>JAODJU010000007.1:4048801-4069853 GCA_026776725.1 Gnathonemus echidnorhynchus
CCACATGGGGTGTAATCCTGACCAGAGAGGAATAATCCCACAATAAATCCCCACATGGGGTGTAATCCTGACCAGAGCGGAATAATCCCACAATAAATTCCCTCATGGGGTGTAATTCTGACCAGAGAGGAATAATTCCACAATAAATCCCCTCATGGGGTGTAATCCTGACCAGAGAGGAATAATCCCACAATAAATCCCCACATAGGGTGTAATCCTGACCACAGAGGAATAATCCCACAATAAATCCCCACATGGGGTGTAATCCTGACCACAGAGGAATAATCCCACAATAAATCCCCATATGGGGTGTAATCCTGACCTACAATGAATATGTTATTAGCTCCAAAAAAAGCAATAAACAACACAGTGGAGCAGCACAGACTGTGTTATTTCTGTGTCTTTTCTGCCTCCTGACATGGCTGTGCAAACAGGGGCTGACAAACTCCCACACCACAATGGGCTTGTGCTCTCATAGTAACCAGGCCTCGGTCAGAGATCCTAGCACCCAGTTGATTAGTGATGCCTGTCTGTACCCCACGTCAGGGCAGTGAGAATCCCAGAGGGCCAGACCACGGCTGCGGTGCACTGCGCAGCAGCAGTTGAGACAGCAGAGACCTGGCGGGGATTCAGGGACCTCATAAAGTGGCAATTAAAAACTTTCCATTTGGAAGGAAAGAAGAACATTATAAACAGCTGCCATGGCAATTCAAGGAAACATTACAGGATGGGGAGGGGGGGGCTGTGGAACGGGCCTGGTTCATGTGAGGAGGCACATGTGTGGGAGACGGAGGGTAGCAAACATCACCTCTAATTCCCGGAATGTCAACATCTCCAAAAGAAGCAGCTGGAATCACCCTCCCCCCCCGGCAAACATCGAGCATTCCCTCCCCATGGACAGGGGGAAACACTGGTGCCTGATGCTTCAGATGAACAGCACATGGGTCAGAATGAACAGGTCTAAAAGCTGCGATCCCAGAAGTGTTCACTGCCGTTCCTGATAGGAGTGCTCACATCAGCCCAAAATCTATTCCACAACACCGTCAGTTGATTCTGTGCGCACAAGTCAGGGAAGAGGGATTTGTTTAAGAACATCATACTAAACCTCACACATAGTACTTTATTTTTTTTTTTTTAGAGAAGCTTTTACCAGCTAATGCAGATTACATTACAGAGTTGAGGGCAAAACTCTTTGTGGAATTTCAGGGTACTAGTCCAAGTAATTAACTATTTTTCCACAGAATGTATGAATGATACTTTGAGTGCAGGCAGGTGTCTGACACAGTACTGGGGCGCAGGATGGCGCATTGGACGGCAAGGGCTGGGAGTGGGGGGTGGTTAGTGCTTCCAGCGGTACGCTGTGGTCAGGACCAACAATACAGGCCACCCTGAAAACGGTGCCAAGCCCCGCTGGAAGCCCGAGGACATGGCCTGCTCGCTTCGGAAATGGCATCACAGCAGTCAGCGAGATCATCACCGGCGATGCCTGAAAAAAGAGATGGAACAGAGAAGGGAGACCAGGGGAAGGGTGTGCGATTGTGGGCGGAGACCTGGGGTTCTGTTCGTGCTGGGGGGAGGAGAAAGGGCAGTCCAAATCGCTGTCCGACAACGGAGAGAATGTTTGTGGCTGGATCTAATTCATCATGAAAAACTTGTGGGGGTGGGGGTGAGGTGCTTAAAAAACACTGAGGCTTCAGAGCAGTGAAGCAGACATGAACTCTCTGCGTCAGTGATCTTCCTCCACAGGGTGACAGAACCGGCCCGGGACCGGCTCTCTCAGCTACCGGTCTTAATTCCCCAGGTGTGAAACACTCCATCGCAGCAGCTGATCCGCACACAGACTTCTTAAAATGCATTTTGTAAACATCATGCAGGGATCCTCATTGAGCCACGCTGCATATGCACAGTGGAACCACTACTGAAGAGGACTTTCCGGAAGGTTCATAGTGTTCGAGGTTTTGGTCCAAAGCAGCACTGGCACAGAGACAGCGACCTGCTGAGGAAGGACGTGTGGAACCAGGGGTGGGTTTGGACCCCACATCTGTGATGACTTTCAGCCTGGAGACACGGGCATCCTCTGCTGTGCCAGGACAACCGGTGGTCTGAACAGAAAACCGGTGCAGGTGACGTCTACCCGGTAAGCCAGCCGCAAACACGGTGTAGACCGCACATCCAGGGAGCCACACGCCTAAGGGGTGGGGGGGGGACGTGGTGGTTCTCACCATTACCCCAGATGAACAAGCCCCTTAGAAAGCCCTGTGATCTCCAAATGCAGCTGTACAGATTTTATTTACAAGTGAAACCATCAAAAGTTGTAAATGTGGTTCATCCTAATTATTCATGTTGTGTTTTAAATTAATAACGTATATGTTAAATTAGATTATTATTATTAATTATTATGTATTTGGCTTTGTGTGACCCTATGATCTGGCCACCCCACTGAAAAATTTCTGCTGACAGCCCTGCAGATGACATAACTAGACTGCTGGATGGGTGGGGATATGGAGTAGTGGAGCAGGACCTGTAACTGAGGGGTTTGACGGATCTGTGAGTTTGGGATTGTGAGGCCAAGTATCCTGTATCTGTACCTGTATCTCCCTGTAATCCAGCTGCATTTCTGTGTCCATTAATTACATTATAACAGTAAATACTTCTGCCACCAGTTGGTGAGGTGTGCACTGTAACGCCATTAAGGGTGCAGTGCATATGTTGGGGTAGTGGAGGGGTTCGATTCCCCAAGGACGTTCCGGTGCCAGTGTTCCTCGGATTTCCCGCTCTGTGACGTTGTCTGGAAGCTTGCGGCTGACTCAGCTTTCCCAGAGCTTGGACTCACTCACAGTGCGGATTCCGGAAGCTGGTACGTGGCACCGGATGCTAATGCAGCCACAAGCCATTAATGACAAATGGTGACCCTTGGGGCATGAGCGAGCCTGGGGGGGTTTTTTGGGGGGGCGAAATACAGTGTGTTGTCCATGTCCTCCACTGTTTGGTCCTACTTCCATGTCATATAAGGCGAACCATATGAGGCACTCTGATCAAACCGACTCAAACCTATGTTCAGTAGGTCTCACAGGACCATCATATACCACATGGAAAATGTCCCAGATGAGAGAAGATCAGGGGGGGGGGGTTGCAGTTGAGCTAGGAAGAGGAGTGTTGTTCACCTGAGGTGGCACTAACAGTCCCAGAGGAGGCCAAGGTTGGGCTCCTCCGATTCCCGGGGAAACAAAGTGCCAGCTGGCTGCAGCTCTTCCAGGACTGTGATCTCCATACCAACCTCATACCCCAGAGCAGCAGAGATATGACTGCAGCATGCTCTGCTTGCTGGGGGGGGGCATTGATGCATTTCCCGCTTCGCGTGACCATAACATGCCACAAGGACGGAACACCGCAAAACGTAAGGAGGCTGGAGGGGTGGAGATGGAGGTAGAATGAGGGGGCTGAGGGTTTTGCAATGTCTCGTGAGAATGCTTACCACTCAGGAGAGTTCTGTTCAAATTTGGGAACAGTATTGCAACCTGAAACACAGGCTAACACGCAAGATTATATTAACCATTTAGAAGAGCAGGAAAAAGTCTGATGGGGGGGAGGGAGAACGCACAATGACCGTTCTAAGGGATCATCTTGAAATGTCATTAAACATTCTGACTCTTGTTACTGTGAAAGCCGTTTGCATTGTAATATTATTGTACAGTGTTACTGGGAGCATACATTCCATTCTGAACATTGCCATCTGGATAAAGACTAAGAATTCTTCCTAACTGTGGCACTTTAATTAGCACAAACTCCCTTTAAAAATTATTATGAATTAAGTCTTATCTTGATGTCAGTCTCACCTTCATCTCAGCCGCAGGAGATGAACTCATTCGTTTTTGTCTGCATCCATTTTCCATACAAAAATGCACATTTGAAAAATGTATCTGCCCAAAATGTAGCACGAAACTGGCTTCGGATGAGTTTGCTGAACATATGCTTACATTTCACTGACCCTTGAGTTTCAAGTCCTACAATAATGATACAAATCATCATTTTAATGATAAAAATGTAGCTATCATAACAATAATAATAAAACTGTATAATCTAATAAACAACATTTCGTTGCTGAAATCCGGTTTTCCAAAACATATGGGTTAGTTCATTTTTTAAAAGAAAGATATTTATAAGGATTATATTACAACCACTGGCAATGTTCACCCATTTTTTCCTTTTTAAAATAAAAACACTTCTTTCGAATTCCTCTTGTTGTCCTCTCGGGGGCGTGCCGGTGACGGGCTCTTTGTACATCCGGTCTTCTAGGAGCTATGTCTGTGAGGACCTCCTTGTGCATTCTGTCCTCTAGGGGGCGGTACTGCAAGTACCTCTTTGTATATCCTGTTCTCCAGGGGAGCACCTGAGAAGGTCTCTGTGTACTTCCTGTCGGGGTCCTGCCCACAGGGGGCATGTTCCTGTGTCCAACAGATGGAGGGCACACCCTTGGTTTGGGGACGGGCTGGGTTGTTGCGCCCCATTCACATGGTGGCCAACTGACCCAGGACCAGGCAGAACTGCTGTGTGCAGGCAGCTAGCTCCCCCACCCGTTCCATGGTGTCCCGAGCAGCACTGGGAGATGGGTACTGTAGGGCTGCAGTCTTGGTGCTCGTCACAATGTCCTTCAGGCGCTCGCAGAGCGCGGCACTGTGATGCGCGGCGTGGGCACGGATCTCGGCGGACTTGGCCTGCCGCGACAGCGTGTCGCCGATGAAGACCAGCTTGTGCGCGCTCAGGATGACGAACTTGCTGTGTGCCACGAAGATCTTGGGGGGCTGGTTGCCACTGATAGAGGAGAAGAAGGTGTCCACAGCGCTGGTCAGGGCAGTCACGTTGGACTCACACTGCTCCAGGTAGAAGAGCAGCAGCTGCCGGTCGCCCATGCACAGCTTGCTCCGTGTGGGCGGGCATTGGCTGGGCGGAGTCCAGCTGCTCAGGTCGCTGTTGATTGGCTGAGTCACTTCCTGCTCCAGTTGCTCAAACTGCTTCAACTGTCCAGAGAAGAAAGTATCAGTCATCAGTTTTACTGTCACTAATAACTATATTCTGCACATTCTGTCACAGTCTTCTAGGCAAACAGAGAGACAGGCTGACAGACAGACAGACAGACACACACACACACACACACACACACACACCTGCTGCTGCTCCAGCTGACTTTTGTTATTCCAAATGCTGTTTCCTTTTTCTGACTGCTGCCTTTGGCTCTTCTCAAACTCCTCCTTTCCCTAAAAAAAACACAAGGAGACTGATATTTACAGCTAAATAAATGTGTACCACTCTTTAAAACCACTGAATGAAAAAACAGACAGATTGAGAAAAAAGATTTTACAAAAAAGGAAACTTGTGATTTTTATTAAAATACTCCCAGCAGGTGGGGGCTGCTGTCCCACAGAGGACAGTCTGCCACTGAAGCACAGCACAGCTTTCTTTGTTGGGAGGACGTTTTCCAGTATGTTAGACCAGGGTCTCCCATTTCAGCCACAAGGCCTGGTTATTCATCATTTATCATTTATCGGTGGCCTAGGATCCCCCCCCCCCACCCCACCCCACCCCACCTTGTCAAATTTCAGCAGCTGGTGGGGGGTGTGGTGGACTTGCTGATCCATCCGTGTCTTTTTGGCAAATTTTCCCAGCCCATTATGGGCTGAGCCTTGTTTATTATTATTATTGTTATTATTATTATTCATCCATCCATCCATCCATCCATCCATTAGCTATACCACTTAATCCAACTGGGTCGCGGTGATTATTATTATTATTATTATTATTACTACACAAGGCTGTTGAAGGCTGAGGCACTGGGCAGCATACCTGCAGGTGGACATAGTCATAGTCCTCTATCCTGTCGTCATTAGTGGGCAGTAGTCTGTCCAGTCTCTCCTCCTCGGTTGCGAACTTGGGTGGGGACGGTAGGGGGCGTGACTGGATGTTGGTCCGCTCCGGCCCGCCCATCTGACCGGCCGCAATGCTGTTGCCTGGGTTCAGCTGACCCAGTGGGTCTGCAGGTGGCGGCCGCTGCTTGGTCCGCCGGAAAAGCAACGCAGCGTTGCCGTGTAGGAAGGATGCCAGCTGCTTGGTGTCATCCGGCAGGCTCCTCAGACAGGCCACCAAGTGGTCCAGGTCCTCGGCACTGGCAGCGCTGGGGGCAGGTGGTGAGGTCAGGGCCAATCCCACGCGGTCCAGCACCTGACTGTGCATCACCAAGCCCTGGTACGCCTCCTCTATCTTCTGCACCTGCTTGCTCAACTTGGCATGAAGCGTGCGGTCGGGTGCTTGGGCGGAATTAGCCACAGCTCCGCGGGCAAACTCCAGCAACTCCCGCATGGTGGTCCGAGCCCGTTCTGCCGCCTGCCGCGCCCCCACCAACCCTGCCTCCGTGCGTTCGGCCCCTCGCCAACCTGCGCTCACCAGCGCCACCAGCAGGGACACGGAGCCCTCCATTGCCTGCTGCAAGCGAGCCAGCCGTTCCATGGCGGGCTCCAGCTCCAGGTCGAGCCGGGCATCGGCGGGCTCCTTGACGGGGACCGTGTCCAGGGAGCCGCCCGACACAGTGCTGCGTGCGCTGCCCGTGCTGGAGCCAGACAGCCTGTTGGAGCCAACGCATGGCTCATCTGAGGGGCCCGGGGCCACGTCACGGACCACTTGCGGTGGAACATCGTAAACATAGTCGCCGCCATCCTCGCCTACGGCCGCGCGCTCACGAGGGAAGTCATAAACATCCGTGGCCAGTTGCGCTGCTTCGGTCTGCCTCAGGCTGGTGGGGATGTCATACACCTCCTGGCCAAAGGGGGCGCTGAATTCCATGCGTTTGACCGCCACTGACGGGGGCGGGACATCATATACCTCCTCAGCATCTGCTCTAGGACTCTGAGACAAGGCCAGCTTGTCTTCTAGGTCCTTCTTGACTTTGGCAAAGTTGGGCGGTACGTCATAAGTTTCCTCACTGTCGGGGCCGTCAGAGACGTCTTTGCTGACAGTAGGAGGGATATCATATACCTGTTGGGACATCAGACTCCATCAGATACTGTTCTGTGGTGAAGTGTCCTGTTGCTTAAAGTGTGGTGTGTAGTTGCACATTTAGCCTATAGTTGCATGTAACAAATTGGAGTATGTGTATTTGGGTTCACACCGTTTTTTGGGAGAGCAGGTGGCTCTTGTCCACACTAGGGGGTGTGTCATAGGTGTCCTGGCTGCTATCCCACCTGGGGGGACCTTTCACTGCCATGGGGGGGGTGTCATATACCTGAGGTATGAGGGAGCATTTAGACAATAGGTTTTACGAATCATTTTAAATAAGTGATTGCTTTTATACAATTTAATTACTTTATACCTTGTGTAAGTCCTACATCAACCAACACCAAGAGATGCAGTCTGATCGATAGGTGGAGAAGAAAAGTGTGAACTAGTCAAGAGGATCAGTGTAACCAACCGGTGGAGAGGATCAGCATAAAGTATTAGTGATGAGGATCAGTGTAAAGCATAAGTGGAGAGGATCAGTGGAGGAGATCAGCGTAGTGGATTGCTGGAGAAGATCAGCATTAAGGATCAGTGGAGAGAATCGGTTTAATGGATTGATGGAGAGGATTAGTGTAACAAGTTGGTGGAGAGGATCAGCATAATGGATCAGTGGAGGGATCAGTGTAACAAGTCAGTGGAGAGGATCAGTCAATGTTCATGTAGTAACACATAGGTATACATGCAAACAGGACATCACTGACCAGGTAAAAGGACTGAACTGTTCATCCCTACCTGCTGGTGTTGCTGATTCCGTGTTGGTGGCACGTCGTAGATGTCCCGGGATGTAGACAAGTGCCGTGGAACATCATACTCATCCTGCTCCACCTTCCCCGTATCATACACGTAGACTTGTCCCACCCGTGTGGGGACCACCACCTAAGGAAGCAAGCAGAGATCAGACAGGATGCTCAGTGTCTGCGCACCAGGGCGCTCAGTGTCTGCGCACCAGGATGCTCAGTGTCTGCACATCAAGGCATTCAGTGTCTGTGCATCAGGCCGCCAAGTGTCTTTGCACCAGGGCGCTCAGTGTCTGCGCATCAGGGCATTCAGTGTCTGTGCATCAGGGCACCCAATGTCTGCGCACCAGGGGACTCAGTGTCTGCGCATCAGGGCATTCAGTGTCTGTGCATCAGAGCGCCCAGTGTCTGCACACCATGCTCCTGCAGCCGGTCATATTCAGAGGTGGATAGATCATGTTCAGAGAGTATAAATGCAAACCAGGATTTTGTTGAAATACAGGCAGTTGGGAGAATTCAGGGAGAACAAG
Source organism: Gnathonemus echidnorhynchus (assembly GCA_026776725.1). Lineage (NCBI taxonomy): Eukaryota > Metazoa > Chordata > Actinopteri > Osteoglossiformes > Mormyridae > Gnathonemus > Gnathonemus echidnorhynchus. The sequence continues at coordinate 4,057,116 of JAODJU010000007.1, forward strand.
TGCTGAACTGGGCAGCTGTGTGGCGAACTGGTGCTTCTGGTTTGCTGCTCTTTAACACTGCTTAGCCCTGTGTTATCTGTTTCTGCTGGTTTCCTTGTGGGGTTCCATCCTGCTGTCCTGCATCTGAAAAGAACACCCCAGAAACCAGGGCCCTGCCTCTAAAGGCTGCTTCTAGTGAGGGTCACATACCTTCAAATCATCTTAGGGACATCATGAGCTGCCATTCCTATAAAGGTGCTCACTTGGACTGTGATAGGGAGAAATTCTGTATCCCTGAAAACCGCCCACCCGGTGCAGTACCCAGGGTGCCCAGCAGAGGGAAGCAAAGGGGACACCTACCAGAAACTTCACCATTCATCAGAACTACATATTGTTCCATCAGGTAACCTGTCTCTTGTTAGGCATCATCCTACAAGGTTTCTTTGTTGCAGCACTGTATTGATAAACCTACTCAATGTAGTGCTGGGCATTTTGGATTGGTATTCGTCTAACAACCATCTCAGTAGATGCTCTGACAGAGTTTTTAGATCTTCTTGGCATTTCTCCTAATTTTTTGAGTATCGTCCGGCCAGATTGCTGGGTTATGCTCATTAAACAGGCTGCATCTCAGAAACGGAATGAAACGAGTAAATGAACGGTAAGGAAAATAATGTGCAATGATTTTTCTCAAGACACAGTCACATCACCACTGTGAACATACAAACTGGAGTAGCCTCACATAAGGCAACCAATAATCAGCAGCCCTGATCTATGTAGCAAACTCCTGGTGGTCTATCTGCCCTTCGCCCCTCTGTCTATGCTTAAGAAGTTGCAGTCCCATCAAGCAGCGAATCAGAAAGGTGTATGAAAATAGCATAAATATGAATCAGTAAGTCTGAATGGATCCTCCTTTTAGCATAAAGATACAGACACTTGCAACTTTATGACTTTGCTCTCTCCTCAATGCAGATTCAGGTCACACACACACACACACACACACACACACACAAACACACACAAACACACAGACAGCAGATGTGTTATGCTCTATTGTATGGAGTCTGCAGCTAATTCTGCGCAGTGAGCTGCCAGCCAAAAATGTTGTGAAGGCACAAGTGTTCAGCCTGCTGGCTCATTGCTGGGGGGTCTTTCGGGTCAGGGGGCTGCAAACTGAGAACGACAGCTGCAGACAAGCTTCTAAAAATGTCACCATCACCTAAGCTGTGCCGCTAATTAAATTCTGCTGCAATCTTAATTATTTCAGCTCCAACCAGCAGTAGGAGGCCTCATCTCCCAGGGCAACGGCGGCACCAGCAATGGCCGTGGCCCGCTGGGGGTGTCAGGACAGAAGGGGGTGTTTGTATGCCAGGAGAACTCACACAGAGCATGTCAGAGTCCAGGGGGGTGTGGAGTTTTCATAGCAACGCTTAACGGCCCACACTTAGCAGTCAGCCACAATTAGCGTAGCCAAGCTAACAGAAGAGATTCACTGCCCTGCAGATGGTAGTGTGTGTGTCAGGAGGATATTTTCCTGTGGAAAATCATCTTAGGCACTTCACCCAATGATACAATGGCAATCTTCTACAATTCAAATCAGGTACCACTGGTTGTCATCATATTAAAGTTTCTTAGTTAATTCATTTCTTGTATAACACTGTATTCCTGACATAATTTATCATTTATAATAGTTTCTGAAGTTGTAGCAGAGTGCAGACTGGGAACAGGACATCCGCCTTAATCCAAACTGCTTGGAGTTCCCAGAACTGTTAAATCCGTGCCTTTTTGATGTCAGCCGTCTGTAGATAGACCCCAGGATGCAGGTGGCTCTTTGTGGCCTGCTGATGGTGGCCCTGATGGAGGTAATGACAGGGTAGAGCCCTTCGGGTGGCAGTCCCTCCCACACGAAGCAGCCACCAAACATCCCTGAGCCTTGGTGGAGTGGGATTTGAGCCTGTACTGACCTGCTCGCACTGGCTGCTGACGGCCACCTCTCGCCTCTGCTCACCGCTCCCCAAACACACAAACACAGGTCTGGGCTTCTCTTCTGCACACTGCTTTTCTGGTGTTACCCAAACACTATTCACCCAAAGAGACTGACTGTTTTTTTTTTTTGTTTTTTTTTACACATTACCTGTTTTTTACAACTGTTTTTTTACTAGAGTAAATCTGGATAAGAATCATCTCATAGATTTCTGTGAGGGGAAGTTTGACGTTTGGGTCACCATGACAGGTTGAGGAAGGTTTTTAACCGAAACACTGTATAACCAGCCTTCAGGATATAACGCTAACCCTGTAATACCAGCATGCAGGGTACAACCCGAACCCTGTATTAACAGCGTGCAGGGGATAACCCAGACTCTAAATTACCAGCCTTCTGGATATAACCATAACCCCATAATACCAGAACGCGAGTTGGTGTGTCTGTTTCCATCCATTAGCAGAGTTCTTCTTAATGACACGGTTTATTGGTGCAGGTCTCAGGAGCGGATTTGATGTTGAATCCATGAACATGTTTAAACTGAATTTCAGGGGAGAATTAGCCAGCTTTGTGCCCACTCAGTCGAAACAAGAATAGCATGGCAGGCCTGCTGCGGTGGTGAGTCACGGGCGTGTCTGTACCCATGAGCCCGCGTGCCCGCCCCCCCCTTTGATACGGGGTCAGTGGAGTGACCACAGGTCGGTCTCCAGCTGCTCGCCCTGCAGGCTTGGCATGGTGAGCAAAGAGTAGGGCCTCCCTTGCTGATCTTCAAAGGCATAGCCAGGGCACCCATCCATAAGGACGGCCAGCAGGGGGCAGCAGCTCGCAAGCAGTTTCCTTATTTGTCTATCCAAAGTCAGCACACTGAAGTAAATCGATAAACGTACATATAAAAGAAAACATGTTGTGTATGTTAACGACTGGGCGCATTTGCCTGTATCCTGAAATTGACCTTCGACTCACGGTAAAACCATAAATGCCCAGCCAACGAAATCAATGGACACTGGGCTGCGGGGAAAATTCGATAGCTTCATGAATAAAACATGAATAACCATCAATCATTTCAAGCTGACTGGACATTGCTGCTTCACCGTTCATCCCTGCAGTGGTATCTCTGCTAGAATCACAGCAAAGCTATATGGTATTTAGAGGCTGATGGGGTGAATTTCAATGTGCTTCAACTAACTTTTGGTGCATTCCATTTGAACTTGGAAGTCAGAATTTCAGAGTTCCTAGGTGGAAATTTCAACTGGAACACCCCCACCCCCCCCCCCCAAATTCAGAGTACCAACTCGGAAAGTCAGAGGAACTGCTGCAACCCCAACCTAAGAATTCAAGATGGCTGCACCCTTCATCAACAGAAGTGAAAGCTATAGTTATACACTGTTTATTAGCACTTATGTCTTATCTGTGGCTCATTAAATCGGTCGAACACACAGTGCTGTCCAACCGCTATCTGTAGACATGTTGCTGAGGTGTTTGTATGTGCAAAATACCGAGTAATATGTCATTATCAACTGGTATTGCTAACAATGGCTATCGATGAACCTTGCTAGAAATGGTATTGTTAAATGTTTTTCCAACTTGTTGTACCGGAACGTGGTTATTTCGGATGTAACGTCATTCCGGGTTCCGAATTCCAACCTCTGAGGTGAATGGAACGCAGCATTTGTCTCTGGTCATAGGTGTCATTTTGCTTGCACAGGTTTGTGGGTAATGTAGGACACTGGCCAAAGTGACTATAAAGGCAGATATCTGAGAAGAACAGTGACACATAACAGCCCAAGGGACAGTGTGTATTTAGACTCAATACCAGTATGAGGAGCTTTTATGAGTTTGGGAATGATATACTTAGTCAGTCAACTGTGGACCTTCCTTACCTTTCCTGGAGGAATTGGTAAATTCCAGGTCCTGCTCTCAATGGTGGAGGGTATCTGGTAAATGTCCTGAGTCAGATTCATGGAGGAGGGTACCTGGTAGACATCCTGAGTCAGACCCGGTCCCCCTAAACTGATGGGCACCTGGTAGACATCTTGCGGGGAGCTCCTGGAGATCTGTGGCACCTGGTAGATGTCCTGTCCAGAGGTGGGACCCTGATACAGGCCTTGTGAGGCAGACTTGCTGTGGCTGGGTGGTAGCATGTAGACGTTGTCCTGTGGGGCGGAGACGGAAGCTGTGCTTGGAGTGCAGGGGGCAGGGTGCATAGCTGTGTACTGGGATGATGGGTGGGGCTTGCTGAACGCATTGTGGGGGAGGGGCAGCTGGTTTGGGCTCCCAGTGGGCGAGGACTGCTGCTGCTTGTCGTACATGCCCACCAGAACCTTGAGACGGTTCCCAGGCACAATGCCCTGGCGGCCATGCAGTGAGCAGAGCCACCAGCCATCCAACCCCTGCGTGTTGCGCTCCAGTACAGTGAGGATGTCGCCCTTGCGGAAGGAGAGCTCATCCGGGGACTCTGCCGAATTATCGTAGAGGGCCTTGGCCAGGATATTCTGCAGGGGGCGATAGAGAGTAGGAAAACATTTCATAATTCTTCTCGATGTGAATGTGACCCCTCTTTAGAGCCAACAAACAATATTACATCACGCACACATCTCCATTATCACAGACCAATTCCTGCCTCAGACCAAATCCTACCCCATCACTGTAGACTAATTCCTGCCCCATCACCACAGACCAATTCCCACTGTTTCGTGTCTTACACCCACTGCAGGGAGCCTGTCCTGTCGCTCCGGTTGGATACAGCCCCACATGCTCCCTGCCTTGTGTCGGATCACCAGCCTCGCTCCTTCTGAACACTTACTGCCAAGTGGCATTGGGCTGTTCAGCTGCTGTTTCCAAATCACATGCATGGCAGACCCCAGTCATTGCCTGAGCCACGAAATGATGGAGGCGCCTGTCATCGGACACCTGGGTGATACCACCATGCACACATTGATTCACGCACATGAGAAAACATCAGACTGACACATTTCTGTGGTACTTTACCACTTGTTAAACAGCAACCGTGCTGAAATCCCTCATCTGTGACATCACGCTCCACTCAGGCCTGACATCATTCAGGATGCATCTCCTCCACGGATCCACCCAACTTCCCCTGCTCTGCCCTGACCCTCAGGCAGCGCCCCTCCTGATCTTTCCAGGAAGCTCTCAGAAAATTATTCCCATTCAGCCCCAACTGCCAGCCAAGGAACAAACGTTTGCTGATGTCCACGTCACCCCAGAGGAACTCACTGTAAGGCAAACACGCACACACATGGCCATACTGGGTGAATGCGGGTGGGAAGAGTTTAACCAGGCTTGAAATGGGAACGGAACCTTCACGTCATGTTAATGTCACACATAAAACAAGGAAAAATGTAGCATCTCTGTATAACACCAATTAAAATGAAACAGAAAAACCTTTGTCAGGCAACACAAATACAAAGAACCAAAGAACAGAAGATGTACAACATGACTTTGGAGGGAAATGATGAAACGGACTGAGGCAGTAGGGAACTGGAGTGGGGGAGGCGCCACGGGGGTGAGGGGGGGCTTTCAAGGCAGTCGTCTGAGGCCCACAGCAATGATGTCATTGTAATGTCTGCTCCCGGGAATGGGGGTGGCTGTGTAACTGTATAGTCTGCACCCCCTCATCCTGAGCCAAAGAGAGATGGATATGATGCAGGGCTGGGGGGGTTACTGTCATCAGCCTTTTAGAGGACACCCTGACACACACAGCCACACACACACACACACACACACACACACACAGAGTCCCACACTCCAGTCAGACACACACACACACACACACACAGAGTCCCACACCCCACTCCAGCTAGACTCATCAGACACATAGCCTCCCTCACTAACACACGCACACACAGTCATACATGTTAACACACAACCTGTGGACCCCAGACCTGTGCCATTTATTAAATGACTTATGATTCCTACTTCATGCCAGAAAACTCAAAACAAAACTTAAAGCTTAAAAAACAACATTTTTTTAAAAAAGAATCATTATTCAGATTAACAGCTCAGATTCTGGCCCCTACTCGCTTCTCCGTCTCCTGCCTGCAATCCCTCAACTCTACCACAAGAGGGCTCTGCTCAGGAGCCCAGCGTTGGGATGACGCTCAGCAGCAGGCTAATTATGGGTGCATCTTAACTCCATGATTGTGCTCAGTGTTTTGGTAATTAGTCCCTTGAATCATCACAGCGCAGTGAGCATTTCCTGCTGAACCTTGGCTTCTGCTGTCCCATAACAACTTCACCTTTCAGGCTAAAATGTTTGCTTGGCGTTTTGATGCTGATATCGGTGGTCTGATCAGAGTCACAGGCGTGGTGGACTGCCAGGTGGGGAAACCTCATCATTCACTCACAGACACACAGATATTCTCACACATTTCCTGATGCCTCTATCTAGAGGAGCGGAGGAGAAAAAAACAACATCTAAGCTGAACGAGGGGGGGGGGGGGGGCTCACTGTCTAAACGGCCTAAACATCAATGTGTGGAGCACAACAAGGATGAAGCACATGTATTTGTGTGTTAATAAGACAGAGAGTGAATGTCTAATGTTATTACTGAAAAACATCCTCCCAGGGCATATACACCTCCCCCATTCCTTGGAATGCTCCGTCCCTCCTTATGCCATGTATGATGTCACATCTCCCATCCAGAGGCTTGGTATGTCTTGTCACCCCCACAGTCCCTCATTGGTACGCTCCAGCCCAGTCCTGGCAAGTCCAGGCCTGATTGCCAGCGCTCAGCAGCTCAGTCACCAGAACAATCCGCAGGTATTGCTACATACCTATTTTTTCTGCACAAGGTACAAAAGCGCTCCACACGTATGACCACTACACACCATGATATATACCAAAAGCGCACTGCTCAGGCCATCTCACATCTTCAAATGCAGCCCAAAGCGAGTGCTGGGCCTGAGCAGACAGGCCAGTCGCTGAGCCAGTACAGACCGGGAATGACCCAGCCTGAAAAGTGTTTACCTGTTTGCAGGCAGCACTGGGCTCTCTCTACACAGATTTTGCTAACCCCGATACGTCAGGCGTCTGTGTGAACACAGCTCAGAACGTTAGCAGAGCGCTACTGTAACATAACTAGAACTGTGTAGCAGGCCAGTGTGTGTGTGTAAAAATCCGGTACACCATGTCAAAGGGGGCTCTTCAGGGTTCAGCGGTCAAAGAAAATGCCTGGGGCTGCATTGAACCTCTCTCAAGCCCGTACAGGCCAGTCAGGCAAGGAAAAACACAGAGAGCCAGAGGAAAGCTGCCCTTGGCTCCCGCCCCTCAGGCCGGGCATGTCTCCGCAGCGGGGAGAAGCAGCCTGAAATGTGCAGCCGCAGGCGACAGCAAAGCGCCAGGGCGGTGTGCCCTCAGACCACGCCTCCGATCCTGAGCAAAGTCAGGCTTCACCTGCAGCTTCGGGCTGCAGCACACGCCCCCAAACCGTGGCCCCGCCCCCGATCTCGACAAGTACAGACATTGGACTGGATCTGACAGAAAATCGAACAAAAATTACAAGGGGAATATGTTTACTTTGTGTGCGATGTTAAAAAAAACGTCACCATAAACCTCAGAGAAACATTCCAGCGGTTCTGAAGCGTGCTGAGGCCAGCAGCTGGGCAAGGCACGATGGCAAATGGGTTTCTGGAAGGTCTGGCGGACGGAACCCCACTGAGACGGAAACTACGTGGCTACCTGACTGCGCAGATACGAATGTACTTTGCACAAACTGCGCAGTCATAAACTGCTCGAAATGTGCACATTTCCCCACTCCAGCCATATTTCCCAGAATCCCCTCATCTCTTCCACAAGTGTTTAACAAATGTCACCGAAACTGAACAAAGCCTGTCAGCAGATACTACCATAATACACACACACACACAGGCGACAGAGGGTCTCCCTGCTCCCCCTGGGTTCAGACACAACCTTATAACTGTAATGCAAAAGACCTCTTTTTTATATTACCAGTTTCTGTTAATCAGGTTCAAAGCCTGAGGAGCAGCAGACGAGGGTAGAGATGAAGTGAGATGTTCCCCTTTAATGTCACCTCCATGGAGGTACTATAAACGTGGCCTCATGCAGGAGCAGTGGGGGACAAACGGGAGAGTCTGGGGTAAGTCCTGTGTCCTGCACCTGTCCAGTACCTCGCCTGTGCATGTCACCTGACCCACAACACACCTGTGTGTGTCACCTGAACTACAACCCGCCTCTTCATTTGTGTCATCCACTGTTTTTTTCAAACTGCCTGACACATTATCAGAATCACATAGCTGGCCCAGATAAGATTAGGGTTAGGGTTGGCTTGGTGGTAAATACCCTGCCCCCCCCCCCAAGAGACAGTATCCTGTGGGATACTCAAGATCTATGGGGGTCGAAGGAGAGCAAAATCCAACCCAGAACTGTTAGTCCCTGATGACTCAGAGATGGCTCAGGCTGGTGGAATATTCACTGCCCAATAGACCCCCCATCCCATCCCATCCCATCCCATCCCATCCCAAGAGGCCTCCTGAGTGAGCTGTTCAAAACCCCTGCCCCGCTGATAGGGACGTCCCCATCACACAACCTAAGTAAATAAGCAGGAAGGCATTCTGACTCTGCTGAAGATGTGGCTGTCTGCCAAGGTGGGGTGGGGGGTGGGGGGCTCTCACACATCCACGTGCCCCCGTGTTCCCAGCTAAGAGACATTCCATAAAAAGTGGCTAAGCTAGAAAACTCTGGAGCAGTGAGTCAGCTCCCAGTCAGCATTAAAGGGAAATCCACATCAATTTCCGTCTTCATATTTAATCTGGTTTCAATCCACAATTTTATTTTTATTCACCTCATATCCAGTTTAAGCAGTTCCTAAAACCGTAGATCAGAAACCACAGCAAGCTTCTGGGGCGATGTCATTTTAAAGTGGAGTTTCACAGCATAGGAATGTTCTTCTTAAGAAACTTTAAGACCATGACCAGACCTTCGAGAGTGATGAGAGCCCGAACGACTCACAGAGTGTGTAAAGATTCAAATCAGAACATCTAAACGACCTCACTATGACTTCTGGGTAATCGTCGCTTGTCCACATCATTAGCCTTTTTACTAATCCTGTAACCATTCTGTAGATCATTCAATAGGTTAGTGTCCATACGTTCAAAACATTAACAGAACCTTAGTGGACTTCATTATGTCTTCAGATGATTTCTAACCATGCTGCGATACACACCACAGTAACTTTCCAGTCACTCTTCCAAACCACACAATTCACATGGCCTCCCTGCAGGAGCTCAGCCGAAGCTGCTGTGTGTGTGAGACTCGTCTCATACGTGATGTCACAGCCATGGAGACGTGCTGAAATGTGCCAAAGCCCCAGCTTCTGGGTTTGTCCCCCTTGACCCTTGCAGATAAATCTGTCATATTTCAGTGACCATAGTCCACACATCATTCCTCAGAAGCCTCCCTGTTCTTAGTGCCTGGTAGCCCCTTTAACTTTCTGAGGAGACTGAGCCAACTCACTCGCTCTCGCTCGCTCTCTCTCGCTCGCTCTCTCTCGCTCTCGTTTCCTCAGTCTGCTTCACGGCCAAGTGTTTTGTGTTTTACTCGTCTTGCGGTTCCTTTGCCATTATGTTTGACGGCATCTTAACTCCAGAGAACTTCATGAACATCTACATCTTCTCAAACGGTGGCACATACATCCTGAAACTGGCACGTAAACTCCAGCTGACCAAAAGTATCCCGATGGAAAAACAGGAAAGGCTTCCGTTCCTGCCCAGCCCTCCAGTTCTCCTCTCCCATAGGCATCTCCTACCTTATCTCCCGCTCCCCTCTCAGTGGAGGTGTTTAAGGGAGAAAAAGGCCCCGCTCACACTCACCAGCTCGTTCATTTTCAGCGCTCTCGTGTGTGTGTCAGTCCCGATGAATCAACAGCCCAGATTCAGCCTGGAACGAAAGGCCCCCGATCGGGGCACCTGGAAGTAAAGATCCCTCTGGACTCGTAGGAGGAGTCTTCAGAAAATCCTAATGCATTCTCCAGTTGCGTGATCTCACTGGGCAAGAATGAGAATGAGAATGTCCCACTGCCTTCACACCTCACCGCTTCCAGCTTTTCCCCCCTCCCTCCGCCCCATTCCTGTTCCTTCATTCCCTTGCACTCACTCGTCCAACCTCCTCGTCTAGGGGGACGTTCGAATGTGCTGTAACCTTACACCTCTGAAGCCAGCACGGGCTCAGGGTCTACTCCTGGCTACTGATTGGCCACAGGACCACTTCATATGCAAATGAGGCATATCCACGCCCCTTTCCAAGTCCATGTGGAATGTAGAGCGTCTCTCTGCTGGGTCACACACTTACGTACACCATTACAAAAACACACGCTAATCCTAACTGCTTCTTTCTGTTCCTCCCAAACTTTATATCAACCCTCCACCAAAATTACGCTTAAAAATGCTGTTAACCAAAAAAAGAGCAGATACAGACATTGAAAGGGTTTTCATTCCAATAAACAAATCAGTGCATAGAAAGTTGTTTCTTTGAGATGCATAAATTACCTAGAATGCTACTGCTGTCCCATCCCAGCTAAGCGGCTTATGGAAGAGGAGATGAACGCCCCCCTGTTCAGGGCACTGACTTAGCTAAAAGCCCCCCCCCATCCCTAATGTGTCACAGAGACAACTTGGTTACCCCAGAAACAGGTTTATGGGTCAACAGAAGCAGAACAGAATTCACTTACTGGATGCCTGTCTGGGCTATTCCCTGCCAATGTTACAAGAAGAACATTATTACAACATCAGCTGTATGTTTCATTTTAAAGACGCAAAAAAAACGGGTCAAGGTTAGGACATCTGTGTACAGAGGTGAATTAATATTAGGAATTGTATGTAAAATCCAGTGTAAAGCAATAAAATGATGAGAATTTATACTCAGGCCATGGAAAGACAGCTAAAAGACCAGCAGTGTGCAGTGACCTCGCACAACCAGTACTCCCAGTTGTTAATGTAAGAGACCCTGATTTGTTCTATCTTCACTGTTTGAGGGTAAAGCCAACCTAATACACACACACATACACACACATATACATACACACACGCACTCTAACCCTATAATACTTGAATGAGCACAATCTCTATCTAGTTACCTAGCAGTCAGTTAAGACTCTCCTTCGAAACTGAGGACTGGGGGAAGGCAGAAAATAAAAATATATTTTAAAAGCACAGGTGTGTGCAACCCCAATGTCCCCCACCCAAGAGGAATCTGCACACTGAGATGCATCACAGCAGAGAAAACAGATCGGCAGGTTTTCACACAAAAGAGCCGCCTGTATCGATCACCCCCACTGACTCCCAGGATGGACACCCATTCTCACCCGTTCCAAAATATGCCAGAATCCAGCGCTTCTGTGCGAACTGGATTAATCTGAGCAGCCTCAGGGCTCCATTCTCTAGACAGCGTCTGTTTGATTACTGGCAGAATACATCAACTGTTTTCAGAAAGCTCCGGAAATACCCTGAGATGACTGAGAGCTATTGAAGAGCACAAAGCAGCCCGACGTTTTAATTAAAGTTTGCTTCACAATGAGGTTTCATCCTCAGCGAATCTGCTTCCCAGAGCGATTCTCCTCTGTGTACCTCTGTAATAAAAAGATTAGTATTACTGGTGGGAGAAGCTAATGGAATATTCCATGTGAGGGAAAGGGGAGGGGGAGACTATGGGGGACTGTGTCCAAGGGGACTGCGGGGGGGCACACAGGGAAGGGGCACAGGGCTGACTACCAGGACGAGTAGGAGTCAAATCTTACATCCAAACAATACAGATTTTGGTGTGATGGTGACTTTGAGAGAGACCCACAGTTCTCTAAACCATCAACCACCAAATGTGCCACCTGTCTGGTCTCTGAGTGTACACTTCAGATCTTTTTAAAGAATTTCACTTTTCATTTTTCAGATCTGTTTGACCATTAATGTAATTTGCTGCCCCAGAAGGACCATTTATTCCCCTCTTTGGATCAGCTGGGGACAGCAGCTGGATCAGTCAGGAGGCTGGGAGTTTGGTTGTGTTTCTTAGGGTCAGTGCAGTGGTATCCAAGCAGAACCTCTGGGTTACACGCCCTAAAAGCAGCTGCATTGTCCGCTTTCGTGCATGTGTGTCGCTCGCGGTGCTGTGACTATCAGCACAGCTGGTTAGTGGAGGAACAACACAAGCAGCGTGTGACCTTTGACCACTGCCTTGATGCGAGCCGTCTGAGATACTGTCTAGAGCGTGAGCCATGTGGCTACCAGCTGGAAGCTCTCGGTAATGACACGTCGTTAAACGGATTAACGACAGAATCCTGCAGCTCGGAATCGCTGAAGCCAAGTAAGTGCTCTACTGGAGAGGCCGTCCTCACAACGGAGCTGCGGCGGGTTCCACACGCGCTGGGCATCTCCGCTGGACTTCTTTTGCTCACACTGACAGTACTAAACACCTACAAAACATGTGATAATTCCTAGACCAGTGTTTCCCAAACTGGTCCTCGGGGACCCACAGACAGTCCACGTTTTTGTTCAGCTAGGAGGGAGCCAAAATGTGAACTGTCTGGTAGGGAACAAAATCATGGGCTGACTGTGGGTCACCGAGGACCGGACTGGGAAACACTGTCCTAGACCATGTGCAGACATTTATAAAACATCTGACAATGCAATACAGAGCGCTCAAAAAGAAGAGAAATACACACAGATTCCCATGAAAGAACCCACTAGAGATGCACCGATACCGATATTCGGATCGGTACCGGCGCCGATCCAGACCTATTTGACGGATCGGGTATCGGC
>JAODJU010000007.1:4075290-4086157 GCA_026776725.1 Gnathonemus echidnorhynchus
TGGGGAATATGAAATGGGCGGTGGGGTTGCTGTGCAATTTCCAAGTGGTAAGTGATCTCCAGAGGATAAAAGGAAGCTAGCAGCAGCATCACTGAAGCGGCGCTTCCAGAAAAGCTGCCTTTGTTGTCCGCAGATGAGATTCCCCCAGAGGTCGCTGTAATAAGGCAGTGAGCTCTTTCATTACATGTAGCAGTGGAATAAAATCCTGAAAATGGTGCAAATGAAACGGGCGTAGGTGCAGCGAGGTCAAGCCAACGTCTCGGCATGACCCGAGACTTCCTCTTGATGTTGTGTCAAGGTTCCTCATGTGTGACCGGAGGATGTGTGCTGGCTGCCTGGGCCGACCGACACAGATATAGTGACAATTAAAGCATGATTTACCCTGCATTAGCTGTGCAGACACCCTGGTGGGTGACAGACATTTCACACTGATATAGGACTGGGTTATAACTACAGCGCCACCTGTGGGCGACAGTGAGCTGCAGAGAGCTTTGTGATGCACTAACATGCTAATTCCTGGCCAACACTGAATACCAGGCAGCCGACAATTTCATCATGAGGGATTTCAGCTCGAAGGGTCAGAGGCTTCCGAGCGTTTTTGAGGACCGATGCTCCACACCGCTACCAGTCGGTACAGTGAATCCCTCTCCGGGGGCGTGGCAATGGATCGCAGCCATCTGCTGGCACAGCTCCAGGAGTGAAATCTACAGCAGGAGAACCATCAAGCTAAAAGGGCAGACTGGAGTGTCTACGATGAGCTCATTCATTCATTTACACAGCGCCTTTCTGCAGCCTGGCAGGGTGGGATGGATTCCAGGACAGCCTGTCACATGCAAACATTCAGGGTGACATCACCATGGTGTGGCAGTGATGTCATCTCCCCCGACATCTAGCTGATAGATGGGGGTGTGGGAAGGGGGGGTCAGCAAGGAAGGCCTCTCTTTAATGATGAGTGTTTTAGGAACCCCTACCCTCAAATCCTGCCTAAGATCATGCACTGAAACGTATTTGCTATCAGTCACTCACTCACATGCAAACAAACACAAACATTCTGTATGAGTTTTGCACACTGTGACTTAAGAAGCTGAAGATCCATTGGTGCTCAGAGGTCTTTGGGTCCCAGTAACCCCTGATATAAATTGATCTACCGTTCCCTGTTCAACAGTAAACGCAGGATAAGCTGAAAGCTGATCCCAAAGCCACAGGATGGCAGACTCAGAATAAAAAAAGAAATCTGACCCCCCCCCCCCAAAACTTCAAGCCAACAATCCCTGTGCAGCAGAGACCCCACAGTGGGGCTCCCGTTCGCCTAGGGTGTGGCCATCCCTGCTAGTCTAAAACAGCATACGAAAACTAACACCAGCCCTGGGAAGTGGAGGGATCAGTCTGAATTTCATGCTCTCCTCCAATAACCCCACAAAATTCCCAGTTAGTTTTACCAGTAAACTGGGCTGCCATGGTGATAGAAGCAGAACAACCCAGAGAGAAAAGGCTGTGGGTAAAGCAAGAGCTGGCAGTGCCCGGTAGCCTGCAGGGGCATTCTGCACATGCTCCATGAGCACCGGCAGTACTGTCCAGGAGAAGAGCTGGCAAGCAGTCACAGCGGCATCCTAACTGCCGGAAAACTGAACATTGGAATGTCAGAAGTGTTCCAGAGAAGCTCAAAGCTCAAGGTCTGCATTGACCACAGTCTGCACACACACACACACACACACACGCACTCATACTGAAGATGGACAGACAGAATTCAGAAGCAGAGAGCAGCACACAGGAAAGACAGAATTCAGAGCAAAAAAACAGGAAGCAGAAGAGATCAGAGGCAACTTAAAGATACTGGAGACAGAGATCAGGAATGGAGAGGCAGAATTCAGAAAAAGAGAGCAGCAGACAGGAAAGACAGAATTCAGAGGCAGAGAGCAGCAGACAGGTAAGATCGAATTCGGTGCGGAAAAGCAGGGCACAGTAAAGATCAGAGACAGCTTAAGAGATTAGAGATCAGCAGTGAAACGCCAAAGTTCAGCAGACAGGAAAGACAGAATTCAAAGGCAGAGAGCTGTAAGGATCAGCGAAGTGAAAAAGCACTCCCTTCCAACAGAGTTCAGTGCACCGAGTCTCAGAGATCTGAGGCAGAGATCAGCAGAGAGGAAAAGAATTTCAGCTAATCAAAAATCAACAGAAGAACTAATGGTTCTGCTAGAGTGTACTGACATTTGTTTTTATATTTCAATGTTTACATGCGTTTATCTATGCATGTGTGTGTGCGTCTTTGTGTACATGGCAACACACTTGGTCATGTTAAAACAAATCCACAAAAGACTTGCAGATGAATTCAACTCATCTCAAAAAAACAAAGAGTCTCTTATCACCAGCTGGCCTTCTTCCAGCATGACATCAGCACCAACAGAGACTGGAGGTTCAAGACAAGGACACAGGGCGTCAGCAGTCTTACGTGACCCATGTCATTAGAATTTTGCCTGTTGCCTTTTCACACAATTTTTCCTGAAGCAGTTCAGTAACTGGGGCTCCCCCACCAGTCTGTTCGATCAAGTCACATCCTGCAGTGTTTTGCTGCTCGCACACAGGCAGAATGCGCAGTCTCCACAAATGCAGATGCTGTGCCGGATTCCACCCTGGGGGAGTGGCACCCTATCCAGGAGGAACCTGACAGACACAGACCCTGAGGCCAGACCCCCCTGTTCACTCAAATCAGCTGCCACAAATAACTACGCAAAGGACCACATCCCCCAGGGCTAGTAACAGATTCAAGCACAGACTGAATGAAGACTAAATGAAGCATCAGTTACCCCAAGCACAAGGGCAAGCCTTCATCTGTCTGACCTGCTGTGAAAGTCTCCTAAATGTATTAATTTAGTGCTCGAGTCAAGAGTAGCATGCATGTGGTGAGACTGGTTCCCCAGACAGAACTTCCCAGTCTGGAGTTCCTAATCTAGGATTTGTGAGGTCATCCCAAAACCTCTGGTCTGAATGCTTTAGGTATGTTTTTTGTGCTGGAACTTCACAGAAAAATCCAGGAGAGCCGACAATCAAGGCTTAATATAAAGCCTGTTCTAGCAAGCCATGATATGAGCCTGAAGAAAGAAATACCAGGAGATACGGGCGTACGCTGGTCAGGTGCACACATGTTTCTCCTTCAGGTAACTGACATAGAGTAACTTGATCTTTAAAATACATGGGGGCCATCGTTCTTGGTGTACCAGCATCCTAGGCCAATTCGGTTCTACCAGCATCAGGGCAGCTCTGGAAGTGTCATGTTCACTGTGGTTCCAAGTCCGCTGTGAGGGAACCACACTGCCATGGGATATAAGATTATAAATCCAGGGTAAAGCAAAAACATTTACTTAATCTGATTCTGCACTATAGGAAATAATCAAAGGACTGGCTGGCAGCTGGGAAATATTTCAGAAACTTGTGTAAAGGTAGCTGATTAAAGTCTCAAGCCGCGTATCGCTGTTGCACTCCCAATACAATGCTATCGTTATTAATATGAATACTGCAAAAATGAAAGCAATAGTAATATATAGAGATGTGCTCTTTGGGTTAAAACCGGTTCTACACAAACCAGCTACTTCTCAGTAACCCGACATTTGGTTTTATCGCTGAAACCGCGAGGATGTCCGATTTGAGCATAAGCGCGGTACCGAAGCTGGACCTCACCGCGGTGCTCCACACTGTTAAGTTGCGTGCTTGTCTGCACTCCAGTTCATTCATAAATAACAGAAAACGAGTAGAAACCCATAACACTCGGCCAGACATCCTCTTTCAAACATGTTCTGGCCAAGCATTGTAGTTACCTTCTCTAATCATATAAAAAAGGCTAATAGGGAAATCTAAGTCTTACTTACTGGGACAGACATCTTAAGGGGTCTTGATTTTAAAGTCTGCGTTGTGGGAACTGGAGCAGTTCTTCGCGTTTTAGCTGAAATCCGCCGTTTTCTGGATCATTAAACTCCTGTACCCTTTTCTATTCCATGTCTTTTCTACTGTGCATTCAAAAGGAATCCAAGTTTGTTGTCCCAGTAGGTCTCTGCGTAAGAAATCTTTTCCGGACACCACGACCAGTTCTAATATGCATGCATTAAAGTCCCACACAGGTATGCACTGTATATTTTCAGGGCCACGGATCCCTCCTCCTGGTAATTAGTGTTAAGCACGTCTAGATTTTGCAATAATCAGTAGCCTCTGCACGAACGCCTGCCGACATCAGCTGCCTTGGCTCGGCGATCCTGCAGCTTCTTCAGTGCCGCTCGGCTGCAGAGCTGCACGATGCAAACTGCGCTCCGGCTGCGGAATGCGAGTCCCACTTAAAGGGGACGTCTTAAAGGGAAGGGACTAGAACCTTTCTGTCGGCTCGCAGAACGGGCATCTCGGGGTCGACCTTTAGTATCGTGAATTACCGAAGCATATCATGAAGAAACAACCACCGAAGCAGCACATGAGCTCATTTTCGATCTTCATTATCAACATGCGAATTAATATTAATGACTAAAACAAAAGGACTTCATATCAAAAGTAATTTAAAAGTGATTCGTGCTGTTGACCAAAAAAAGGAACGGTCTATAGTGGATTCCCTGTGTGTTTTTTCAGGCCTTCATATTAAATATATACTAGCTGAAAATACTTATAAGCTAACACATTTTGTATGTTACAACACAGGCATTATCACAAGCACAAGCTTCACTGAAACATTTTTCCCAGTCTGTGATTGTGGTGCAGTTCATTCTGGGATAAATTCCCTCTGTTGAGAATGATCTGTCAATGCTTCATTCCACTGATGATGGCTGTGTCTGTGAATGATTGAGTCACGTGTTGGACAGTTGGATATCCCTGTATGTGCCAGGAGTCTGTGTGTAGAGTCTGACAGACACAGGAAAATTGGAAGTACCTATACCATGTGGTACACACACACACAAACACACATACACACACACACACACACACACACACGTATGTTTGTTATCATATCTTTGTGGTGACTCTCCATTCATTTCTATGGGGAAAACTCTAATCATAACATGATGACCTTAACCCCTACCCAGCCCTAACCTTAACCATAAGTGACCAAACAAAATACAAACCATTTTGCAGTTTTAGCTTTTGACTGCATTTTCAATAAAACTGAGTTTCCCCTTGTGGGGACCGGAAAAATTTGGTTCCCACAATGCAATATATATATCTCCACACACACACATGCGCATGCGCGCGCGCACACACACATCCACTCATCCACACACAAAATTTCAGAGACACACACAGTCCAGATAATCCCCCCCGCTCCCCCACGACTGACTTATAATTACCCTCCAAGAGGCATCCAGGCACCACACCGGACTCCCCCTTCCAAACGCGGTCCCTATGGGGTGTGGCTCCTGGGGCCCAGGGTCCGCGGTGTCCCAGCAGGGCACGGTCCAGGCTGGTGTCCTGCACTCACCCATACATTTCAGAGAGGCAGAAAAGGCATCTGAGTTGCCCCTGAGTTGTTGTTTCAGCTCTCATAACTGTGATTGTTATAATTACCCTCCTGGTGGTGATGTCTATTTTGGGCACCCCCCCTTGGAAGTGACACGTTGGGTAACATATGGCTCCATGTGCCTTCGTGGAACAGGGGTGAGGGGCAGATATTTTAGATGTTCACAAGGGCTTCCCGATGGTTATTCTTGTCCTGGTCTCTGGTTAGGGGTTATGCATCTTACCATAGGAACACATACACCCACACCTTACACACCTTACAGGGGAAACATGATTATGATTTTGGGAGTGGAACCTTAACCACAGGGAAAGAACTGAAAGGAGGACAGGTCAGGGAATGAAGAAGTGAAAGAGCAAGATGACATAACAGGGGCATTGGGGGTGGGGGGAGAGGACAACAAGCACAATGGCCGCTTGACAGGACAACACGAAAGCAGGAAAATTAAAAGATGGATGAAAGTACAGTATGAACAGCCCTGGAATACTGAGGACATTTGGAGACACTTCCTGTCTTGACCCCCTCTGACCCCCCACCAGATGTCAGACAGATTTTTGGGAACAACTACAGCAACAGTCGGATAAGAGAGTGAAACACAAGAAGAGAGGATATTGGGGAGATATGTGAAGGCAACGAGGACTAAATTCTGGATGTCATAGTGAAAACGCAGAGTCCATAAAGACACAGTGGCTGGGACTCAGAGACAGGGACAAACAGACATAGACACAGTGACAAGGGCACAGAGACAGGGACAAACACCTGATTTGGCGATCAGACATGCAGCAGCCAGAAGAGCCAATGAGAGGGTAGGCGGCCATCAGAGAAGAGATTAGACAGTCGTCCTGCCAACCCATGCTGGTTCTGTGGGGTGGGTACTGCGCGTAATGTGGTCCAGGGTGTTCCCTAGAACTCTAAAGAAAGCTGCCCACAGGCTGTCGGCTGTGTGCACGCCCTGCCATGCCGGCCAGCTGCGGGTCACCTCCTCCCCAGAGCTGGGCGGGGCTCCTCTAACTACTCATTTATTACACACACCATTTTCGAAATGCTGCTTTATGCAGTTTCTCTCCTGCTGTGGGTTACCAATATTAACCTTCAGAAGGGGTGCAGAGAGGGTGGAGAAAGCTGGATCGCCGTGGGATCAGGCTCAGAAAGGCCCAGTCTGTGCTGTCCCAGATTGAAACCAGCCCCCTTTAATTCTGTGCATTTCCAGTTAACATTCTCTTACACGTTCTCCACACTTTACACACACCTACCATATCCCTTCCCTACATGTGTTCTGAATGTTCTTTATATGTTAAATCCATATTGTCCTAACAATGACTGACTGATGATGAGGAATCACCTGTTAAAGAGGCCCAGCTGAAGCCTTGATTTACATATCTTCTGATTCCATTTGCACAGCGCAGAACCGGCACTCTGATTTCCACACCATGCTGTGCTGCCCCCTGTGTGAACCCACGACCCCTGCCCTCTGGATGATGTCATCACGTCACCCACCCCCCCTGTCATTCTAGAATCACACACACCCCTGTTTCTCTGTCATGGAGAGTGTGTGTGTGTGTGTGTGTCTGTGTGTGTTTGTCTGCCATTCAGAAGTAGTCATTTATCTATCACAAAATTACCAGCTCTGCAGTTTTTCTGTTCAATTCAGTTAATCTCTGTTCAATTTATTTGTATATAACGCCATTTTCATCCAGAGCTCCCTCAAAAGGTTTTAAGAAAATATCACAGGCTGTGAGGAAAGGGAGGACAGGACACAAGAGCTTCTGTGGCATTTATAGACAAAAATCCCCGGGAGTCCATGTCCAACAAGCTGACCAAACCCACTGTGTACAGTTAGTGTGTCCGGATTAGTCTGTACGGGCTGTTATGAGTGGAATGGTGGCCTTGTGTTCGGTTTGTGGTGCCCCTGCATCTACGGAAAGATTGAAAAGGGATTTTCAACTAGAAACAGACAGGGATGGTACGAGACACGTCTGGGTATGCACAAAAGTGAGTGTTATGAACACTATTAGTGATACGAGAAAATAACCAGTCCTACAGTTGCTTTGTGAAATTACACACGCACTTTCCTCTCTGGCTGTTCGCACAGCAGCTGATTCTAAAAAGGAAATCGGCTTTTTCTTTTTTCCAACCCCAGTGGTTTGGCTGAAATGTTAAACGATGTGTATCGACAAAGAGCTGAATCCATTAGGCTGACAGTCCCCTGGTACTGACTGCTCTCACTGTGTGGAGGGGGAGGAGGGGGAGCTAATGGAGGGGGGGCATATGATCAAGTCATCCAGCCACTCTAGTCATTCTGGGGTGTTGGGGGGGCAACCTGAAGTGTGTATGTAATTTTATGCTTTATCGAATACAAATGTAGTAATCAAACTTCCATCAGGAAAAAAATAACTATTACAGAAGGGGAAGCTCCCAGGACACGTGTATGTTTGTATGTGGGTGTGTTTATACACATGTATGTTTGTATGTGGGTATGTTTGTACACATGTATGTATGTTTGTATGTGGGTGTGTGTTTGTACGTGTACGTTTCTATGTGGGTGTGTTTGTATACATGTATGTATGTGGATGTGTTTTTGAACATGTATATGTTTGTATGTAAGTGTGTGTTTGTACATGTATGTTTCTGACTGTGTTTTTCTACATGTTTGTATTTGTATGTATGTAGAACAGTATAGAGGTGTGTGTATACTATGGTGTAAACAGTGTAAAAAGCTCACAAGGAATCTTTAGATAGTGTCAGGAACTGGTCAGCTCTTCTTGAGATCCCAGTCCACCTCCATGTACACCTCCTGGGGACTGGCTCACACTGCGCAGGAGAGAGTAGCAGTGTGGCCTGCAGAGCTCATCCCTGATAAACTGCAAAGCTGACTCCAGGGCCTGCTCTTGGAGATAACCACCACATCTGATAAAGAGATGTAGCTGCTCTTCTGATGTGTAATGTGATGGACCAGACGTGATTAGCTCAGGTCAAGACCAAGATTTTTTTTTTCAACCAAACAGTTGAGTATAAAGAGTCACAGACACAGAGTATTCAACTGGTTGGTTGAAACAAAATCTATGTCTGGATTATTACTTTCTGGATCTGAATTATCCACTTTTGTGATGGACATAGGTTGGGCATCACACAAACCAGACCTGGCTGGGAGAACGAGAGCAAAGATATAGCATGATTCTCTTCAGAATAAAGAACATCACCCAGAATTTCCCAGCTAAATTGGGCAAAAGATAGACTGTCGCTTCTAAATGCATTTAAAATTCCCAGACTCTCCTTGATCCCCCTGATGGCTAAACCGCACATATGTGCCTCCCACTGTCACTGCAACGACAGTTATAAACCGGAGCTTCAGCCGGAAGTGGGAGTCCAAGCAGAGCCAAGCTTTAGGCTTGAGGGAGGGCAGTTTGGAGCAGTAGCTTATCTAAGTCAGGAGACAGTATTACAAGGTGGTTTGGAATTGGGGGGGGCAGGGTTTGGACTGAAGGCTTGGGTTCCAGTTAGGGTAAGAGTCAGGATTTCCTAAGATTGTCAGATAATCCTTCCTGGTGGACAGTGACTAATATCAATTAATAGTTCAGCTAATTCATGCTTTCAAAATCCTGAACAATGAATTAATTTGACATTAATTCATGATGCGAAAGGCTAATCTGTTTGCCTTATTTAAGGGGTACTGTTAAATAAACTCA
Source organism: Gnathonemus echidnorhynchus (assembly GCA_026776725.1). Lineage (NCBI taxonomy): Eukaryota > Metazoa > Chordata > Actinopteri > Osteoglossiformes > Mormyridae > Gnathonemus > Gnathonemus echidnorhynchus. Next base: position 4,084,462 of record JAODJU010000007.1, read on the forward strand.
CAGCTAATTGGTGCTGTGTTTACGGCTTTACGGAGCTTTTATCTTTTGTACCACATAGCATATTTTCTGTTCTGCCCACCAGGTTGAAGTCAACAGAAAAGCATGTATCCAAAAAACTTTCCATATCACCACAACCTGAGAAGCACATGGGAGGAACGGCAGCTGATTGCCCTGGACACAAGGGGAAAGGGGAGGGGGGAGGGCTGAAAAAGAAGGGGTAGGGAAGCAGAATGGTACATTAAAGCTCTCCTGCTAACATGCTAACACGGCAGACTCTGAAGCTAGCTTGCGAACATGCTAACACAGCAGACACTGAAGCTAATCTGCCAACATGCCAATACTCCCCGTACTCACGCTATCGTGCTAACTTGCTAGCAGACCAGATTCTGAAGCTTGTCTACTAACATCACAGCAGACATCAGCCAGTGGACTGATACCAGTGTTCGATCATTAACCATGGTCCTTAAGAACACCCCCTCTCCCCATTTGCATATTGGCTGACCTCCCAACTTACTCCTGCCTCTGTGCATGTGTCATGGGGAGTAAGATGGGATAGGCAAAAAGATACTTTCCCCATGGGGATCAGTAAGGTATCACTATTCTGGTCTATTGAAGGATGTTTAGGCTACCTGGTGGTCCTGCTAGTACACCTCAGTTTCCGGACAGTTTGCTAACACACTGGCTAGAATTACATTCACAGTAATAGCCATGAAAGCATTATACCTTCATACTGTCCTCAAGACGGTCACTCAACTGTAAAATGAAATGCCAAAAACCAAACATTAGCATCTGCATTAATGCACAAATATTAAAATTCATCCTGAAAGAGTATTTTTAATTTAAATTCAAATTTTTGTAAGAGGGAGAGCTCTTGAGAAGGCTGGAATGAGAGGAAATCCCCATAAATACACCTCTCTCCTGTTTCATCCTTTGGACCGGAACCTTCTCTTGGTCTCACGCCCATCAAACCCTTGGATGTGTTTTTCAGTCACTCTGACCAAAGGCCGCCCAGCGGCTATTAACACACAGTCCATCTTAGCTAACAGAAGTCTGTTTAAGGTCCAGGCTGATAAATCTCTGAGGCTTCACGTCATTTGCATCCTCAGTGAGGGTCACTGTTAATGAGCTGCAGGCATGAGTTACCATACATAGGCATGATGTATGAGAGCACTAACCAGCCTGTAGAACATGGAACAGCTAAATGATCCCATTACTCAACCGGAATCCGGAAAACAACATCGCTGCTGAAATAGTCCATCATTCTGGGATGTGTTTAGGCACACACACACACACACACACACACACACACGCGTGTGCACATCACACGCGCACACACACACACAGAGAGAAAGGGACTCTACATTCATTTCTATGGGCATAGCCCTAATCCCAGCTATGACACCCTTAACCCCTACCCAGCCCTAACCTTAACCATAAGTAATCAAACAATACAAGACTTTGCACATTTTTAGTTTTTTGACTGCAGTCACAGATTTCTATAAAATTGAAGTTATCCTTTAGGGGATCAAAAAATGTCCCCACAAGGTAAATAGTTACTGGTAGTTACAGGTCTTAATCGCATTGTGGGGAAATCTCGTCCCCATAATACAATATTTACATAGAACAGGGTTCTTCAAATCTGGACCTCGATTCCAAATCCAGGCCTTGTTTTCAGTTCTCCCAGGTAGTTAGTTTA
>JAODJU010000007.1:4091484-4102505 GCA_026776725.1 Gnathonemus echidnorhynchus
TTTAATTGAGTAAAATTTTCACTCATTACTTGTACTTTCACTTGAGTAACATTTCTGAGTACTTTTTACACCTCTGCTGGTTTTCCACCAGAGGATCTCCTTTTGCCTGGACACCCACATGTATGTCAGTGTAAACCACTTTTTAAAATCCTCCCGGCTTCTTTCACAATATGCACACGCTGTTGCATGGATTTAAATCAAAAGCTTAATGAAAGGTGATGCTGCAGAGAGGCAGGTGCTGGTTCACAGGTTACCTCTGTATATGGAGCAACTGGGAGCTTAGCCAGGGGTCATTTAGTGAAGAGGAAGTGAGAGCAATGGCTTCCACAAGGTGGCAGTGTGGTGTAACACATACTGAAAGTGCTGCAGTGTCTGAAGAAATAATCTTATCTTTTCAGTAAAATGCATAATGTGTGAAGAGCAGCTAAAATCCAAATTTAAAACAGGTTTATGGACTGTATGTCAGTTTTATCAGAGACGCGATTTGTGCCTTGAAATTCTTATCAATGTCATAGTTTGACGTGTGTGTTTCCTTGACAGGGGTGTTGTGAGGGGAAGCAGGAAGATCCAGACATTTAGCCATGTAGTAAAATTACGGCTTTCAACCCCACTCCCAGTTGGTCAGCAAAATGTACCAAGGGGGTATGATGCTGGACACCCCACAAAATGTATTTCTAGCTACAGGCCTGCTAAGGAGATGGCAGAGGATGATCATGATATTTTCCCAAAATTCCATGCAGCAGCAACTAATTTTATTTTTTTTTACTTTGTTCACTTCACTGTTTTTGTCTTGTGTCCCCCTACCCCCTTATATGTCCAAGCAACATCTTGGAAAACATGATCAGTAAATTCTAGGTCAGGAAAATGAAATAATTACCTTCTTTAATAAAATGTAATATGACAAACCACAGACAGGATCTGGAAAGTGTGTCAGTGTAATAAGCAATAGAATGATCTGAATATCAAAATGTCACGTTCTATGGCTTAGGAAAAACCATGTTCAAAGTACTTTGATTTTAAACTGGAAATAAATTCAACAGCCAATAAAGGGCTATGCAGACACGTCGAAAGTGTTTATTTTATTATTTATTATAAATTTATTTGTTTATACTGCAGCTCCATCCAGCGTTTTATTCTTAGTGCGAAACGACAGCTAGCCTAGTGTTTGAGTGTTGGGTTTGGGGTGAGACCAATTGGTTTCCGTTGCACACATCTAAAGGATTATAATTAGGGCAACTACCACACAATCATCATGCCACTAATCATATGATATATAAACCATACCCTCCTTTAGCAGGATGTAAATTGTTCGTTTTCTCAGTTTGATTACAGATGACGACTTCATTGGGACATATTTTCGAAAGCATTTTAAAACGTGAGAGGAAAGTGGTCGACCGGAGGCGCGGTTTGGTGCCCATAAGCATGTACTGGAAATCTGCTTTGAAACCTATTTTTACAGACAATCATTTCATAATCTGTTGGACTGAGCATTGGCAAAAAATCTTCTGGCTGTCGACATGTCAATGGTCCTTCCGCAGAATCATTAAAATCTTCAACCATTTAAAGTTCTTACTGCAGATCTGAGCTACAAAAACACGAACTCGAGATTCGCAATAAAATATGCGTAGTACGTCTTCAACACACTCTGGTATGATTGGTCGACTGAGCACCACGTTACGCGTGCGAACCAATGGAGAGCGAGGCCCAAAGACTGCGCTGAGAAAAAACGACAGAGGGGCGTGTCTCGGGGGGGTGACGTGACGTCACACGGCAGGTTTGTGTTTACGAGCTGCATCTGGGAGCATGGAGGGCGAGGCGCTACCCCGACCAGTGTAACCGCCACCCTACGATCTGTCAACCGCTGCGTCCCAGCGATGCAGGGCGCATATAGCGAAATAGGGTTTGTACAGCAGATCCTCAGCCTGAATTTGGTACCTAGGGAAAATGGCACCAAATGTGGCAACGACACATCGCTGTGCGGCTTCTCAGGTCAGATACGGTTTAAACGTTTTCAAAACCGTCTTCTAACGTGTTTCGGTGTCCGCTTGTTTCACGACGTAGGAGGAGCCGATACGGTTAGCATGGCATGCAGTTATCTTTAGCTTACTGGCCATACGGTGAATTCACCGAATAAATGAAAAGTTTGGTGCGGTAGCTGCCTTGGGGGAATGAGGGTAGAACGTCTGTACCCTCGGACATTTAATTACTGGGGGGTCAGGACCACTGTCCCTGCGTGATATTTAAGTCTGGGAGATCAGGGTTTCTGCACCCCGTAACACTTAAGACTGACGGGTTGGGTTGATGTGTGCAGAAGAAGATTATGCAGCAAGAAGATTATCTATGCTGTCCATCTTCTAACTGCATATACTGGTCAGGGTGATGGGTAGGGGCCTGGTGCCTATTCCAGCAGCACAGGGCACGAGACTCGGTACATCTAGGACAGGATGCCAGTCCATCACAGGAGTAAGAACATCATGCTTTAGCAGAATTGCATTATGTTGTAAATTTTACAAGTGATATGTGATATTCTTATGCATAGTGTGCTAAGTTATTTTGAATGATTAATGTGCAGCTAAGTGCGTGTGCAAATAGAGTGTGTGTGTTAAAGGGAGTGATTAGTTCACGCCAGTTACTGGATCATTTGTGTCGTGCTGCAGGTTCAGTACCTCCAGTCTATAATAAATATGGATGTGTCATTTGTCACACAATATAAAATGAAAGCGACAACCATGGATCATGTTGCTGCCTTGTTTTTTTGGTTATTGATAGCAGCCACTTACAGCATCTGCAAGGGTCCAAAATAAAACTGAACCCAAACCTTGAATGTCATGTATCCTGAAAGAAACATCTTGTTCTCGTAATTTTATGGTGGTTGTACCAACTTTAAGTTTCAAAGGATCACTGCAAATGTGAGTCAACATTTCATATATTTTAAATATGTGTAAAAAAGACATAAATACTGCAGGTTGTTACTGCAGTGTCTCCCAATCTGGTCCACAGGGACCCACAGTCGGTCGATGTTTTTGCTCCCTCCGAGCTCCCTGTCAGATAATCACATTTTCACTCCCTCCCAGTTCCTGGATGGAGCAAAAAACATGGACTGTCTGATGGTCCCCAAGGACCGGAATGGGAAACACTGGTGCATCAGCTGGGCTACTTTTGGGATTCAGAATGATACCCAGATCACATAGCAGATCTGCCCAAATGCCCTTCTTAAAGGGGCAGTGAGCGCGTCCTGGAATTTAGACTGGAGAGCTTCTAGGCCCTGATTCATGATGTAGAAGAAGTGGGTTTAGAAATCAGTGTGTTTGTCATGACTTACTTTCCTCCCCCTACCCCCCCACAGAGATGTGGTATGGTGTGTTCCTTTGGGCTGTGGCTTCCTCGCTGGTGTTCCACCTCCCCGCAGCTCTCCTGGCCGTCGCAACCCTGCGGTGGCACAAGGTGGCGCGGTTCATGCCCGTCGCCATCCTGCTCATGAGCATCCTGGGCCCAGTGTGTGGGGGGGTCCTCACCAGTGCGTACCCAAAAGAAGCGTCCCACTAAGCATTGAGCATCATCAGCACGTTTCAGACCGCCGGACATAACACACAGCCGACCTTTTTGAAATTCACAGAAAAATCACAAAGTACACATCGTGCCATAGGGGGCGCCCTGTTAAGTCAAGGCTGTAATGATCAGTGCTTCCAACACAAGCTCAGCTGTTTTACAGTCTTCAGTCCACATTTCTGAACTAGAAAACTGAATATATTTCATTGACCAAAGCAATTTACATGGTGACATCAAGATCATAGAAACCTTGACAACGTATAGTTCAAATTGTACTTTCCGGTGATGCTGAAACCACAATAGAAAAGAAATATTCCTGTTCACATTAGTGGGTGAAATGACCCCAAAATCAGAACTTTTACCCACTTGGGTTGAGTCATTTCCTTGCCCCTCCTGGGACATGAGCCAGAAGACTTTGTCCTTGACCGTATTCCCTGGCATCAGCTGTGATTGGTCACTGTCCCCACTTCTCTCCTTTTCACAGGTGCCGCGATTGCAGGTGTGTACAAAGCGGCAGGGAAGAAGATGATTTCCCTGGAGGCCTTGGTCTTTGGGGTGGGGCAGTCCTTCTGTGTCCTGGTCATCTCCTTCTTCAGGGTCTTAGCCACACTATAACACTGGCCCAGGTGGTGCCAAGCAGTGCCTCGAATTGCTGTGGGGCAAGCACTGGCAAGATTGCACATTGCCCTTGACATCTCACAGACAGGCCACACCCTGCTGTCCAGAGCTCTTACAAGCTTTGCAGTGTCTGTATACCCGCAAAGCTTCAGGGAAGGACTCTGGGATTTGACAGCTGGATCATTCTTATTCTCTCTCAGGCAATTTGGGGTCCCCACAGATTTCCATCTGAAATTCAAGTTTTCAGACAAGCAGCTCATCAGTAGATAGATCTTTCTATTAGTACTGCCGATGTGAGCAAGTCATGTTTAACTCTCACATGTTCTGTGTTCTGTGGCATTCTCAGATGTCGGCTGCTGGGCTGTGATGTTATCACTATGAGACATGGTGCCCATGTTGATCCAGCAGTGACTTGCACTGAACTTAATTTCCAATATTTAATGAAAACTCTATGCATTCATTTGCGTTTTTCCATTCGCAGAGGAAGGTGCAAAATGTTTACAGATGGGTTTCTCTCTCCTGTTTTCAGTAGAAGCTTATGATTCAGTAATTGAATTTGCACACGCATTCTGGCCTCTGGTGTTCTCGACACACTTGTACTTCAAATATTTTCAACTTTGAAAAAGAATATTGCAGAGTCTGATGAAAACTAAAGGGTTTCCTTTACATCAATTATGCTTTCTTCTTAAATACTTAGACATTTTCAAATTTGGCCTAATGTTTAATATGTTTTATAATCCAATGCATTTCATTTCTGAATATGTAATATCTGACTTGCTTAATAAGCTGTAATTACATTTCTAGAACGTTAACAAAAATATAAGTAAAAAAAAAAAAAAAAAAGACTACCGTTTCTTTGAAGTACACTGGATTTTCTAATGCTAACTGCAAATTTGTGGAACGTGAACAATATGTTAAACATCATAATTGCAGCCAGATGTTTGGCATTAGATTAAAATCCACATTAAAAAAAAAACTACAAATTACCAGCATTAAAAAGCACAGTCATCTACATGTGGATGGAAAACTCTACAGCTGAAAGACTTTTCAAACGTGTTTGTTCTTCTAATAAATTTGAGCTGTAGGAAAGGAAGAACAGCCCAGTGAATATGATACGGCCATATGTGGGTTGAAAGACACTCGTGGGCTTGTGTTTGGGATGATGACTTTCTGCTTAATGAGACTCCTAGCATCTCACTCTGGGGGGGGTCCTAGCACTTTACCCTTGTCTTCGTGCTGTTATCATCAATGGGTCTTTGATAAGTTTCATTTGTGATCTGATTTGTTATAATTTCACAACCAGCTTCATTTGACCTGCTGTACACTAAGTGCCAATAGTTTTCCATTAACTAGATTTCAGAATAAAATTATGTAAAATATGACCGTTCTTGTATCCTTCCTTACTTTTAGGAAACTATGATTCTGCAGAAACTTTGAAATAATATTACGTGTTCTGTTTCATTAAAGGTATTTCACGCAAGCGTGTGGTTTGTATAAATAATAATATTACGAATTAGACAAACTGAAATGTTCATTTTTGAATTACCGTCTCACGGTTCATCAACCGCGAACGCATCGGTGACACGTAATTTTTCCAGACTGTGGTTTTCAACCGGGGACATCTTATGCGCGATCACCAACTAACTTTACAAATAAAGACCGATTCGGTGTTCTCTTTAACATATCTAATATCGCCAGCGCATTTTGTCAACTTACCATCTCACCTCTGCGGATATGAAACCACGTTTAAACCAGGATACCCCGTATGCTGTACTTGATCGTTAGGAACTATATAACAGAGTCTGCTGGGGCAACGGAAGGATATCATCGCGGACCGGACACAGGAACGCGCGCAGGCTAACTGTTTAGCTTTCTTTAAACTGTGGACTTTATAATAATAATCATCGATATTTTATTGATCCCCGTGGAAAGTATTTACTATATTAACTATATTAAATAACGTACGTTGTTTAATCAGTACTGTGTGGAAATAATTGACATTTCAGGTCTGGGTTGTTGGCTTTCTCCTGTGATATATTTAAAAATGTTAACTAGTGAAAAACGTACTAAACAGAGACGTACTCGGTAATCACGATAAAGACTTTAATATATACTTTTTAAAAGTTACTTTACCCTAGGAATGTGCCAATCCACATTTTTTTCAGTTCCGATCCGATTACGATACACTATTGCCGACAGAAGAGCTCTTTTTATTTTAATATTTTGCCCTGCTACAAAAATATGAGTTGTCTTGTGTTTATTCTTTATTGTGATGGATAATGTAACAGCGGAAGTAAAAGTTCACTCTTCCCAGCCTGGATTTTCTTGCGTCCCAATTGTAGCCCCGATAACGGCTGTGTTCTGGCTTAAATGTTTCTGTTTACCTGAAATATTTGTAGGGCTTCTCATAAAAGGGGAAAGCCACCGAGATTACACCTGATATGTATGTACGTCTCACAGAACTCCCATTCGGTACAAAATGAGGAAGGACCATATAGAGCCATGGATTGAGGACCTGATACAGAACTATAACATCAAAGAAAGACAAGACAGAATGAAAGCTCACATTCTTGGGGTACTGTTTTAATCCCTGATCAAATGCATTTGAATCGTCTGAAGTTGGCTGAAAGGTACAGGTTTCTTATTCACATTCTTGGAATGTTTCTCCTCAGTTAGGCAAACTGCCTGATCCACAGGAGAAACTGACACAGGACCCAGTAGCACTGCTGTTTCTTTCTGATGGGCTGGTCCAGATTCCTGGGATCCTTACCAGGACGGCCTGGGAGAAGCTTCAGGAGTGAGTAATCTGTAGTCATCTACTTCTGTGAGAATTCAGGTTTGGTGCAGTATGAGGGAATCGTTCTGGGATATCTGGTGAAGAACACTAGATGATAGTGATGCCTAAATGAAGCTTCATCAACCATTTGCTGTATTTTTTGACCCCACTAGATTTGGGGCATGCTTTGAGCCCTTTTTTTTAAAAAAAAAAAAAAAAATAGAAAGCACCATCTAGTGGGGTCAGGATATGCAACAAATGGTTCATAAAGCTTCATTTGGCCATTACTAGTGGATGTTCCTTCATGATTTGAGCCTCTTAGCCACTCCTCCCATCCTGCCAGGCTGGAAGAGCGGGAGTCCCTCCAGAGCATCACCAACTCAACTGTCTTCCTGTGCAAGTACAACCTTGAGTTTCAGTTGGAACTGGAAGATGTGAGTTGGACGTAGTGCCTAAGCCAGGTCCTATCCACAAAGGACCAGTGTGTATGCAGGTCAGCTGTTCAAACCTAGGTGTAAGGACTCTAATTAGTAATCTAATTGGGGAGTTGCAGCAAATCCGCATACAGACAGCCCTTTCTGGGTAAGATTGGCCACCCCTGGCCTAAGCTGTGCTGCTAAAGCCTTGCCAAAGTCTCATACTCATCACCTGACCATTGGTTCTCCTTTACTCAGAGCAAGTGCCAGTTCTTCTTGACCATCCATGAAATGGCCACTATGGCTCCTGGGCCAGTCAAGAGTCACATTCCCAGCTGGTAAGAGATGCAGCTTCTGTCCCATAATAAGTGATCCTGGATCAGTTACCTTGTGGCAGATCTGTTGCCACCACATTAGCTGCTGCCTCATTCCATTGACTGTAATACAGCACTGAAAGTGACTGGTAAAGGAGATAATGTACTTGATTCTGCAGTTGAGTTACCACTGGGAAGTTGAGCCCTGTTTTCTTGTCATTGGGCGGGGGCTATCTGTGGCAGGACGGTGTTTACTGGGTCCTCCATGATGCAGTGCTGCTTCTCTCTTTCAGTACAACCCTTTCCAGTGTGAGGCAAAAGATTTATGAAACCTGGAGGTGAGCTCAGGCCCCCTGGCTTCTCACAGTGCAGGCCATGACTGGTCTTCTGTGTGGGACTGCTGTGTTAATGTCCATCACTCCCTGATCATGTTCTTCAGGTCCCTGCAGAATGATGGTTCAGTTCTGACCACGTGCACGCAATCAGGTTAGATTCCCAAATTCCCTGACACACACACACCTTCAAATTATGTGGTTTTCATGGAGAAATAAATACAAACAGTTGGTGGGACTGTCACCTCACGCCTCTAGAGTTGGGGGTTCAAATCCCACCGCTGCTCTGCACAGTCCAAAGTCATGTATTTGGGTTAAGTGTCTCAAAATTGGCCAGAGTGTGTATGTGTACATGCACCATGCAATGGACTGATACCCCAGCCTTTTGCCCTTTGCTGCCTGGGATAAGCTCCATGCCCTCCCAGTGATGGATCAAGAGTCTATCAGTTCTCCCCTTACCATGCACTCAAATGCTAGTCGTTTTTCCACTAATACCATCCAGGTCCTGTTCCCATCATGTGTGTCCTGTTTCCCAGCCTTCTGTTTATCAGAGCTAGTGCTTGAGTGGCAGGACAACAGGACTACCTCCCTGCTGAAGGATCTGTCAGCCTGTCTGCTGAAGCCCTCCGGGTATCGCCCTCCATCCCCCCAGCCCTCCACCTCCTGGCAGAGTTGCCCACCCGCCCTGTTGTCCAGGTACCTGGCCACTGGTTGGGATACAGACAGGGTCCGATACAAGGTGAGGAGCTTCCCAGAACTCTAGTGCACCTTATTGAAAGAGAAGACGGCTGAAGGATTTAAAATTAGCTTCAGTGTCTTTCTTGTGTCAATGTCCTGATCTGCTGAACCCAGGAGATAACAGGTTTTATTTTTTAGGATTCATGGTACATTAGAAGCTGTAAGCAGACTCTCTTGTCTGGGGTAGTAGGTGTTGGTTTGGGTCTGACCTGGGTGTTGCTATCTGTAAGCTCTTCCCTGGATTTCCCAGGGGGATCCTCCCTTCACTGTGCCCGTCTCCCAACTCAACCTCCCTGCAGAACAGAGATTAGAACTCCCCCATGACTCTGCTGAAGGTAACGCATACTTCCCTTCATTTACATCTGGGGTGACCGCTCTTATCCAGGAAGGGCCGTTGTGTATGCAGGTTTTTGCTGAAACTCCCTAATTAGAGGACTGATTGGGTGAAGAGTCCTCACACCTGAGTTTGAACGGCTGACCTAAAGGTTATCCCAAAATCCTGCATACACACCGGCCCTGACTGCAGCTCAGGGAGTAATGGTGAATTCGACCAACCTGTTGGACTGCCTGTGCATTGGCCATATATGGTGAGACAGATCGAACCCCACATCCTTGCTGGTCTGCCTGTGCTTGGGTTGATTAGCGTTCGCTCTGCTTTTTGTATATAGTGAGCCGTGAAGAAGATGCCATCCTACAGGATGTCGAAGATGTGAACAACTCCCTTATCCGGGATTCCAAGCCTGCTAACCCGTGGGATATGTTTGAGTCGGCTGGTGCTGATACATCCTCCCTGCTTTCTGACCAAGGTATGAAAAGAAAGCACATTGTGCTCTTATGGAAATGGGTCCTAGCTTTTGTTATTTGCACCCTTATCTCCCATGATTTCCAGAATCTCCATCTGGATCCATCGCCCTGGATGGCATCTGTCCTGCGGCGATGAGCACTCGGGCATCGACTGGTCACGGCCACGAGCTCTTCGTGCCTGCTGCCTGTGATGGGGACGCCCCGGAATCACAGAGCCGTGGGAATCCCCCAGCACCAAGTCCTCCACTCACTCTGAACAGTGAGGTCTCTGTGAGGTCAGAGGACCGGAGCCTGCCTCCATATCAGAGACCCAGCACCTCCTCCACCACACCACCCTGCTCTGATGGACCTCAGTCCTCAAGTTTTCTTGGTACCAGAAATACCAGAGATGAAGAGGAGGAACACATCAAGAGGAAGCTAGGGAGAGCCAGGAAGAGGACTCGTTCTCCATTGCCCATGACTGAAAAGGATCCATCCGAGGAAGATGAAGAAGAACCACAGAGTGGAAATGCAGGGCTAACCAAGATTAGGAGCCCCCCGTCCTGGCTGCTGGAGACTCAAGAGGGCCAGGGAGGGCCTGGGCTCGGCCAAAGCACCACGACAACTAAAGTTGGCCGTTTTCCAGGGCCACAAAGGAAACTGCTCAAGGTAAGACCTCCAGGCTGAGCTTGTGTGAGATGAAGACTGGTAGCTTTGTGAATATTCTGGTCTTTTGCTGCTGCTTATTTTATTTGGTGGCCTGATGTTCCACACACTTGGTACTGGTGTTGTTCTCTTCAGCTCAGGTGAAGCAGTACCGCTCTTCTTAAACCTTCTGGCTTGTCCTTAACACTTGTGCCCCCTGCTGGTTTCTCTGTGAACCAGGCCCCAGTCTTGATTCTGGTCTTTTGGCCTTAGGTCCACCCAGATGGAGCCCCATTCAGCTACATATATCAACCCACGGTCCGCGTGTTGGAAGCTCTCCGCATCTGCAGGTACTGCCACCTCGTGCCCTAGCCGTGAATGGCACTGTCCTACATTGAATTAATTGTGCTCTCACACAGCACCCAGTGGCTTGCAGAGGTTCAGCTACAGTATATGTGTTTACTATTAGTTAGGATTAGGCCTGTAGAGCTGGTATTGGTGTCGTAACTGGAGAAATTTCAGTGTCTCCTAAAAGCTCTCACACAGCCAACACTAATGCACGGTGCTTTGTTCTGTAGCAAGAGAATCGTGTCTTTGGTCTCAGTTAAACCATATCATATAAATACGTCCGTATCCCACACTGAGATCTGGATTTGGAAATGTTACATGTTTGTAAATACAGTGGTACCTCGGTTCTCGAACTTAATCCGTTCCGGACTCCGGATCGAATCCTAAAAAACCTTTGCCCTTATTAGCTGAAGAGTTTACACGCGTGACGTTTGTATCCCAGGCAGTTCCGATGCATAATCTGCTATTTCTCCTGAATATCACGTAAAGCAGTGAGAAGTGG
>JAODJU010000007.1:4105556-4144112 GCA_026776725.1 Gnathonemus echidnorhynchus
GATGGGGGGGGCACACTGTACCGGAAACAGGTGATGGGATGGGGGGGGCACACTGTACCGGAAACAGGTGATGGGATGGGGGGGGCACACTGTACCGGAAACAGGTGATGGGATTACCCTTACCCTCAGAGTCCCCTTTCCTCAGCTCACTTTCCTTCTGAATGGAAACAACACAGTAGGTTAACAGACTAAACTATACTGCATGGCACCTGCTATTATAAGACTGTGTGTGTGTGTGTGTGTGTGTGTGTGTGTGTGTGTGTGGACATGTACAGTACTCGCAGAAAGTCTGGCTTGCATAGTTTGGTAAAAATATTGCTAACTGATTTTATTACAAAATCAGTGCTTCATTTGTTTTCAAAAATATAGGTCACATTAGAAAATCTGTAGTTTTAAGAAACATTAATTCCAAATAGTAATAAACTGAAACCCAAATTACAGTTCTATAACTGTTCTGAGTTAAAGTCCACTGACAAGCAGTGTCTCACTGGGTGCTTTTTAATTAGTAACACCTTTCCAATAACATGAAACACCAAACATTTGTGTTTAGTATCCCTTTGGGAGCCAATGACTACAATTGCAATTAATAGCAAGATGGCAGGAAGAGAACTGAATGAAATATGACAATTTAAAAAATGTCTATGCTGGAGATATGTGCAGGTAAGTTAAACATTGCTTGTCAATGGACTATGTTATGAAACCAATACATTTCCAACATGTTTTCGCAAAATTAATAATGCGTCCAATGACTTTCTGTGAGACTATGTGGGGGCGAAAAAACCCCGCACACACTTCACCTGGCTGGGCTTCGCTCCGGGTAACAGCACTGTCCTGGAAACCACTATGGGCTGGAGGGCATCGTGTAGAACGGGGGGGCTGCCTGTCAGCTGTGCCGAGACCGAGAGTTAGGTCACCACACATTTCACACACGCAGTCCTATACATGGCGTCCTGCCCTGTCATGTGACCCCTAGGTTTTCACTATCACTCATTCTAACCTTGTCAGACCCCCCTGAGTCAGCGCTGGGCAGCATGATGAGGGACTGGGCCTTGGCAGCCCGCAGGCCACGCTGGGAGGCCTCAGGGGGGCGGAGCCGGGCGGGCACTTGCACGTAGGGGTTGGCGGTGTCTCTCTGCAGTGGGACAAGTGCCTTGGCAGACTCTTCTGCTACAGTTGCCCTCTCGCTGTCTCTCTCTTTCTCTGGCCGCACAGCCATCCTCAGGGGGCGGATGAGGTCAGCGATGCAGGTCTTTTTGATGGTCTGTTCTGGCGCCCCTTCTCCTTTGCAAGGTCGGCCCGCAAACACCCGCTTGAAGGCAAAGAAATCCCTAGACTTTTTCCGTAGGTCCTTGGAGGGGGCTAGTTTCCCCGTGAGGGTGTCAGGTTTCGCTGGAAGCTCTGGGGCCTGCAGACTGCTGAAGGTTGAGAGTGAGATTGAGTCATACTGCATGTAGGGGTGGTAGAAGGTGTGTGTGTGTGTGTGTGTGTGTGTATTATGTTTATATTACATTGTGGGGACCAAATGTTCCCCACATTGTAATAAACCTGTGATTTTGATATCGTGGGGACCATTTTCAGGTCCCCACAAAGATCTGTGAATGCAATCAAAAAACTTAAAATGCCAAAAGTCTCTTATTTCGTTTGGTTACTTATGGTTAAGGTTAGGGCTGGGTAAGGGTTAAGGTTGTCATTGTTGTGATTAGGGTTTTTCCCGTAGAAATGAATGGAGAGTCCCCACAAAGATATAATTACAAACCTGTGTATGTTTGTGTGTGATACTTACGGGGAGTTCTCAGGGAGGACTTTCTTGGTGAAAAACTCTTCGAGTCCCTCGTCCACCCTGCCATCGTTCTCAGAAGCCAAGTTCTCACTTTCAGTGAGCAGCTCCACCTGCAGTTCAAACATGAAAAAATGTAGCCAATGTGTAGTGTCGTAAATGAACACAAGGGGGCACTCATAATAGAGGGAAACCTCTTGGAGAGGCGGTCTCTATTACTGAGGATAAACACCATATATTTCCTGTAAGGAATATCCATCTGGCTGCCAGCATACCTGGCGCTTGCTGGGTGGGTGTCGGTGCATCTTCTGGGGGCGTGGCCTCGACAGTGTGTGGTGTCTTAGTGTCTGGCCCTCCACAGGCAGCTCCAGAATGGGCTGCTGACATACAGGCTCCAGGGGCCCCGTCGAGCTGTTGCTAAGCGCTACTGTGTCCTCCCCCGGGTGGGGCTTCACCTGGCCTGCTGCACTCTCATTGGCTGGAGAGTCTGTCTCCGAATCCAAGAGACCTTCAGAGGGTGTGCAGAGGATAAGAACCAGCCAACAGGAGGGAAAGACACACATACATCAGCGCCCGGGCCAAGTCACTACACACTTTTGACCGATGGTGCTGGGCGGATGCTCCCAGTCGGGAAACTGCTGTGCCAGATGACAGGAACGTACTGTGGACAAGGAGGGAAATCTGTCAGTGCTGACACTGAACACAGGGAATCACTTGCAGTTAGTGCTGACACTAAACACAGAGATCACAGTCCGTGCTGACACTGAACACAGGGAATCACTTGCAGTCAGTGTTAGCACTGAACACGGAATGACAGTCAGTGTTGACACTGAACACAGTGAATCAGAGTCAGCACTGATACTGGACACAGGGAATCACTTACAGTTAGTGCTGACACTGAACACAGAGAATCACAGTCAGTGCTGACACTGAACACAGGGAATCACAGTCAGGGCTCACGCTGAACACACTTTATTACTGAACATAATTAGCCCATAGCAGATGAGATAAAGGTTAAGCACCAGACAGCAATCATTAAGACAGGGGTCCCCAGCTACTATACATTTGCCCTGGGGCTAAATTCCATCAGCAACACAAAGCCAAGGTCTACTGTGTCTGAAAAAAGATGCCAAGCCCTTGATGTCACAGTCCGGATTTATTTGTATTTTGTTTCATTTGTATTTTCCACCAGCTGGTGACCACTGATTCAAGGTAATATTGCTATGTTATTTAATCCTTAATGGCAGAGAGATCAGGTTCAGAAAGTACAAATTCAGACCAGGATTTTGTTTCAACTAACCAGTTTAGTACTCCATGAATAAGATGCTTTACGCTCAACTTGTTGGTTGAAACAAAATCTTGGTTTGGATTTGTACTTTCTCAACCTGACCTTTGCACCACTGATTGACGCATTCAGTGCTTACCGCTACAGCAGAGTGTGTCTGATCAGCCCTGTCCCCACCCACCCTGTAACCCATGGCAACTTCTGACCTCATCTGTGGGGAACTCCGCCTCCACCAGTCTGAGCTGAGGGATGTTGGTTCTGGGTGTGGAAGATGCAGAGCCTGGGAGGGTCTGGGTGTGCTCCTTAATATGTCGCTCCTGATGTGAGGGCATACAGACAGTGTTAGTGCTCAACATGTGCAGCATTCAAACTTGCTATAACATACAGTTTTGCACATAACCCGGAAGCAGCATCGTTCATAGATGCCCATGCACACACACATGTTTGTATTCACATATTTGTGGGGACCATCCAATGATACCTATGGGCATAACCCTAATCCCAACAATGACAACCTTAACCCCTACCCAGCCCTAACCTTAACCATAAGTAACCAAGCAAAATACAAAACTTTTAGCATTATTGTTTTTTTTGATTACATTCACAGATTTTTATAAAATTCAGTTTCCCCTTGTGGGGACTGAAAAAATGGCCCCCATTAATATATATTGTACATGACCCACTCACACGCACACACACACAGCTCACCAGCTTCTGTTGAGATATTGATAAGTCCTGCGTGACCTCGGTGACGATGCTCTCTGCCAGAGACATACTGACAGCCTGTCTCAGTTCACTGGGACAAGAAAGTGGAACAAAGGAAAAGAAACAGCCAATCAGAAGCTGACAAAGGGGCTCTCATTCTGAGTCTGTGTGCAAGTGTGAGAGAGGTATCCCCTACAGCAGCTTGCTCTTGACCAGCTGTCCCATCTGCTCCACAAACATGTCCTGGAAGAAGAATGCAACCTGCCGGGACATCCTGTCCACGCAGACGGCCACCTGCTCATTGACACTTGACCTTTGTACAACCCGGGGGCAAACGGTCTGCGCAGACTGCAGCATGGTCTGCACCAGCTCCTATTACAGACAAGGGGCGCTGTTGTAGCTGAGCAACATCATCCTGTCATGCTGTGCTGGTGCCATGACACCAGACATTACAGAACAGGAAGAACGTCACTGTGACCTGACCCTCTGTACCTGAACCTCCCCGACAACTTCATTGGTCACCACCCTGGCTGTGTCCTTCAGGATGTTTTGCAGTACATCACTGCTAGGTGGCGCTCTTCCCAATTCAAAAAGAGTCGGCAGCAGCTATGGGAGGAACTCAGAGTTATTTCTCAATGTGTCACTATGCACTTTTGCAGACAACCTCACAGCAGAGGAATCATGTGAGTGACGTACGTTAAGGGACGTTCTGGCATGACCCAGTACTTCCTCCGCATGCAGGACATCCGTCTGCACTTCTGGCATGCTGCAGGTGCTGAGTGGACGCATGGACTCCTGCACTTTCAGACAGTGGTTCTGCACTCGCTGATAGACACAGGAGGATGGAGTGTTACGCCGAGGGGAAGCCAAGAAGAAAGCAGCTCAAAGTCAAAGTAAACTTTATTGTCTGTATACATTACAGTATACAGAGAGACGAGACGACGTGGCTCCAGTTTAAAAACAGTACAAAGAACAAATAGGTCACAAAGAATAAGTAATATATAAATAGAATAAGGAATTTACAATTTAAACTTAACTAGAAGTAGAAAAAATATGAAGTTTTTAAACTACAGTATAGGAGACAAAGAGGCAATGTTACATGCAATATACAGCCTACAATTTTAACAGTTTCGATATAAAGAGAGAAATTATGTGCATTCCATTGAATAACAGCAGTGTTTTCAAGGTCTGATCTAGTCTATGCAAATATATCAACAGCAGTGAGGTGGAGACTACAGACTGCAATATTGCAATATTTTCGATGGTCTGTGCAAGTATAGAGAAAGTGCAGTCAGTGTTCTGTACAAGCAATGATCACAGAATGTGCAATATTTAAGCAGCAGTCAAGGGAAGAGAATTACAATTACGGTTACAATCATCTGGTGTTGAATGTATGCTAGATCAGCAGTAGTTTAAGTCACATGTACAGTTTGTAAACATAAACAGTTCAGTTTCAGTGCAGCATGAGTAAGATTGTTCATAGAGCAGCATCTGCCTCACAAAGACAGTGAAGTGTAAGGTGCAGTAGAGTAAGTTAACAGTCCGTGGGGGGGGTGAGTGGGAGAGCAGGTAGTGAGTTCAAGACCTGCTCTCCCACTCCCCCCCCCCAACACGGACTGTAGCAGTTCCTCATAAGGCACATTAACAGTTACTCTATATTCTGGTTGTGAGACCAATTTTGGGCTCCCCTGCACTCGAATAACTCCCCTGCTTCAGCCAGATCCTCAGAGGACCCACCACTCGCCAGAGACCCCCACCCACCTCAAACAAGCCAGCCATACAATTACAGAACTAAACAATAGTCTTTTTCATATACTGACAGTGCCATATCTGTGGGTCAATTATGTTCACTGACAAATTTTACTGGGATATGAGAGGAAACTTGCCCACCTGTTCTGATTGGCTGATCCTCAAGCTCTGTTGGAGTTTGAGCACATGGTCTGACATCACTTCCTGTTTCTGGCTGTTCCTCAGTAGGTAAGTCTGGATCTGTCAGGCCATGACAAAGAAGAAGTGGGTAAAGAGCAGAAGCTTAGCATTTGGTGGCTGCCTGGGGCGGCCGAGCGCTTTACTTTCTGTAAGGCCTCCTCGGTTTTTTCGGGGTTGCTGCGATATGCCTGTGACGCATCACTCACGGGGAAGGACATGTATTGCAGAGTTGAGTTCCTAAAACACATGGGCATATAACAAAACCCATACAGAACAAAGAGGGACAGACATGAGGAAATAACCTGCAGATATAAGTCTCACTTTGACACAAATCTATATAGTACCAGCCAAAATTCTGGACACATGTACTGAAAATCATTTGTTTTTCAGCAAGATAATGACTCTAAAACACGTCTACTGGTGCTGTAAACATCAATAAGATATGCGCACATGAATCTCACTTTGATACAGACAAAGATCTTAGTATGATACACATAGATCTCACAATAACATGCAGAGACCCAGCACTTATCCTCACTCACTTCTCTAATGCATTGGCCACATCCATGAAACCGCTGGCAGTCACACTGTTTTTGTCCCAAACTAGAGTCCTGCATGGTGCAGAGAGGGGAACACTGAGGGTCCGGGCAACAGTTTGGGGCACAGCCTGTGTTTGTTACAGTGTGTGTTACAGCGTGGTTTAAAGGGTGGGTTACTTCATGTGTTACAGAATTTGTGACCATTGTACAATGCAGGTTACAATGTGTTTCATGGTTACTATGATGCATTGTAGGTTACAGTATTTGTTTCTATGGTTACAGTCTAGTTTGGATTACAGTGTATTATAGTGTTGGTTACCATGATATAGTACAGGTTACAGTGCTGATCTCCATAGTTTAGTGTGGATTACAGTGTGTAATAAAGCACATTACAGGGTTGGTTACAGTGTGAGTAACAGGGGACGTAACTGCATAAGGGGCTGCATCGCTATGGAAGCCAACGTACTTGAGCTTGGTGTTAATGAGCAGGGCTTTGGCCAACATCTTGGCCCCAGTGTCACCGATGTAGTTTCCACTGATGTCCATCTTGGTCAGTGTTGAGTTACAGCCCAGACTGTTAATGAGGATGGTTGTCCCAGTCTTCAGCTTGGAGCCGGACACTGACAGTGACTCCAGGGGCTACGGGAGGCAGATCAGGCCAGACACCAGCAAAGCGGTTCGTTAGTGAGTGCGAGATGTCAGAATGTGTTGTCAAGCAATGCGATCTGTTAGTGAGCAAGGCAAGTTGGGGTGTTACGTATTCACAGTCTGATGGGTTACTTAGTGAGACAGGTTAGGGTGTGATGGAGTCAGACTGTATCATGGGTTAATTATTGAAACAAGTCAAGGGTATTACTCACACATTCCTCTTCCTGAATGAGCTGGACAAGCCGGTGTAGGACATCAGTGAGCATTCTGAGGGGAAGAGGAACCCACTCGACACCATCAAAACAAACCACACCCTGTCAATCTGCTCAACACCCCATTAGTCCACTCAACACCCTGTCTATCCACTCAACACCCAATGAACCTGAGGTACTACAGCACCATAATAGCACTGAACACACAGTATAAACAGATGCAATAAATGAGGCAGACCACACAGGCTGCTGCCATCTACAGGTGCCACCCTTCTGGTAGGCCCAGCAGACTCAGAGCAGTTGGGGCACTCCTGTCTCACCGGGACTTCATGGCAAAGTTGCGGCCCAGGTCCAGGTGTCTGATGGAATGACTCCGTCCGATGGCAAGGATCACGGTAACCATGTCACTCTCCAGACCTGCATGGGTCATTTCAGTACCAGCATCATTCTCCCGGTTCTCACGTTTGTGAACTCAAGTGACGTTTGAAATAAGGGTATAGCAGGGACTCCTCCCACCATTGTCAGACAGGTCCAGGCTGTTGATGGCCTTGGCCTCGAAGATATGCTCCTGGATCACCTGTGCCCCCGCTGAGCGGAGCTGTTGGCATGACAACAGGACATACCACATACATGAGCTGCACATGTAGCTTCCTGGGTGACAGTGTGTGTAAGACAGAGGGAGAGAGAATGTAAGCCACATACCTCACAGCTACTCAGGTCCAGCTGCAGTCCGGACAGGTGAGTGTTGGTAGCTAAACCCTGCAGCAGCAACCTAGACAAACAAAGTGTGGAAACATAGACTCTGCATTATACTGGAGGTATAATCTTCAGGCAGGCATGAGTAAAACCACAGCCATAGCACACACAGCATACACACACAGACACACACACACACACACACATGCTCCTCACCGCAAAGCCTCTGCAGGAAGTCTGGTACCAGCCAGTCCGACATATTTCAGCTTCTCACTCTTCCTGAAGAAATCCCTCACACTACGTGTCACATCTTTCACTTTCCTGGGATAAGATACAGGTCCCATGACTCAATACGACTCCTACTTGGACTTTAACAACTCTTGGTGCCCATGGTGAGTAAAATAACATGGCCTTCACCTGTGTGAGAAGGTGGTCTTGGACAAGTTCAGGTGAGTCATTTTGGTGTAGCATCCATGTGACAAGGACACAAACAGCTGCACGAAGCAAGATTAAAAAAAAAAAAAAAACAAAGGGTCAAAGGTCACTCAGAGCAGCATGCTGCGCAAAGCACCAGGGATCAAAGGTTACTCACAGTGTCCAAGGGGCAGTCTGTCCCACTTAGGTCCAGGTAAGACACAATATTCTCACCAGACAGAAACTTAAACAGGCACTTGGAAAGAGAGAACAAAATCAGTGGAGAGCAGACCTCTTGAAGAGAGGTCCTGTGAAAATGCAGCCCTCAGCAACACATTTCTGACTGCACTTACAATCAGGAATATTCAACGCAGTACTAAAACCCTTACCACAATCCCACTCAACTGCAAAATACTAAACAATTCCTACAATTCCACTTGGTTACACAGTCCTAAACCCTTCCCAAGATCCTACTCAGCTACAGATCACTAAAGCCTTCTCACAATCCCTCCCCCTCTTACTTCAGCCTCCTCCATGGCCAGACACCCTGCATTTCCTGACAGGTCCAGGTGTTGCAGTGACGTGGGGAATGACTTGTGTGAAAATGCCTGAGCCAGATTGGCAACACCTGTCAGAGAGAAGCCGACTGAGAAATGCAGCCCAGGAGGGCGAGAAAGAGCCACGTCCCGGGTGTGCAAAAGCCACACGGACAAGCCACACAGAGACACCCGCAGCTGTGCTGTGTGTGTGCAGCCGGTGGCTTTACCTCTGGAAGAGAGTGACACCTTGGCGAGGGACAGCTGGACGAGGCCGTGGGGCAGCTTGTCCAGTTGCTGACAGAGCGCCGCCACACCTGAAAACAGGTAACACAAGCAGTACCTCTGAGCTGCCTTTGCTAGCCAGAAAAGCCCCCCCCCCATCATTCTGAATCACACGGCCCCCACCTTTGTCCTCTATCTGATTGGCTGAGAGATTGATGGTGTGCAGCATGGAGCCTGTGTGGTCTCGAAGAGCCCAGGCCATCCTCAAAGCAAAATCCCTAGAGGAGGTGCAATACATGGTGACCAAGAGGAGAAGGCCTTCCTCACTCAGGCACGATTATAGAGCCTGTCCCTCCCAAAGGTGTCTCCTTTACAGAGGATGGATCTGAAGCTCGGAGTCAGGGCTAAGGGCAAGAAGGCTGGTGGCCTGGAGTGTGGTAATGGGGTAGAGTGATGGGGTGGAGGTAGAGTACTCACGATCTAAGACCGCTATTCTCCAGACACACATCCTCCAGCTTGGGGGATCTGTTGATCATGTAGAGGACCTGTTCCTGAACATCCGGGTTCTGCAGAGACCGGCAGAGACAAACATACCAGCACAAGTAGGGTACAGAGGTTTAGGATTCTCTCTGGGTTAAAGAGGACCATCAAACCAGCCAGTTCACCAAATAGGTCAAACCAGGGACCAAAGGTAGCAGACGTGACCTGTGAAAGGACGTGTGCTGGAGGTTCTGTCCAGTAGGACACCTACCAGCCTGAAGTCTCTGTTACTGATCCTGGTGAACCACTGGTTGAATGACAAAGCAGCCACTGCCAGGGCAAGATCACTGAGGAGGAGAGAGAGGGAGGCATCCTGACTGCTGTATGACATCATTAGGATGAGACAGGTCGTCTTCATACCTGAATAATAGGTGGTGATTTGGTATTGACAGTCTTACAATAAGGGAAGGGGTATGGGATTGATATTCATAATGGGGGGGTGTACTACCGACTGTCCAGGTGACTGAACTCCAGCAGGTTGAAGTCCCGACAGCTCTGGACATGGTAAATATTGTCCACATCCTGACAGAGACAAAGAGATGGAGCTGATGGGTGTGGTGACCAAATCCTGTATGACCAAAAGCATCAAAGAGAACTAACAGACAGCAATACAGACAGCAATACAGACTGCGTAAATGAACCCTACAGATAGAGTCAATTGACAACAAAGTAATCATGGCACCACTCACATGTACACGCATTATACAAAGTGGCATGAAATGCGTTGTACATGCATTATACAGAGTGGCATGAAATGTCCTCAGTGATACCAACCCATTGGACCTCTTCTCGACAGGGGAACTCATTGAAGTCACACAAGGCGGCATAAGTCTCTGAGAAGCCACCTGCAGGAGGGACCAGTGGACCAAGTCAGAACTGATGGGCCTTCCTCATGGTTCGTAATCCCAGCATCCAAGGCCTCCCTCACCCTCCTTAGTCCCAGTTTCCAAGGCCTCCCCCACCCTCAGTCCTAGTTTCCAAGGCCTCCCTCACATACTTAATTGCAGCATCATGGACATTCTCACCCATCATGTGCTGCCCACGCTCACAGCCAACCACCCATCTGCAGGCCCTACCTCACCAAAGAGGAGAGCGAAGGATCATCAGAAGACTCACCGCATGGTCCCTGGGTGCTGCTCAGTTGCTCCTCCACATGGGCTGTCAGCCTCCGCAGCTGCTCTTGCAGCTCCGTTGGGACCTTCTTCAATAGCTTCCTGGGAGACAAAAGAAGAGAAAGGACTTCCATAGTGACGGGTGCCCAACATAACCAACAGATGCTTCAGGAACCATTTTATCTATGTGGGTAGACATTTACTCTAAGGATCAGCTGGCAAAGGGGCCACGTTCCTGAGGGCAGCCAATCAGAAAGACACGCTCTGAAGGCTGGCAGCCCTGATCAACATGGAAATCACAGGGTCTGTGGGAAGCTTGGTTCAGATGGAAATTTGCAGGCCAACCACATCCTGGAAGCCGCACCATGAGGCATCAGACATGAGAGAAAAGATCACAGACTACATTGTTTGCGACAGCCCTGAGCATGAACAGACAATTGAGTATGAGGAAAGACCTCATAAGAAATTCCCTGTATGTGTTTCATTGCTTTTACCAGAGCTGTGACCCACAAAATGCCACCAGAGCTTCTCTGTTCGCTGGTCAGTCACAATCATTGTTTCTTTCAGCCAAGTTTCTAGATGGTCTTACTGAGCCTTTGTTCCCCAGAACTCATCACACCATCAGTGTGACAACAAAGACTTTCCACCTCGTACCAACCGCCCCCAGGGCCTGACCCTTCTGATGCTGCAGCTGAAGATGCAGCATGAAAGATGATGCAGAGAAACGTGTGGGAGGGCAAGCAGGCAGATTATCTTTATTTTACACTCCAGATGGAAATCAGGAATGAGCTGCTGCTCTGAGATGTGCCGTGTGCAATACCCTTATATCGCAAACCATTCTTCAACATTTAGATCAAAAGCACAGCCCAAGAACTGCCCTGGGACTTGACCAGTGAATACGAGGTTACATGTCTTGCCCTTAAACACTGTTGGCCTGTGTCCAGCTGCGACAGGAAAGAGGGCAGAAGGACGGTCATGGAATATCACTCACTCACCCTGGGGACGAGTCCGGAAAGATCTTCTTGAGTGAAGCAGTCACATGACTGACCACTGCCTCCAGGTCCTCCATGGACATCAAGTTAAAAGTGTAACTCTGCTTGTCAGTATCAATCACCATCTGTCAGGGAGATGAGCACAGACTACCAGGCTTTAGTGTGTGACCTCCCTCCCGGGGGGGATTCTGACTCACAATCAGCTGTGAGTAGGGGGATCCCCGCTGACCCCCAGATGCATGCCAGGGCGTGGGAAGCAGCGCCGCCCATCTTGGTTAAACAAGAATGTGTCGTTAACGCTGCTGGAAACCCGCTGTGACAGCACAGTCCCCGACCTTTTGGACAAACAGGCACTCAGCATAATTTCTGTCAGTGACATACAGATACACTGAGGGCAGAACACTCTGGCTATAGGTACACAGCAGGAGGACAGCACAAACTGCAAGTAAATGAAGAAGCAAGAACACTGAGGAGGAAGCAGGTTCAGAATTAGGTAAATAAACCCAATACCCCCGTAACAAAGCTGATTCTAAGACTGACAAAGTTCCGAGTAACTTGTGAACCACCGACTTGAAACCCTCAGGATCATCACAGAGATCTCGCCTGTCCCCTGAGTGTCCAAACCGGCCTCATGCCGCAAGATTAGCTGACAAACTCAACAAATAGCCAAAGGTAAACCCGGTGTGATAGGTGATGGCAGGTTCTGACCCGGCTTACCTGGTTCAGGCTTCCGATGGTGATGGCGTAGATCTCCAGGTAGCTGAAGGAGCTGTCCAGCTGTGGAGGGAGAGAGGCTTAGAGACCCGCTCTGATCGCCGAAGGAGACATAATGTGGGAGAACTGAAAATGACTCAAATTAGAGAAACAAGGTAGGAGGAAGAGAACAGGAAGAGGCTGAAAATAATGCTCTGGCGTGCGTGTGACCGCGGGTCTCTCCGACTGCCAACCCTGATGTGTGTTATCCTCCGTGCATCACTCAGTCCACAGGATGTGACCTCATTGTGGGCCCTCGCGCAATCTGTATCTCGCAGCCGTAGACACCAATAAAGAGTGTTACCAAAACCAAATGCACTGGTGCCCCTCCAAGGCTGGGATAGACGAAGGACTCAGGGCGGCTCGGCACCGCCCAGTTGGTTTAATGCTTACCACCCTCTAAACCTCGCCTCTAAAATCCGACTCAAAGAACAGTTAACAAAACAGGGAACAAGCAAAGTACAAATGACACCTGAATGACAGCATAGCGCGTAATTATTACCACCTATGCCTTCCTTCTCCCCACACGCTCAAATCCCCAGATGCCTGGACAGTTTCATCAGCTCAGGTGACTTAATATCCAGACCAGTGGTCATCACCACGGCCAAATATGATAGATATTTAGATCAAAATGCAATTATCACCACATACATGGTACATAAAAACTTTTTCTTGATCAAAACATTTTATGGCAGACACAGGCCAGTCTGGCCAAAAGCATGTTTTTTTGTGCACGGACATGTTGCCGATACCTAAACCACATCACTGACCACAGCATTTAATGCTATATTTGCTTTGTCACGAAGGACCAGAGTTCACTGCACAGGCTTCTTTTCCCCAAATCTGCAGATTCCAACATCCCAGGAAGCTCTAGGTCTGTTTCCATGTTCTGTGATCGGCACCACGCGTGGCCGTCAGAAGCCTCGA
The DNA here is from genome assembly GCA_026776725.1 of Gnathonemus echidnorhynchus. Classification (NCBI taxonomy): domain Eukaryota; kingdom Metazoa; phylum Chordata; class Actinopteri; order Osteoglossiformes; family Mormyridae; genus Gnathonemus; species Gnathonemus echidnorhynchus. The sequence continues at coordinate 4,118,847 of JAODJU010000007.1, forward strand.
ATGGGGATCTCTGCAGCAATGCTATGAATAAATTTCCATCTGTGAACCAGTAAGTTTCCAGAAATGAAAAGTACAAACCGAGTCACGGAGATTTGTCCAAAAAAGCCCCAACAGTATAAATGGATCCTGTTTGAACTCTCATTCAATACGCAGTAATGGAAGAATGAACAGATCCAGCCTAAACAAGAAAAGAAGCCCAGTACCAGACCCTTACCCTGTGGGACGCTCTTCTGAAGTCTCCCCAGCGATAGAGCGTGAGGTTGCCGTTACGTGTGGCACAGCCCTGCCCCCCTTTACAAGATGAGCACCCGCCACCCACCGGCCGCCCCACAGCACTCCTGATTCTCTTCTGCTTGTTAATATCAGCTGCAGGGAATGTGTTGCCTTCCACGTCATCGCGGGTTTGTTTTCACAGATGCAAAAATGGTCATGCAAAACAAACCCTATACAAACCAGTCACCCACACACTTCCACAGACACCACCGTCACAGACAGAGACCATATTTCTAGCACGCCGTCAGACAAAGACCATCTCTCTCCCATATACACACACGATCACAGACAGAGACCATCTCTATACCACACATACACACACACACAGTCAGAGAGACCATCCCTCTACCACACACACACGGTCACAGACTGAGATCTTCTCTATATCACACACACAGTCACAGAGACTCTCTCTCAACTACACACACACACACGGTCACAGACAAAGACCAACTCTATAACACACACACACACACAGTCACAGAGATCATCTCTATACACAGACACAGTCAGAGAGACCATCTCTCTAGCACACACATGGTCACAGACAGAGATCATTTCTATATCACACACAGAGTCACAGAGACCATCTCTCAACCACACACACACAAACACACAGAGTCACAGACAGAGATCATTTCTCTATCAAGCCCACAGACACACGCCCTCATACATCTGCTCACCCTGGTAGTTGTAGTAGGTTTTGGAGGAAAGGTGAAGACACAGAACACTTACCTTGACTGGCTGCCTGCAGTGGAACACATAAGCCCTCCATGGTGTCATCACCTGGGGAGTCAGGGGGCAGAGGGACACGCCAGTGTGCATGGTGGGAAAAGGGCAGCCAGATTCAGAATCACGGGCTGCTCCGGGGCAGTTTACTAAACCTTCACATCGTCATCATCACCGAAAAACATGTGTCTTTGTCTATGCCACAAAGGCAACCATCCCCTGTGACAGAGGCTACTGTCAGAAGGTTCGCCAAGCAGTTCCACAAGGAGGATGCTCCTACTATTAGTCTGGTCCCACCTGCTGTTGGAAAATGGTACTGCAGTTATGACTGAATGTAAGCACCCCATGTTTTCAGATTCCCTTGGGAGACACACTCCACTATGGAGGGAAATCCTGGACATTTTTCAAATGGAATTGCAAATTGCAATGGAATTTCAAATTTCAAATGAAAAAGCAAAGTCCATTTGCAGTTGCATTTCCCATGTCTTACAAGTTATGAGCCTGTCATATTTAAATAGCAAAATCAATTACCACGTCTGCTTTTTCACTTTCTCTGAATCGCGTATGTAGCCTGCCAAAACTCAAATGCAATCACAATTCATTTTGCATTTGAATTTCCGACGCATTACACGGAAACCTGTCAATCAGCGTCAGGGGTGGGTGTATTCTGTGGGGCGTGATTTATGGGGAGTGACGTCACTCTCAGTCGACGACCAAGAGGGGGAAATTTATGGAAGTTAATCTGTGTCATCACAATTTGAATTTTATATGCCACTGAAATTCTAACATTGAATATTTATTCATTGGAAATATGCATCGGAAATTCGATGGTCCGAATTCACATGCAAAAACAGGAGGTTAAAAAATACAAAGACAACATTTCAAAGTTGCTCCAATCCGACAGTCCGAATTCACATACAAAAATACGAGGTTAAAAATACGAGTTATACAAATGCAAAATTTGCAGTTTTATGTCACACTTTATGCGTCCACATATGGAAAACGCAATTGCAAATGCAATTTGCAATTCCTTTTGAAAAATGTCCGGGATTTCCCTCCACACTCCGCAGCACCAATGCGTCTTGCATAGGCACCATTTATAGGATATCATGTGCAGATTGGTAGTGTTTTCATTCTATAACTGGATCCTGTGCACCAGTCAGGTATCAACTGTGTCAGTTGGTAGGATTTCACCACCAGATAACATCCCATTAGTGTGTATCAAAATGGCCATAGTCACCAAGACTCTGCTGTCCACTCCGGCTTTTAACTGGTTCAGCTGGACCTGTGTCAGGAAGAGGACCTTCTGGGGATTAAGCAGCTGAAAGATCCCATCTGGAGCAGGGGCACATGGACACAGGGAAGGGTAGCTGGTGAGCAGGCATCAAAGCTAGAGTCTCTGTGCTGAGTGATCATGAAACGGCCTTTAGAGGGGTCAGCACTTGCACCTGGGCCTCCTCTATGCACATTCATCTCTAATCCCACCAGTGTTCCACACTGGCACCGACGTCTGGGGTTTAATATCACCCAAATTAGCATTAGGACAGCAGATGGTACAGGTACAGATTCATGCCATAAGCATGGTAGTTTAGTGTAGAATCATCACCTGTGCTGGTAATCATCGATAGAAGTGTCTCAAATGACTTTATCAGACTTGGGCAAAAGCTGGCCCGTGTGTTCATAAAAAAAAAAAAAAAACTGGTAACATTTTATGCAAAAATTCTTGAAATGTATTGTAAAACACAAAACATGTACTAGTCCTTTTTGCTTTCTGCATTATTCTCAAAAAGTAAAATCTAACAGGTCCGTTATTACAGCATTCATAAGCCCAGAGTTGCCACCAATGGGGGCTTGGGGGGAGGGGTGGTAAGGCCCCCTCAATCAGACAAGTAGGCCCCGTCGAACCAGTGACCCCCACCCCCCATCATGAACACCTTGGGCCTGGCTGTCAGATTTGTTCTGGTACTGACACCACATGGGACATAAAAATAATCATTAAGAAAATCCACCCTGCAGAGGCTCAGATTCTGTCCACCACAGAAAATAACTGCCCAAGCCTGGACTAGATGGACGAGCAGGATGGCGGAGAACATCAACACAATGGTGTCACCTCCCAGGCGCTCAGAGCATCTGCAAGGCATCCAGCGAGCGCCTTACCATTCCCACAGATGCATTTCGACGCTGCGCATGCAATTCATGCAGGAGCTGGGGGTGCAGCCGATTGCACCAGCGTCCCCGTCAGCAGAGAACGGCAGCCCTTTTGGCGGGATGGTGACAACACCATGGGGTACAAATCAGAGGCTCCCCACTCTGGGTACCCAGGGGGGGGGGGATATCAGCTTCAGGTTTAACAGCGAGGCCCCGCTACATACCCCCACCATCCTGCCCCCCAACTGCAACCGTAGCCATGTTCCCTCACCCCAAGTGTAACCCCAGCCTTGTCACCGGGAGCGAGCATCGCACCAGAACCCAGTTCACCACGGCATAGACACCCCCGGAGGCCCCCAGTTGCACGCCACACTGGGGCGGGAGCTCACCCTACCTTGGAGGCTGAGGGACAGCCGGCCAGCAGACAGCATGACAACCGCACACGTCCGTCCTCGCGATGAACCTGCAGCGGGTTGAAGACAAGTAGCCGAGTGGCGCACACGCATACAGGCGCGCACACGCATGCATCCTGCTTCGACAGCGAAAGAAAGACACTCAAAGTGAAAGTGTGTAGCAGGAAGGGCTCTTCAGCCCCACAAGCGACTCCAGCAGCTGCCTGAGGAGCGTAACGTCTCCAAACCGCCTAAGTGATCATGCCTGGCATGCAGGGAGCAGACGTCCAGCTGGACATTGGCCGCGTGGGACAATCAGAGCCGCGTACGGGGGCCGCATGCTGACACCAGGCTTCTGTTTGCACCAAACTCATTTCACTTGCTGACTGACTGAGAGCCAACATGGTGCAGGCAGGCACTGCACTCACCGACCAAAACGGCTCTTTAAAAAAGTTCTTCACTGGATTCAACTCCCTCCTCAAGCACGTCCACAAAGGGGAGGATAAAGCATTTCAGGGTGTGCAGGTAGGCAGCCGACACGCTGAGACACCCCTATCCTGAAGGACCCAGAGGATGCCGTTTGGTCCCACAGCAGAATCAGCACTTTGCATACCCCAGACAGCCAGTATCCTGCATGCGCTGTGGGGCAGATAAACGAGGCTGCCATTTCCATTTGATTGGTCATTCGCAGCAGGTGCCTTTATAGGTCGACTCGCGGCACAGCCAGTGACCTGATGTGGTGCCAGGCTCGAGCCCAATCGAGGAAAAAACAAAGCCCAGATGCAGCAGTCCCAAAAGCATTGCCCTTTATTTAATAAGGAGCAGTAAGACTAATTTGTAAGCAGCTGAATGAACATTATTCAAATGGATATTTTAAAGGCATCACAGAAACAGTGAACTGGAAGAGCAGTAATGACATAGGGCACATCCACACTTCATCATCACACACCGCCGGGGAAGTAAAACCCAGGGGACATCAGGTCAGTCGCCTTTTATTAGCTGAACTGCAGCACATTCCCCTCCCACCTCCCACCCATCCCTAGTAAACCTTCAAACATAATTAGTGGTTCTCAACCACTGAAAATGGTACAGCGAAAAAAAAGAGGGAAAAAAACTAGAATTTAAGAACGTAAAGAATAAGCTATTTTGAAATGCAAATACAATAGACAGTGGGAATTTCATAGCGAATCAGGAAACTTTATGTAAAACAAGATTTTTTTTTTTAACAGCTCTATACAGGCACCCACCTTAGCTTAAAACCTCCTTACAAAAAATATATATTAAAAATATTATGGCAATATGTTTAAAGACAGCAATATACCATAAGGAAAATTAATACCACATTTATTCTCCGTTTGAGTAAAAAGGCCTGGGGCTGGTATTGCAAGACATCAGTAATTAAACAGCAGTTTAATATCCCCCCCCCCATTTTCATCACACTGCAGGGCGGGGCAGCCGGCATCCGGTTCTGGAGTCCCTCAGATGAGTGGCTGTTACAGGAGCTCCCAAATGCATGGGGATCATGATTGGCTGCACCTTCTGTGTTATACCACCCCTGGGTGTAAGGGGCGCTGTGACTGAAACGCTAAGATGGGAGCAGCCATTCCCATTCCCCTGAGAGCACAACCAAACCACCCCCACCCCATCAAAAGCAAGCCAGGAAGCAGAGCAGCGGAGTCAGCCTTGTGGCTCCAGCAGGATGACACCACACTGCTGCTCTTCAAACAGGGAATTCATATGCTCTTCAATCACCAGCTTAAAATATCCTTGATATAAAAATATTTACAAGCGAACAGTCGTGAGTATGTCTGTACAAATACCCACGGGTCTGGCTCGCCGTCATTTTATGATCCCAATTAAAAATGGACTGACTGTTTGGACAGGCACGCACCCCCCTCCCCCCACTGTCTCACCCACCACCACAAGGCTGCCACTGCCAACAGTGTGGTGGGAAACTGCCGGAGCCCCCAGATTCGAGAGCGGGCAGGAGCGCGGCATGGGGCACGCTGAATAAGACGGCAGGAAGACAGAGCGGCGAAAAGAAAGCGAGCGAACCCCAGGTGTGATAGGAGGTGTCAAAACGAGGGGCAGGCAGCTGGAGCCCGGAGGGAAGTCAGCCTCGCCCTTCCAGCACTACACACATGGCGAAAAGCGAAGATGGGACGGGTTAGCAAAGACTACGAAAGGTTCCTGGAAACGCTCATCCTGTAGAGAAATTAGACTAGACTTGTCTTCACTATTCTTCTCAGGCGTTTAAAGGCCCAGCCTGGGTAAAAATCACAAAACAAGTACGGTGAGGGGAGAGTAGGGGGCTGAGGGGGGTGTGGGCCGGCCATGGTGCTTCAGCGTGCCACACTGGATTCCCGTCACCGGTCCATCATGCTCAGAATCATCTCGGGGGTCAGGTCCCCGTTGGGCGCAGCCTCCACTCCGGGCATATGCACGGTTCCGGCATCCGCCTCCACAGCGGTCACCCCCGTGCTGGCCCGATCTGGATCTCTCTCCTTCACCGTGTTCTGGTCCTCAACCTGGACGATGGCCGCCTCTGAGGATAAGGAACAGACAGACATGTCAGCACTGGGGCGGTAAGATGCCTTCACATGGCCAGCAAGCTGGCATTCAGAGGCTGATTCAAGCTCAGGTTAAAAGATTTCTGATCGATCCAAGACCTGAGTAAGACCCGAGTTCTCCCTCAGCATTACACTGCCACCTGCTTCATCTCACAGCATAATGACTCTACATACCTGAGTTACCACGAAAGGTAGCCCCCTTGTGGTCAGAAGAGAGAAGTGACTTACTTGGGGTGGGTTTGGGCTGATTGGTTCTGCCTGGTGGTCGACCACGTTTCCTCTTAACGGGCGGGGTCACAGGGGCCGGGATGGGGATGGTGGGTGGGGCCTGCTCCATCTCCATGTCCATGTCCACGTCAGGCAGCAGGCCATCGTCATCCTCATCGATGTCATCCAGCTCCGCTTCTGCGTGATCTTCTGCAGAAGGACAGCTAACATGAGAACGCTGCCTGCAGTGGGACAGTGTCTCCCTTGCGAGGTTTCGGAACTTACCGCTGTCGTCGTCGTCGTCCCTCCTGCTACGCATCTTCTTCTTCCTGCCTCCTCGGCCCCTTCTTGGGGGGGCACCGTTCTCCGCATCAGCTGAGTCGACTCCAGTGCAGTTATCAGTGTGTCTGATCATAGTGTTCTGTGGAGGGGGCAGTGATGGTGGTCGGTCAATCCAAAAACACAGTGTTCACCCTTGAGGGTGCGAGGGGGGGGGAAACACCTACCCTGCGAGTGAAGGCCTTGTCGCACTTGGAGCACACGAATGATGTGGGCACGAAGTTGGGGTCGTGGTATCGTCGGAAGTGCATGTCGAGCAGCTGCTTCTGCCTGAAGGTCTTCTCACACTGGGTGCAGGCATAAGGCTTTTCGCCGGTGTGTGTCCGCTTGTGCATCACCATGTGCCGCTCCTGCCACGGAGACACTAGTCAAGCACGGACCTGCGGCCCTGCACCTCTTTACCCCCCCCACCCCCACCCCACACCAACGCATCCCCACCTGCCGACAGGCGTACTCGCACTGGTCACACTTGAAGCGCTTCTCGTTCTTGTGGGACTTCTGGTGCTGGATGAGGGCGTAGCGCTCGTGGAACACGGCGTCGCAGTACCGGCACTTCCTGCCACTCTCGATGTACGAGTGCTGCTTCCTCAGGTGCACGCCTGGACACACGGAAGGGAGGGACATACAGACACTGTCACAGTCCTGCCGGACGTGCCGGTATCCCTCCCCTACCCCAGTAAGGCCGCATCAGGTCTCCTCTTCGAGTCAGCGAACGGGAAGTCACCTGAGCTGCTGCAGTTGTATTCGTCACTCACTAAGATGAAAGGCTCACCCAGGTCGCTCTTGCGGGCAATGACGGTGTCGCAGTGAGGGCAGTGGAACTTGGCCACGTTCTCCGTGTGCTTCTGCAGGATGTGCATCTTCATGGTGCCGCTCTGCGTAAAGCGAGCGTGGCAGATGTAGCACTCGTACGGTTTCTCTCCTGGAGTTCGGGACAGACTCAGGCTTAGTGACATAAAGACATCTCCAACACAACCCCTGCGGCTATTCCATGGAAGGCCGAGGTCCCCGACAGCAGAGCTGTCATTGCTACCACTTTCCCTCAACCCTGTTGTCAGCTGTCGATATCACACTGCCTGAGCGCCAGACTGTGAGAGTGTCTGAGTAAAACAGCAGAAAATTAGCATCTGAACATTATAAGTTGATCTTTTTTTGTGAGATGCTTCTCCGTTCTCTGGTTATGTCACTCCAAGCATGACGCCAAGATTGACTCCCCTCCCATAGTGTGAATAAACTTCATTTTAAGGAGCACCTTTCTGAAGTAGCCAGTAAAACATGCCACCATGTGCAGGCCCAGCCTGGTGGAGGATTCACCCCCTTGCTCCAGGCCATCCCCGAGGCCAGACCAGCCTGCCTCTCACACTTCCTCCCACTTCGGTCCAGGGGCACCCCCCCCTTCCTTGTGCTCACCCGAGTGAGTCCTCATGTGTCTCTTCAGCTTGTAGGTGTCCCTGCTAGCATAGCTGCACAGGCTACACTGGAAAGGTCGCTCCCCCGTGTGCGAGCGGATGTGGCGCTTCAGCTTGCTCACCTGGTGGGGGGAGAGATGCGGTTAGGCAACGTAACGGGTAACAGGCTCGTAACCCACTTAGGCAGGAAGGGGTGGCTCCCCCCGAAAAACACCAGCTACATCCGTTCTCATTGCTGACGAAAGGCATGCCAGTTGGCGGCTTTTTCTCTCTTTTCAAAATACAACTGCCATTATGTTCCAGGGCCTGCAGACAAGTACCCACCTCCCCCCTCGTTTAACGACAAGCAGACAAGCAGAGCCAGAACACCCACGTTTAACCAGAAGTGGCCCAGCCAGGCCAAGCCCCATATTTAACGAGAAGTAGCCTGCCTGAGCCACAGCCTCTGCTTAGCTAGAATGTTCCTCCAAGAGCAGCCTGGCTGAGCCTGGACCCCCACGTTTAACCAGAAGCAAACCATCAGAACCAGAACTCCCACATTTAACCAGAAGTTGGTGTGTGGACCAGAGGCTCTATGTTTAGCCAGAAGCACCCTGGCCCCACGTTTAAACAGAAGCAACCCAGCTCGGCAGAACATACCTCCACGCTGGAGTAGTCACACATGGAGCACTTGAAAGGCTTCTCGTGGGTATGCTTGTAACGACGGTGTCGAACCAGCTCTCCGCTGGTGACGAAGGCCATGTCACAGTCTGCGCACTTGTGGGGTCGTGTCCCTGTGAACAGTTATGAGGGGATAAAGGTCAGAGGGTGTCCACATGCGGACCGGACATGGGCAGTCAGTAGGCAGCACGCACCTGTGTGAGTGTTCAGGTGGTTCCTGAGAAGGGTGACGGTCCTGAAAGCTCGGCCACACAGGTGACACTTGTGGGGTCTCTCGTCAGTGTGACTCTTCATGTGGCGGTCTAGATTGGAGCGCCGTGGACATGTGTAGCTACAGAGCTCACACTGGAAGGTCTTCTTTACACCTGAATGTTTCCGTGACAGGAGACGACGCAGGTCAGAGACAGAATATGACTGTGGTGCAGCAAGACAAAGTCTGAACGAGCGGCGTGGCAGTGAAAGGACCATGCGGCCAGGAGGGCAGCCTTGCAGGACCAAAGCCTGCAGTCATGCTATTGTGAAACCAACACATTAAACCATGTGTTTAAAGGTCATCAGTGTGAGAAGGGCCATCACGCAGCCAGCAAACATTCATGAGACCAGGGCTCAGAGAGCACAGTCTTACCTTTCTTCTTGATCTTGGTGGGCTTGGGGGGTTTCATGTTGCCCACCACCTTCTCAGCGTTGACCTCCGACAGCATGCCCTCCTGCTGCTCCTCCTCAAAGTCGTAGACTGACACATCCATGTCACGGCCCTCCTCTGTGTTGTACCGCAGCCTGCTCTTCTTGGTCTTCTTCAGTTTCCTGGTCGGCGGCTGATAGTCAGGGTCCTCATTTTGCATCTCCACAGGCTCTGGCTCATCTGGAGGTTGCAGCTCGTCCTGCTCCACTGTCTCCACCTCCCCATTGGCACCAACCTTCACCACCTGTAATAGATTACTAAGTCAGTGAACAGGGTTGGCTGTCTGGTCAGATCTGGTGAGGGAGTAATCATTTTAAAAGCTAGTCGCTCCTTTTAGCGTCCTCAAACTCCTACCCTGAATTTCTATAGACCACCTAAAGGACTAAATTAAATTTATTTGTATTCCCAAAAACTGTTGCTCCAAAGAGCTTGACACAAATAACAGTGCCACTCACTGAGACACCACTGTGTGAGGGGACAGCAGTGTGAACTTAATAGTACAAGAAACAAAATTGCAGTGCATGACGAGGAAAACCCCTATGGGATGCAGTTGAGAGCACTGCAGGGCCTAACCTGGAATCCTTCCGGCAGAGGCAGCGTGTGGCATATGACGGGCTCTCCATCCTTTCCCATGGTGTCAGCAGTACCCACATAGGTGCCCTGCAACTCATCCACCACGCCAGGGGCACCAGCCACGGGCACTGTGCCAACCGGCACCTGCACCAGTTGCAGCCCGCCTAGGCCCATGCCTGCCTGCTCCTCCATATTGACCACCTGCAGGGTGATGATCTGCGTGTCGTCCACTGTTGCTGAGGTAGGCATTGCGACGCCCACCTGAGAGTGGGCCACTCCCACCTCCATGCCTTCGGGTGGCTTCACTTGCAGCAGTGCTTGGTCCACCAGGGAATCCACCACCATCATCTCCAGGCCAGCGTTCACGCCCACCATGCCCACCTGCTGGGCTACACCTTGCAAAAGTTCTGCCCCCAGCCCCTCGCCCTCATCTCCTTCCCGGCGCCGCTGGTAGGTCTTGCAGTCCTTGGCCTTAAAGGCATCGCCACAGTCGTCTGTGACACCGTCGGCTGGGTTACCTTCCATGGAAGCGATCTGGAGAAGAAAATGCAGTCACATCCCAGTAATCCCTGGGTCAGTCTACCCAGTCTAAAGATGCTCCTGGATCAGCCTCTCATCTGTTATCATTCAGCTTGCCATCCGAAATATCATTACGTGACTAAGAGACACCACAGGATGACGCTGGTTAGAACTGAAACCAAAACGAACACCACAGAGCACCACTTTGGGTGTGCTTTTTAAAGTAATACCCCCCCCCATTAAAAGGTGAAGCTGAGCTAAATCAAGGAAATCAGGGTTTGACCACTCCCTCCTTGGTGTGTACACAGATTTATAAACAATACGTGAAGCTGGTTCGAGCAGCCGCTGTGGCAGCCATTGAGCCGATTCCCAGGACAATCTGGACAATTTAGATCAGGGGTGTCAAACTGCAGTCCTGGGGGGCTGGAGCCGTGTGTAGCCTAGTTCTTTCCCTGCTTCACCACAAACAGTTCAGCTCAAGAGCTGTGTGGTGATTAGCACAAGGGGTTGAATGAGGGAAAACCCGAAAATGTGCAGGGCTCCGGCCCTCAAGGACTGGAGTTTGACACCTCTGGTTTAGATATATAAGTAAAATTTAAAGCGTCTCCTAAGTCAAAGGGCAGAGGCATTGTTGGGAGATTTGTCAGCTAAGGAATTAGCAGAAGTAGACTGAATATTCACGGCACAAGTGTAGTGCAAAATGGCACATTTGCTTTCACGAACAGGCAAAAAACCTCATTCAGAAACCACAACTGATGGGTCAACTACTTCTGTCTGCCGTTAGATAAAACTACACCTGTTCAGCCTAGAACTACGTTTTCAGTTGGTGCAATTGTAAACTGTCTTTCTGTCACCGCAGCAGGCCCTGCCTTCCTGCATGGTAACTGATATCAACAGGAAACGACTCATCTCTGCGGAGCACTGGCTCAAGCCGAAAGAACAGAGCATGTACCTGGAGGCAAGGAACAGCTGTGCCTAAGGGAATCACACACTTTCTGCTGAGTGTCACAATGACGCTGATCTGTCACACACACCAAAAGCCAGGTCACGGATGCACACCTCGCTTGGGCAACGATATCAGGGGACGCAAACTGTAGGGGATGTTCTACGGTTCGTCTGAACCAAGACAGACTCGCAAATCCACACATTTATTTCGTTCAATACCAATTTGCAGAAAAATCTGCCTGAGCCCTAAATGGTCCCATTCCTCTGGACACATGCCGAACTGCCCAGGCTGCAGCACCGTCTCTGGGATGTGTAAGTGCTCACCGGGCTGCGAATCAGCTCCGAGTAGATCTGAACCGTACTAAACCGCATCGTACGATCCCGAAGTCCTCCGTTAAGCTAGACGGGATCCGTGGGTGAGACATGACCGGGGTCTTGGATCTGGGTCTTGTCCGGAAACTAAACTAAAACCCGAACGGGCCGAACCGAACCACGATCGAGACCAAACGAGTCTAAGTCCGACGGGAGCTCCGACCGAGGAACGCATCCGGTCAGGCCGACTTCGCATTATGGGACGGGGACCCGGGAAAGTGACTGAGTATCGGCGCGTTCCAACAAGCCACTGGTTTCTCTAAAGAGGAAACAAAGAGAGCAGAAAATGGAGGCCTGGCCTGGCCCCGACCCGGGAGCAGGAAGCACGACACGGCCGCCGCCCGCCTAGAATAAGGCCGCCATCCGCGGCGCCCCACAGTCGCCGAATACCCGAACATTTCGTCGAACTTCTGCGTTATAAGTGTTTTTGCTACATTTTCGACAACGATAGAGGGAGACAAACACCCCCCGCGAGCCACCGGAACCGCGAGCCCCATCGTGACACCTAGAGGCCGAACAAAGCTCCTGCAAAAACCCCCCCATTCCTGAGAAGCTGCGCTCTTTTACCTCTCCGTGGCAGTTTGTTCTGTCCTCGGATTCAGACGAAAGTCTGGAGTCTGCACCCTGCTGCGTTTCGACGACGGTGCGACAAGGCGCCCTTCCTCGGCGGTGGTTTTAATCCTCTCTCGCTTTCGCAGAGTCGGGCTCCGCACAAAATGGCGGTCCCGGACCAGGCGGTACGCGTGCGCGGACAGTGTCGCCCAACACGAGGGGAGGGGCCGGCGCGAAGGGCCGTGGTTTTAGGCGCCCATTTTGAATTCGAGCGGCGAGATGCTGCGGTGGCGACCAACGACCGTCTGCGAGTCTGGCACCGCGCCTGCGGCCAGGCTGTCATTTAGTCTTTAACAGTGTATCTTCTTTTACATTTATAAACATATAGTCAATAAATTTATAATTAACTTGTCATAATAAATTAAAAATTTATTAACCTTCTAAAGGAAAATGTCAACGTCACTCCATGTTCCGCGGCATATAAATGATTTATATTTGAAAACTCAAAATGCACCTGAACCGATTGAAGAATATATCTTTATCTAAAAAATGTAGACACCCAAACATCTTCCATTACAATCTGTTCAAAGCAGCTTTACAGGGAAGGTATCGGGAAATGGGTATAGATAATGACAAGCAGTCGCAACTATGATAATGTGTCTAACAAAATCTAAGTCTTCGACATCCCACACATTCTATAAATAATGAAAACCAAGTCGTTTTAAGTCATTTTATTTATATTTTGTCGGGCAATATTTATGTCAACTATATACAATTCATAGAAAAACAAAACACTCTACATAATTTCATACTGCAATTTTTAAAGGGAAAAAATTATATTCAGTTTTTCTGCTTTCACTGCAATTCTCAGTTTTTTAAGTCTATAGCAGTACTTTCTTTTCATCAAATAACTTCCACAGTAACTTAGGCACTTATCAGTTCCATTGCCCTTGATTTTAGTGTCCCAAAGAACATCTACTAGAGGATCCTTCCGAGTTTGGTTCTGAAACCTGTCTGACTCAGGACAGTGAGCATCAGATCATCACACCCCAGGCGAGCCTGCAGTTGATCCAGTGATTTTCAAGGCAACAGTCCCCCAGTTACCACAATATGCTTCACTGCTTTCAGACTTTCAGATAATCAAAGGAATGCTCAACACAGCAGAAACAGTCTTGAATTAAATGAACACTGGTTTAAGCCTGAGATGGTGTATGAAAGCCATATATGTGTGTTTCTCCATCACTTTCGCTGATGGATTTAAAAGCATTGATATTCAGTTATGACACAGAAAAATGTATGTCCATTTAAACAAAAAACACTTTAAAAAGCAAACACTAAGATACCGTTGAGTTATGGCACATTTCTCCATGAAACCTTCCTTGAGGTCCAGTGACTGTAGATCAAATGGAAATTCCTCAGAGCTCTAGTGGAACATCCCCGCAAAGATGCTCAACCCATACCCTATCCCTTTTGCCTACAGATGGGAGGTCAATGTGAACACAGCCAGCCCACATAATCACGTCCGGTACAGTCTGCTCCGCTTCCCCAGCCGCCTCTGCAGAGCTGAACTGGCAGGGAAAGAAGCACTCTCCTTACGTGCTTCTTCGGGAAGACAGGACCCTCCATTACACTTTCATTTATCGATTTTTCTACCTTCAGTGTTTTAAATACTTTTCAGGACTTGTCTGTCACCGTGACACATTTCTTTTGCGTACAGGTTAATCTGTACTTTGAGTTTTTGTATTTTTCTTTTGTGTTAGTGTATTTTTTAAAGTTTATGAGTTTTTTTGGTGTCTCAGTATGCGTGTGCTTGTGTCTTTTTTGTTACAAGGGTGGCAGGTAAGTGTGTTCTTAGAGAGGGAGGTGTTCTTCTTGGTGGTATTGGGCAATATTAAGAAGGTGTTTTCAGGGTGCTAGAAGGCAATACTGGCTATGTTGCCAGGGGCGATGAGGCCTGGTCCAGCATCCTTTGACTCCTTGTGCTGGTTTGCCTGTTTGGTCTCCTCACCTGGACAGATGGGACGCATTTGGTCATGAGCATACCAGAACTTCACTGCTCAGTCTCACACTCTCTGACTTTCAAAGCTAGTAGTTCAACTAAAAAGCCCCATTGTCACCACTACCCCACCTGCTGGTTGTCACTCAGTAGTCCCCAAAAGCATCACCCACAGACTCACCCTCCTTAGCCAGTTCAGTGATATGCATGTCCAGAGAGGTCACACCTTGCTTCTCCAGGTAGCTGCAGAACTGAAACACTGTTAGCAGGTCTTGAGTAGCTTGTCCCTCTTCCTTGGGTAGGTGGTGTCCCAGGATCTGCTCTGCCAGCTTGACTATCGCTGCAGATGGGAGGAGGGGCCTAGTCAGCCAGGCTGAATTTAGCTTCATAAATTCACCCCTGAAACAAACAGCCCCACTCCACCTGTCCAGTGATGCACATGCTATTGCTATGACAGCGAGGTCATGTGACCACAGTCAGTTTTAATGAGTGGCACTGTACCCTGGAACAGCTTCAGCCGAGGTCTGTGCCAGAAGGTCCTCGCTGTGCCATGTGACCAAACCCCCCACCCAACCAGGGCAAGGCATACGAGCAGATGGTACCTTTGCTGGGTGAGCCAGGGGCTCCATCGGGCAGCTGGGCCTCGCTGGTTTCTACCAGTGTGCTGAAGAAGCTCTTAGAAGAGGCTCTGTACAAGTTGGGGTGGTCTGCACACCGTTTCCATAATGATGCTGCACCCTTGCACCGCTCCAAATGTGGCAACACTAACCCAAAAGTGGGGGGGGGGGGGGGGGGGGGTGATAATTATTATAAACAGCAGGCATTGTAATGGTTAAAAGCTGTTTTCCAGTGTGGTGCATTTACTTTGGTGAATTGCAGCTAAGGATCTGGGTAACAGTAAGTGACTGCAGGTAAGTTAAGAGAAGGCTAGTCATCTGGCTGCTAGTCAGGGGCTCCCAGGCCAACTCACCCTGGGTGGATGGGTCCTCACAGGAGACACAGAGGAGCTCCAGGGCTCGCGCCTCCCTGGACAGGCATTCCAGGCTGAGCACCTCGACAGAGCGACAGGGCTCAGAGGCAGTCAGCCTCTGCAAGGAGAGCAGGACAGAGGTACAGCTGAGCCTGACCTACAGGTCAACACTTCCACATTGCTTAATTAGGCCTTTTCCCTATGTAACCACTGACCACCCCCAGGTCTGAAGCACAGCAGGGAGTACTACAACAGGACTACGTCACAGCGATTGTGTTCATCTCTCAGCACTGGGACTCAGAGACCCATGAACACAGAGTAGAGCAGTGGTTCCCAAGGTTTTTTGCACTGCGACCCAATTTTTACCATGGCAGCTCAGTCGCAACCCTATATCAAGTATAGGTTTAAATTAACTCTATGATCAAGCGCACAGTGCAATCGACAATTTATGCCAATCAATGCCTATTGCACAAATCTGACTGGATGTACCAGTAAATTTTGGAAATCTGTGGTTTGGCTTCTTGAATTGGTTGAGTGTTCATTAGTTTTGCACTAAGCATTTGCAGACCTGTTCATATAGGTTAACTCTGATTGGGCTGGGAAATCTGACCATGGGTCAGCATTGGAGCTTGCTGGTTTTAAAATTTCCAACTCTGCCTCTCGACCATTTCGAAATTTGGGTCGCAACCCATGGGTTGAGAATCTTTGGTGTAGGGTGTCCATTTCCTTTAACTTTGCCCTTACCTGAAGCAGGGAGCTGCAATTCTTTAACTGAACCACTAGAGCACAGTCCAGAGCTTGGCAGCCTGTGGTCAAGGGTTCGGCAAAAGTTCCACAACTCTGCTCTTCACACCCCTCCGTCTCCACTAGCTCACAGGGGGAGTCAGGAACCTCACTACACAGAGTGACAAAACAAGGTGAGTTAGCAGCAAATTACTGCTATGGCCACGAGTGCCAAGGCAACAAGAACATTCAGTTAACGGGTAAATGATTTATAACATATTAATTATACATGATGGACATAGAGGGCCAAGTTGTGCTCTAGCAATGCACTCCTTCACCACTAGGTGAAGTAGAGCACCAGCAGAATCTGACACTTGTGTGGGAAACTCTGAGGGCATAGTGCAGTGGGGAAGGAGACCTGTGTGCAGCATTTTGTCTCTTCCCCTCTTCCTGAGGTCCTTCTCCGTCTTCTTCTTCCTCCTCCTCATCTTCCAGGAAATCAAAGCTCCCTAGAGCAGCCTCAACTGTCAGGGTGAGACGGGAGGAGCAGCCCTGCATGGGTGGGACACACACACACACACACACACACACACATTACTGATTGTGCCTGAAGGCCCTTCAGTTCCATCAACTGCTGTGCTTTATATTCAATAATGGTAATTTAACCATGGCCTTTCTGGCAGATGTCCGTTTTGTGGAAACTGGAATCGGGAACCAGGCATAGGCAGAAATACTTCTTTTCTATTCAACTTTATTTAAGGTCATTTAAAAGATTTGAATACAGTGACTTAGAATAAGGAACTAAAAAAATCCTCCTTCCACGTTTATCCACTGTAAAACAGAAGAGAAATGACTCAGTGATGTGTGCCCAGGCCTCATGCAGTGATACTCTGGATATTCAGTGCAAAGGTGGACAGGGTGACCGTGGAGTGGAATTCTCGTCTAAATAAAGGCCATAATTAGCGAAACTCCACATGGAGAACCGCTCTTTCATACCAGAGGCTGCTGACCTGCTTCTGGCTTAAACAAAACATGAAAAGAGGAAGTTAACTTGACTGCTACTGCCCATTTCTCATACTGCATACTCTGCATTACGCTCAGTGAGAGACATTGGGCATCCCCTCACTGCAAACATACAAGGGCCCACTTAGTTTAGGGCTATCATAATCCCATCCACAAAATTCCAAAACCACATGTGGAACAACCAATCAGATGCCACATGGCAGTCACATGATAGCTCAGCATTAAAAACATGCATAGAAAGTCCAGAGATTACTCATACTAACCAGTCAAATGATTTTTTCAGTCATTTTATCACTTGATAATGACCCTAACAAAACATGGCTGACTTAAGAGGCCTGAGCGATACACCCCATCTTATTCCTGCTGTTAAATGGCTGTACCACTAAAGTCAAGTAGTGCATGCAACTGAGCCCCAGCAAGGGTGGAGTCACCCAATGGGATTGGTCACGATAGGTAGAGTCTCAAGCAGGCCTGCCCCCGATGCTACTCACAGTCAGAGTCTCCTCCAGGTGCCTCAGTTCCCGCTCCAGAGCCTGCAGCTCCGGAAACCGCCCCAAGCAGCTGTCCAGGGCAACGCTAGTCGTTTTCAGTGCCTCCTCCACCATATTGTCCACAGGCTGGGGATCCACACTAGCTGTCAGCACAGAGACTTCCTGCACTGTCCCCTGCAGACGGGGCATTTCTATCATGTCCTCAAGTCGTGGTGCTGGCGGTCCTGAGCTTAGGACCTCAGAGCGGTCTTCTTGCAGGACTGCTCCAGGCCCAGAGGTACCACTGCAAAAGTCCTCCTTGGCTTGACTGGATTGCTCCTTCCATGAGACAGGCTCAGAATCAGTCAAGCCAGGCCCTGCCTCCACCTGGACAGTCCCCACATCTGCCAGTCCAAACTCCGCCTCCCCCAGAACAGTCCCTGCCTCCGTTTCAGCAACCCCCAGTCCTTCAGCAGCTGCCAATGGTGACAAAGTCTCATTCTGATTCTCAGGCCCAAATGGAGCCCTGGCCTCCAAAGAAAGCTCTTCCTTCTCTGAGGAATTCACAAACCCTAGAGCTGCTGGTGGCTCCAGGACTGCATCTTCAGGGGTATCCAATGACCCCAGAGTCTCGGTGACGGTATTGTTAACACTGGCGGCTGGTATCTCTGCCAGCACCTCGTCAGCGCTGCTCTCACTGATGTGGCTTAAGGATCTGCAGCGACGGCCATGCCCATTGGCCACTTCCAGCTTCCCAGAATCCTCCTCTTCTCTCACCATACCACCGTCGGTGTCCTCTTCCTCTCCCTCTTCTTCCTCCTCTTCTTCCTCAGGTTCACCAGTGGACTCACGGGGGGTGAAGGAGATTTGAATGGTGGGAAGGGCGGCCCGCAGCTCTGGCTGGACCAGAGTCTTGTTGGCGTGGCGTGCTCCCAGTGAGGGCTGTGGGCTGGAGGAGTCATCAGAAGACTCAGAGGAATTGGACCAGGCTGTGCCGTTCTCCATCTCCTCCTGTCTCCGTAGCATATTCTACAAGAAGGAGAAACAGATGAACAGGGAGGCTAAAGTAAAATCAACAGGAATTCAGTAAGCATTCCTGCCCTATAAATGTCACAGGCAGGAGCGGAGTCAAATGTGGTGAGAGTAACCAGGGAGGAAAGAGCGCTGAATCAGCTGCCAGGGCGTTCAGCAGGTAGTTGCATCTCTAACTCTGATCACTAGCTTCACAGGCTTCAGAAGAAAGCCTACAGGTCAGGGTAGCCAGGTGTCAGCTGAATACTCACAAAGAAGACCTGCTCACGCAGCGAGGGCGTGTCCGGTGGGCTCTGGTTGTAGCTGGCTAAGCGCTTGGAGACCGTGGGAGCTTTGTTAACCGTGCCCGCAGATAAACTCTGCTCATCCTTGTCGAAGGGGCTGAGAGACATAGAGGTCCTGTTAGATTTCTTCATATACAATTTTCGTTGCATTTTCAACATCGACACATGGAGCTTTTCCACTGCCACCAAGAACCGAGCCGTACTGAGAACTGGTTGTTTTCCGCTGGACATTATGTGAGACCTACCTATGGGTCACTATGCCTATGGAAACCTATGGAAACAGGGCCAAAAGCATGACTAAACCGAGCTGGTTGCATCACCACCATCTGATTGGTCGAAATGCGGGAGATACTGGTGATCTGCATCGATATGCATGGATTATCTTAAGAAAAAAAGGGCATATTCTATATATTATTCATTATTACATTGTGATGCATCCCCAATAACTCAGAACTTGGAAAAAAATGTCCAACCTCCTACTTACAAAAGTACTAGAATCAGCTGCTTGAACCAGCTGAATGGAATGGATTTGATTCAAATTGACGCAAGTAAATGCTAATTCCGCTATTGTTTGATGCTAACATAACACTAAAATTCTCAGACATGCTAGTGGAAATCGGTACAAAGTAAATCATGATGTAGACCATGTGAACAGTTAATAAACGCCTCCTCGGTCTCACAACACTGTCACTCTCCAAACCCAAACTCCAAACGCCTTTACTGAGCCAATCCTTCAGCAGTGGAAAATCAAAGCAAGCTGAAACCACGCTGTAACCAGTGTCTCTTCACAGTACGGTTCCTGAATGCCAGTGGAAAAAAGTGCCAATAGATTCTGTCACACAGATGGATCTCTTGAGGATACAGAACTGGCCAGTATTATGATTAGAGGAATTATAAGAAGCTCCTGTCTTTGCTAATATTTTCAGGTTAGTGTTCAACACCTTAACCAATGAACACCTCCTAGCAAATGCTTTGAATCCATTGAAAACATTAGGACTAAACGTAATCATCAACTCAAATTCAGTGTTGTCCTAAAAAAGTTCCTCTTGGAAACAAGGACTACTGGACTAAAGAGCTCATCTAGTCTGCTACATCATAAGACAGGGCTGCACAATATTACCACCATCACAGTATCATCAAATCGGGGCCCTGACCACACTAATGTCTACTATTAGGTATTGTCAAACCATGCTAATTCATGCTAACGTGCTACCATTAAACCTGGGCCCTAGCCACGCTAGCATCTGTTATTAGGTTTTGTCAAGCCATTTCAATTCATGGTAATGTGCTACCATCAAACCTGGACCCTGGTCATGTTAACGTCTGCCAATGAGGTACTATCAAACTTGTGCCCTGACCACATTAAGTACTGCCACACTAATGTGGGCTAACAAGGTACTGTCAAACCACGCTAATCCATGCTAACGTGCTACCATCAATTCTGGTTCCTGGAATGATAATGTATTCTAAAGTAGTACTGTCAGACATGTAATCAAATGCAGCACCATGGGACCTAGGTCCTGGTCATCTAAATTTTGCTAATACAGCACAACTAATGCTACACTTCACGGAAACACATGCCATAATACCACAAAACCTGAGAACTGGCAGTAGTAAAGCACAGCCTGTAGCGAAATTTCACACCCACTCATAGGCCGAAAATGAAGAAGAATTTGGAAGTGAATTTAACTTTGATTTAAAGGGAAGAGAGCATAGGAACAGAGAGTGTAGCATTGAGAAGGAGAGATGAGATTTGGGGAAGGGGAACCCACTTCCAGGTGACCTCCAGACTCAGTTTGACGGTCCCCAGGTCATTGATGTCGACGGCCACCATCTGGGGCTGCGGCGTGAAAAGGTCCTTGGTCTCGCACGACACGCTCCCCACCACTACGTGATTGGCCAGGCTTTTCAGCTCTGTCACCTTGGCAACACCAGTGGACAACTCAGTCAGAAAAAGCCTCATCCCTCCATTAACACCCAGTGTTGCGGGTTGTAGGCAGCCTACTGCCTAGACTGACAGCCAGAACAACTAGGACACTCCACACTCAGCAACAGTGGGTTACTCGCGGTCGCTAAAACACCTTGATGGACAGGAACTCCGTGACGAGTGGCATGAAGACCATCTCCTCGCTGTCCCACACCTGCCGGCCGTTAATCTCGATCCGACCCCTGAGTTTCCAGCGCTGCCGTCCGTACTTCATGAAGATCTGGGTTTAGGGAGAAGACAGTCAGACGTTGGTTTACTTATAGAGGCTGGCGCACCCGTCTTCCTGCCAGGACACTTAAGGGCTCAAGCTGACTAACGGGACTGACTCAAACATACCGGGCCATCACTGGGCCTCATGCATTAGCCTGTTAGTGCTACCGCTGTTCGGGTTTCTCTCCAGACCAGAGGAAAGGCGATGGCAGAGGAAAGGTGGGATGAGATGGAAAGAAAAAGGAGAGAGATGTACAAACCTCATACTGATCTCCCGCACAGAGCCTGGCAAAGCCAGCGAGACCTGAGAGAGAGAGAGAGAGAGAGACGGGGCTTATTCAATCACAGGGCCACAAACAGAGTGAGGGCGTGTGCGTATCTGTCTATGAGCACTCAAAGGCCACCTTTCATTTTGATGCGAAACTCCCCCAGCTGGTTCTCCAGTTCGCTCTCCAGGATGCACATGCTCTGTTCGTAGGGAGGCACAGAAGACGCAATGATGTACTGACTAAAATCCCAGCACCGGCCTGCCATTACACGACCTCTGTCAACCCCGCTCTTACCTCAGTATACTCCCGATAGCCCTTGTGCGCCTCTGTCAGGCTCTCCCTGGCCTCGCGGCTGCCAGGAGAGGCAGTGTAGGCCTTTACCATCCTGCTGGCTCCATCACGCAGCCGTCTCTGCATGCAGTACGCCTCGTAGAGCTCATCCACCTGAAGGGTAGATGCCCAGTGGTGACAGCATATCAAGACAGAGTAGTCTACAGCTACAGCTGGCCTCCAGTACATATCCCAGCAGGCTTTGCACACCATCAAGTCCAAAGAGTCCAAGATCTGAAAGCCCTGCGCACTAACTAACACCCCCAAGCTTTACTTAATCCAAGCATAAATCTGTTGTGCAAGGATGTTTGTGGACAAGAGCATGCTGGGGGATTTACCTTGCTGAGATGGAACTCCAACCGTCTCACAAACCTCTCGATGACCTTCACCTGCTGTTTGGAGGCGCACAAAAAAAAGTGTAAAGCTTCCTGTGTTAAAGAACCCGAAGCAACCCCCCCTTGGGGTCTCTGAGAAAGCAGATGGAGAAAGCTAGTCCACTCACCTTGTCCAGCTCATACAGAAAACCCTGAAATATAACCATGATCACAAGTTACAGCCAGCAATCAGCAAAACCAACTGAAATGCTGACAGGGGCTTGAAGGCCCAGACCCACACAGCACTGCTCCCAGTCTTACCAGTCTGGAATTTCTCTTGGACTCCCTCATCTGTTCCCCCAGGTTCTCCAGTTCCAACTGATGAACCTGCAGGTAGGCCCTACAGGAGATACACAATGCATCAGCTCAATTTCTGTTCATTATTTCTTATAGATAGTTTATTATTGTTAATATCAATAAAAAGAAACATTTTTATTATACCAGAGTTTAACTCCTGATTGTATACCCCTCATGTAAATATATATATCTTTTAAATTTATCCCAGACTGCCAGAAGCTGCATTTTTTTGCAGAATGGATGACGCACGCTTGTATGCTGGAGTACTGCACGTGATGTGCGTATTACGAGAGCGTAAGGGACCACCCACCGCAGACCCCTCTTCAGAGCCTCGTAGACCTCATCCAGCCTCTCGGGTTGGGGGACCTTGGGGGGAGGAGACTTTGTGGAGAGGGTGAACATCTTGCTTCTCCGAGGGGCCTTCCTCACGCCGCCTGAGGTCTGAAACACGGACAGGCTCCTGAGGAGGAGATGTCCCCCTCACTATTAGTACCAGCTGAGCTGGAATGCTGTCGGTTTACACCCCGATGCTGCTCGTCAGGGAGCCTCTGATCACTATAGATCGCATGGGATCACAAAGGAGCAACCAGTGGTCTGAGGACATCTCTCACAGCTTTTGGTCCACCAGTTAAGGCAGCCTAACTGCATATTGACTTCCTCAAGGTGGCACGACAGGAAGTAGTCTCTGCTGTGGATCTGGCAGCCAGCAGAGGGTAATTAATACCATCAAAAGCAATGCTGACTGATGAGTCCCAGCACAGCAGGAATCTTTATCTGAAATGTTTCTACAGGCTGTAATCCATCTCCTCTCTTCACGTTGTCATGGTGACACTGATGATGGAGGATTCTCTTATAGAGCTGGTGAGCTGAACATGTCGACGCGAGCTGACCCAGGCTGTCTCACCTGAAGGATTGGGGAAGGGCCTGGACTCCTGAAAATGTCTGGCTCCTAATGACTGATCTGGAGGCAATTTGGTGGGACGCACGCATGGAGTGGGACATGGCAGATGCTGGGGAGGGGCTCCCTGTATGAGACAGAGACAACAGGTTCAACCTCTCAGGGCAGCAGGGACTGGAACACTCACAGTAAACTGAAAACAGCGGTAAACACAGTAAACGGAAGCGGATCCCAGCCCAGCCCTTTAAGACACACCAGTCACTTGAAGCAACACCAGGTTATTTACAAACAAGCAGTGACAGAGCACGACGTGACCTGGCAGTCTTCATTATTTACACAAACCGCCACTCCAGAGGCCAGAGGGACACTGCCAAGTTTCCAGAGTCCCCGTTAAAAGTCAGAGTGAGACGGGTGCGTTTGGGCCATTAATGGACTAAAACAGAACCAAGAACACAGAGAAGGAAGCAGGGGCTGCATCCGAAAAGCACCCCGAGAAAGTCCCAGCTGTTAAATGCGAACCATGCAGAATGTAAACAGAGAGACCCTCAAGAGTGCATGGGTGAGGGACTGATGTTTAGCTTACACACAAACAAGCCTCTCTCGGGGCAGGGATGCTCTCAGAAGCCTGTCAAGTACAGCAAGGGAAGAACCGGCACGCATCATCAAAAGGAAGCTGAAATGCGACTTGACCGCCATGTTCCCAGACAAGCAGGGGAACAAAACCACCCCCCCTTTTACAAAAACAAAAGACAATACAGATCAGGCGATCCCTAAGTAACTCAGGTGGCTTTGATAAGGGCATCCTCAGACAGACAGCTGTTCACATCCTGGCTCATGCAGATCCCCTCCCCAAAACAGATGGCAAAGTAAACAAACGAGGCAGATGTTTCTGCAAAACATGTGCTGCGACAGAGCACATACTTCCTCCTGTCTGTCCCATTCTTTCTGGTGACTGTTTCAAGACTGGGGGGGGGGGTTATGTCCCCCCCCAACTGTCAATCACAGGCAGGCCACACCCATAGGGGGATGTCATTTACTCTAACATGGAGGCGCTGGCATCAACACTGGCTAGTGAGCCAGATATCCCCCGTATGTTACATCTTTTTTTTTTTTTCAGTCTGTCCAGATTCCAGGTCAGTGATATATGATACACACAAAGTAACAAGAAGGAATTCACAGGATCACGGCAGAAGGTGAACAGGGCCGTTTCCATATTATCCCGTGAAAGGTGAATCTAAAGATTCACTAATATGAAAAACCACCAACACATAGATAATGTTTTAACAGCACAACAGAAACCACAACACTGCGAGGTTTATATAAAAGAGTGAAGCTCAGAGAGGGGGGATCTCAAAAGCTAGTTTAAACCAGTTTTTTTTCTTAAGGAGAAAAGATCCTGTGGATGTGTGTGTGTATGATCCCACAGGATACAGGCCGACAGACAAGGTCCACCCCTCCGCCATCCCCACCCCAAACAGGGTAGGCGACTCACGCGACCATCTCAACACTCCCATAATCACCTTCTTCATTTTCCTCTTGAGCAGCCACAGCCTCGGTGACGATGTCACCTCAGGACTCAGCCTCTCCCAAGCAAACAAATTTCCATGGAGCAACAAATATGGAAGAGAGCAGTGGCACCACAGAGAAGTTTCCGGATCCCTTATATCTCCCCGCTGCCCTCAGACGTCAAGGGAGACAAACGGGATTGAAATCCATCAAGGTGGAAGTACTCGCCACTGTCACATGGTGTAAGTTAGGCTGAGGGGACCGGAGCAGTATGTCTCTCTCTCTCACACACACAGACACACACACACCTTCACATCCTTTTTTACACTGGAGTTCTTTCTTGTCCCCACATAAGTCAGCACTAATCACACGTCACCACACAGGACTATGTATACGCAGGACTGGGAGTCAAATCCTATGAACTGGTGCCAAATTCCTTAGAAATGCTACATTTCACGATCATGGACAGAAGGGTATCACCCCAATCTGCACCTTACCCTAACCCCACATGGCATGAGGGGTACGGG
>JAODJU010000007.1:4149365-4164923 GCA_026776725.1 Gnathonemus echidnorhynchus
GCCCCCCCACCCCCCCCCCCCCCCCCAGCCCCAGGGGCACTTTATGTTAACTGACACTGTGCTGTGACCCCAGGCTTGCACTCATCTGTCTGTGTGTCTCATGAAAGAGCAAGATGGGGTAGGAAAGAAGCATCCCAAAGTACCTGTGCAAACAGGAGGGATTTAACAAGTATGAACCTCACTGCCTAGCCTGAGTATAGCAGCTAGATCAGTCCCAATGATCCCAGTAACCACACAGCTGGCATACTGGACCTGCTGAAGGAAGACAAGAACATATTTACAAATAATGCATGTTAAACAGCATACCTTCTGCCTCCTAACCCTAAACCCTCTGTCTCTGCAGGACTCCAACTCGTGTTACTTTGGCTCCCTCCATTCTAGTTTTGCATTTCTTCGCTTTCTGAATAACGCAGAATGTGTGCTTGTTTTCAGGGGTGATCCTTGTTAAGAATCCTGGCGAACAGCATTTAAACGTTACATCACAGGTTACGTGTCTGTCATGGTCATATGGAGTGACCTTGGTCTTCCTACTGTCGGTGACGTAGTACCTCAGGGTTCGGTTCCATCGCGTCCTGCAGTTCTCCCATCTGCCGCAGTCGAGGACCGACGGTCGGCGTCGTGCACACGTGGGGACGCGCGCACGCTCAACGGCATGCGCGGACCCAGCATCTTAGACCCGATCGACCCAAAAATGTGTCCGAGGAGCGTGACTGCTGTTCCCTGAAGATGCTGACAGACACGCCAGCGCTTTTGCTCACCCTGAGAGGGCCAGTGCATCCGGTCAGAGTTGGGAGTGCGTAAAGGACAGCTGGGCGGGGGGCGGAAGGACAGGTGGGGACCCAAAGGAGGGCTATGGCACGGCGTGTGAATAGTCCAGGTAAGGGATTTCACCTCCTTGTTCCTGAAAGTCATCACTGCTTGAATCCTGGACCTCCTAGAACGTCACACGCAGCCACCCCTCTCCCTCCCCTCTTCGTTTGGCAGAGGAAGTCAGGTCATCGGTTGCTAAAGGGTATCTGAGTCAGCAGTAATTTACTGTCTTAATTTCACTGGAGTGACCCCACACCAGGCCCATGTCGCCATGACTGCAGTGCGCGATGATGTACCGCTTTGGAGGAAAGAAAGGGAGAGAGCAGGCAGGAGAAAAGAGGAGGATAAGGAGAGGGGGGAGGAGATGCAGTCCCAAAAGAGGGGGGGCTGTCCCAGGCTCTCGCTACACTGGAGATGGCAAACCCTGTTCGTGTCTCCCCAGCCCCCTGACACTCAGGGGAACGGCAGCTTGCTCCGTCCTGAAACCCGATCGGAGATCTTTCGGTTTGTTACCATAATGGCCTCCCCCCCACCTCCCCCGGCCTTTTATCATGAAAATTCAGCGCCTGAGCCTCAGCAGAGCTACGGTGAGAGCTGACGCTGGAAGTCGGTCCTTACAGAGCTCGAAAGGGACATTTAAATATAGACTTAATGACAGAGCGGCCGACATATTTTTACCAGACATGTTGTAACGCTCTGCAGGCACCATCCCCACGTGGTTGCAGCGTTTCAGAAACCGGAAAACGGGCACAGACCCTTCCGTCAGCTGGGACTGGGTCCGGTGCCGGGAGCTTTTTACAGGTTTCCACTCCCACTTGGGTCAGGGGGATACAAACAGCCAGAATCCAAAGATACATGTTTAAACGCCTACCTGACTGAACCTGAAAACACACATTGAATGTTCCTCCCCTGTAACCCCTCCCCTTCTGTCAAATCTCTCTGTATCTCAGCTACTTGCCACTAGGGGGAGAACTTTCTTTTAAAGAGCCCCACTCATTTAATGAAGTGGAGAGGCAAACTGTGACGCTGCCCCTCCCCAGCCGCTCGGTGATTCATGTTGACTTCCTCGTATTTGTTTCCCTTGGTTGTCCTCCTGAATCATGTGACGCCAGTGCGAGACTATAAATAGCTTCTGGCGTTTGACTGTCTGACTCAAGAAGAGAAAAACTGTAAGCAAGGGAAGCAGACGGGGGAGACTTGGGGCTTGCAGGTCAGGGTGGCCGGTTTGTCAGTCGTGTTGAGGAACATCAGTCAGCACCTGCAGTCGCTCATGCCCCCCCCCAGAACTTATCCTACATGGCCAGTCACCCTCCTGGCTGTCAGAGTTAGGTACCTGTTACCCAGAAATGTCTGAGAAATTTCCCATCTCTTCCTGAACATCCACTCTATTAAAAGTGGTCCCTCCGCATATGTGTCTCAAAAGCTCAAAGGCTTCCTGGAGGCAGCCCCCTTCCCTGCTACTTTACAGCTGTGACCCCTGGCCCTCCCCAGTGACGCCTCTTCCCACCCCCCAACTCACTCTCAGATCACAGGCCCCTGTTTCCCCCTCCCTCTCTTGCATACAGTGGGCCTGTTTGTTTTGCTGAATAGTGATTATTTAACATGCTGGAGGCCTATCCACTCAAAATGACCTATAACAGTAACTGGCTCAGCAATAAGCTGTTAACAGTCTCCTTTTCTGCCTCCTTCTTGTTTTCTGCCTTTCCTGAGCTGAACTATACGGCTGTAATGGCGCTGGCAAGGTGAGCTTTCATGCCTATGGACCAGTATATTGTTATTTATTATGCTGTCAATCATGGTACCTCCAGCAAGTGACGGCAGGGAGCCAGGGGGCGTGGGTTCCTACAAGGGGGGCGTGGCTTTATATAAGGGGGTGTGGTTTCCTGTCAGACCATCTAGGAGACCTTCCATCCCACATTAGCTGCCAGGCAGTACGTCAAGGTGCTTCTGAAGTTCTCACTATTGATTATTTTTGTTTCTCTCTTGATGTTTATGTTAATAAAAAAAAAACTGATTTACGCAGCTGGATTCTTCACTGGTCTTGGCTTCAGTGCCAAGTTTAAGGTGCATCCTGGAACTTGGACCTCTGACCTGAACTGCCATCCTGTGAGAAAAAGGCCACCTCCACGTGCCGTGACTCGGATTCGAACCGAGGTTGCTGCGGCCACAACGCAGAGTACTAACCACTATACGATCACGGCGAGCTACCGGGGCTGTGGCCACTATAATGTCCCAGAGAAAACATTCTCACCATATTCTGTCATTTTCAGATCATGCTGTTTTCCCCTCCAGTCAGACTGTATGTGTAAATGATTCTGAACTGAGGGTCTGTAAACAGGGATAATTCATCTGCATGTGCAGATTTAGCAATATATTCAGAATCTGTACAGGAGCCAAATCAAGGCCAGGCAGAAGGATTCAGAGAGACAGGCTGTATTCATTTACATTTAACAGCTTAGCTTCTGCTACATTGCAAAGCCACTTACTGCCTATCATACAGCTGATATATTTACTGGAGTAATTCATATTAAGCACCATGTTTAAGCACCACTATGTTTGTGTAGTGATCCATCATTACACCTACTAATAAAAATAATAAATTTAAACATTAAAAATAAAATAAATTTAAACATTGGCAAGCATGGAGTTAAATGAGCATAGCTACCAGTTAGACAGCTGCCACAGGAACGGTGAGCTGAACAGTGAATCACTGTCATTTGGTACTTAGTCTTATTTATCATTATATGTTGGAGGTATGAAAGAATTTCACTTTACTCGTACAAACAAAAATAAAGCTCTTGAATCCTTCAAACCCTTTGAATCCTTTGATACTGAAAGTACAAACAACATGACAGAGTTCCTGTTACATACCGCCCTCTTGTGGACAAACAATTTACCGCCGCATTTTTCTAATCCGAATGAGCCAAGCTACACCATGTAATTACACACTAAATGCTTTCAAATAAAATATAATATAAGGTTGAGCCTAAACATGTTTCTGGAAAGAGAAAGGGATCTTATTTAAAGCACAAATGCTCAATTATTGGAAAAGCTGACAGGAATCCTGAAAATGAGGCACCAAACCCATAGCTTATAGTAACTGTATTACACCTGTAGCTCAACAAGTAGCTTATTGTGCTATTGATACCAAAAGTAATGGGTTCGGATCCCAGGGAGTGTGTATAAAGGGTAACCCCTGATAAGCTATGAATGAGATACCTTCCTGAAGTCTGTCTTTAAGTTGAATTTGTAGGTAAGTCAGAAACAGTAACATGATGCATAACTATACAGTAAAATAATAGTAATGATATACAGTATTGATCTTAAACTGCTGCAGCTGCACAATGTTTTCACAAAGTAGTGTGTTTATTCCTCATTACAAATGACTGTAAACTCAAATGTTTAATATAATAGGCTTTACGGCAGTTCGTTTCTAAGTATGACTTGTTTATGGTTCTTAAGCCAGGATTGTCTGTTAATGTGACGATGCTTCCTGTGGGACCTATAGCCTCTAATTACCCCCCTGCATCCCAGACACACCTGTAGCAGCAGGGGGTGTGTGAGACCCACCTCCCTGTCCACATACTTGCTCCTCTGGGACCAAAACACACACACACACATACACACACACAGCTCCACGGCAGGCTCTGCCTCGGACCCGCAGCCAACAGACTCTTTAGAATGTATCTCTGCTTCTAGGAGCCTGATACGAACTGTCCTAGCAGTGCACTTCACGCCACTTAACGTTTTGAATTCCTTTTGAAGGTCACTTAATGTCATCCTCCGATCTATGAGGCACTGCTGGATAAGTTGACGTTTGTCTCTGCCATTAGAAAGCTGCGGCTAACTTGCTGCTTTTGGTCATTCCCAGTGTCTCCTGCTTCACTTTGGTCTTGAGTACTGCTGTCTTAGAAACTTCCAGCCAGGAAGCAACCTACAGCTCAGTGTAGCTTTCTGGCAGCAGAACCAGGATTAAACTAGGATTTACCAATGATGATTCTTTAAAAATATGGAGTGCTCTCTTTTTTTTCCAGAGCTGTATATCTGTGAGGCAGAATGAAGCACTTCTCTTAGAGCCTCGGCAACTGGGTCAAACTCACTCCAACCCACCTGATGCATGAAGGGACAGTCCCCATTATCTGATGGCAGTGGGTTTAGGGCAATGCAGTGACATCAACTGCTGCTCCAGAGAGTGACAGAGGAACGTTCCGGTCTGTTGTCCTCCCACCGTGTGCCGAGACAGACAGCTGACCTTCTCATATTCCTTGTGCATGGAGGTCTATGCCTGTTTCTTTTGCCCTTTTTAAATGATCTAAGACGCGACAGCGCCTGCCCTTTCCCCTCCCTGCCTCTCTGTATCGTCAAGATTTCGCACCCGATTTGTCCTCTTCACGTATCGCTCTGATAGACACACAGAGGACACAGTGACATGGTCCTTCCCTTAACTCCAGAAGGTGACCGATCATGGGAAAGGCTTTAAAAAAATAAACAAGTCAACCAAACCAGTATCTCACATCTCCTGCCTAATCCACAAGACCAGTTTGTTGTGTTTAAAGAACTGAAAATAGTCCATCATATATAAGCAGACAATCTGTGACTCTCTCTCTCTCTCTCAGACACACACACTGGCTCCCCATTCCTACAGGGGACCACTGCTGTTTAGATCAGGTTGATTATGACTATTTTGATTCACATTTCACACTCGTCCTCATGTCCTGCTGATCTGACTCTCATTTATCCATCCGACACAGTGAGACTGTTGCATCCCGTCGTGAGAAGCTGACAACCATCCAACCAACTAAAACCCACAGCCCAATGAACCGTAAAACAGCTCAGCTGAAAGTTCAAAGTTATGGCGTTTCGGGTACCAGTGGTGTAAATGATTTATAAGACAGGTCATATTCTCTGTAATGGGCAGACAGGAAAGCAAGCTGGTTCTGTTTATGCAGAACTTGCAAGCAGGCAAATCTCTACCCTCGGTCCGAAGTTCACTCAGTCTGACTCCGAGGCCCATCCTCCAGCAGAACCAGTGCCTCAGTTCCTTGTGCCCCAGTGCTCCCAGGAACATCAGGCAGCTTGGCAAAAACCAGGGATCTGGGCCAGAAGCTCCACGCTGTGGGCTGCCCTCTCATTTCAGGACCCTGCCTGTACCAGGGAGCCCTTGTTCTTGTGCTCTTCTAAACCAAGGAGAGACTGATGACTTCTTCTAATAAAGTCACTCATTGGCTGAATCCAACTTTGGCAGCACACTAGATTCAGCACCCAGCAGCGGTACTGGAGAGCTTATGAACCTGAACTTAGCTGAACCAAACAGCTACCCATGCAGCATCAACAGGGAAAGACACAGGGTGTTAGCCAAAGCTGTGTAATTACTCTTCTGCACATTAAAGTGACCCAGCATATCCATTCATTGTGTAGCCAAGACAAAATAAGTCATTCTGGTGATAAACTGTAGGAGCACAGTGCCAAATGTACCGCAGAACCATTGGGATCTTTAAGACTACGTTAAATCGCCCTTTTAAAGGTTTACCTGCTCGTTAACAATAGAAGGGATCATACAAAGGGATTAAACTCTGTTTACAAGGCAGTTCGGGATACACCCGTCGGTCCGTTTCATTGCTTTGTCTTTGACAGAACTTGTTTCGAAGCCACCCTTCCGTCTCAAACCAGATGGAAAGCAGTCGGAGAGTCGGGCTCAATGTTTATACCTACAGGCAGATGCGTAAGAACCGGGAGAGGGAGGACGTGTTCCGCATAACAAATTAAAATTTTTAAGTCGCAATATCAAACTCTCTCCTACGCCCTTCCCTACAGGTAAGACCTACGACTAGTGACCCAGTTAGCCCAAGATTTCGGATTCAGCACTGAACAGAGCAGATACAGTTGAGTGACTACATCGGGGTCCTGAAAACCGGGAAAACATATAGATCCTTAACCACTACGCCCCCTAGTCACGACACTGGTCAGCCCAGCTTCATATGAATACGTGTATTTAAACAGGGACCCGGAATGTAAATGTTCCCAGCCACCCAATCATGCTGTGACTCTCAGTAACTTTGTTACAACACTTTCCGTTTCATTAATTCCTAACGCTTGCCCAACACGGAGCATCTCCGATCCCGCTACTATTCCATGGGTTCACCCACTTCGGTAAAGCCCTCCTTACCCATAAAAGCGGGGTGTGTGTTTAATGACGCCGATAAAGCGCCGCCTCTCCGGCGCCGACGGACCTCAGCGCTTCGGTACCAGTCCGCTTCAGGTCCCGCGTCGGCCCGGCCGGTTTCGGTCAGTCTACATCCAGCTGGAGTTGGCGCTTCCAGTTAGCGGACTGTCTTTATTTGGCAAAGAGCCGGGGGCGGTACCAAGTGCCAGAGGCAGGATCTCAGCCCGGCATCAGCGGTGTGCGATCAAGCCTACAGGCAGATACGGGCAGACGATCCGACGGGAACGACGGAAGACTGTACGCATTAAAAACCGCGCATATAGGACAGTCTTAATCGCTTGTGTCATTACGTCTGCGCAGTTATCCTCTGTATGTGTGCAATTGTGTGGATTTCCCAGTTTTTTATTATCTGTTCTGTTATAGTGTCTCATGGTTTGTTACCCATTATTTATCTTCAGACTGTTGTAACAATTTCCCCGGTGTGGGATCAATAAAGACTGTCTTTTCTTAATTTCAGACACTAACTCAGGGTTCGGTTTTCTGCACAGAAACAGGGATCAGCCTGAATGCGATGGCAGCTGGTACGCCGGTGGACCTCTACGGCTCATCCCCACCGTGACACAAGTCACATTTAAAACACGCAGGAAAAACTACAAAATGTATTTTATTATTTTTTTTAATTACCATTTATACAATTAACTTTCCACTCTAACAAGAACAGTAGCAAAGTATTAAAATAAAAGTATTAGACTATTAAAGTTTAGAACTGCAGGGTCTCCCTGGTGATACTGACACAGGTGGTGAGTCGGTGAAACTGCAATTTCATAATAAACATGATAATAGACTTGTGCTTATTTTAACATATCAGCACAAAATACAACACAGTGGTTAACATGAAAGTAAATGTGTTAAGAGTGTAGCCCCCACCTTGAAAATGCTCAAACATCATAAAATAATCATTAAAATCACACACTGGCAAAGACAGGATTGAAGAGCCCTCTGCTTCCTCTGGACGTCTTCCTGCAGGCCTCATGACGGATCTTCCACCGTCACACCTGAAAATGACACACATCACAGGCAGGAAAACCACAGACCGCCCAAGACGTCTGCAGCATGTCAGTTGTTCTCGACCCACGGTTCCACACGAGGTGTGTCAGCAAAGGTGTATGCAAGTGGCTCACGACCCACAGAAGGTGTCCAATCACCCGTCCAATCAGAGCACAGATGCTGGCGCCCGGACACACATCCTCACCTGAAGGTCGAGCGGCTGGTCCAGTGAAGCTCCCATCTTCTGCAGTGCCTCATGCAGGCCCCCACGGAGCTGCTGGTAATCGGGACATTCTGTGTACTGCAGTGACATCACCTGAGTCAGGTACACCTGGACCACACCTGGGGGAGGACATGAGTTGGGTTTCACACTGAGTCTCTCTGCCCTAACTGGACGTTAAGGTGACCTTTATTTTTCAACCTTGGATTTTTCAACCACTCACCCTCTCAATCAAGTCTCCACTCAAAAAAAAAAAAAAAAAGAAATGTTTAGTTGACATTTAGGGTGTGCTCAAGCATTCTGAAATATTCAATTTTTCCTAGAAAACCAGATTAGTAGGCAATGACAGGTATTAAGTGGTAAATTCAAATGTCACTAAGAAACAACTGTTCTGTAATGTCATTGCTTCATAGTGCAACTCATTACAAGTCGGGCTACTTTTCTATTCAGGTAAAAATCAGAAATCTGAGTCAGTATTAACTAGTGTTAACTGAAGTAATCGACGTCATAATCGTCATTCATGCATGGGTTGATGGTTGACTCGTAGATGCAGAAAGCCCATGAAGTACAGTCATCTTGTTACTGTCGGGGAAAAGCTGTTGAACCTTAAGATTCAGAGTCACTTGAGAAGAGTGCAATACTTTGGTTTAACAAACAGCATTTATCCAGTTTATGCATCAGT
Organism: Gnathonemus echidnorhynchus; assembly: GCA_026776725.1. Taxonomy (NCBI): domain Eukaryota; kingdom Metazoa; phylum Chordata; class Actinopteri; order Osteoglossiformes; family Mormyridae; genus Gnathonemus; species Gnathonemus echidnorhynchus. The sequence goes on from JAODJU010000007.1 coordinate 4,158,288, forward strand.
TCTGCTTCTTTATTAACCAATGATGCATCCATGCCTGCCATGACACCCTTTTGGCCTTTTTCATGTTGTGCAAGCAGAAAGGCTTTGTGTTCTTCAACTTTAATTAATGACAATGCATCCTGGTGAGCAATGTCAAATAAATCACAATGTCTCTGTAAAGCCTTCTTCATTTGCTGTCTGCGTTTCAGTTCGACGTCCTTGGTTTTTCTTTAGCCTTTCCCACTTGGACATCACTTGGACAATTTTCCAACTGTTCAACAGCATGGTGATGAGGTCTCACTTAACCAACAATACAATATTGCAAGGCACTTATTACAAAATGGTAACAGGAAGTGACATCAAAATGACATCACTAAGTTCTACAAAATAAGCTGACAGTGACTAAATACTAAAAAAAGCAACTAAAAATGAGATTTTCATATATTAGAAAATGCAAGTGACTTGAGCATACCCTAAATATAATCCAAATTCAAAAATATAATTTCACAGAAAAATGTCTTCAGTGGTGTAGCAACATTCTGGAGGGTGAGAGTTAACTTTTTAAAAATTTTTATTTTTTTCCATTTATAAGGGTCACCCTTATATACTGGTATTACTGTTGAGAGAGGTACTGCTTGGCACATGTGCGCGCGCACACACACAAACACATACGCAGATTAGGTATCTATATCTATTTATGACTCCATTCATTTATATATAGCCCAAACCAAACAAAATACAAGACTTTTGACTATTTTAGTTTACGGATTGCATGAACAGACAAGGTTAAAATAACAGGTTTTTAATCACATTGTGGGGACATTTAAACCCCCCCACCCCACACACAGACCTGGCACCGTCCTCTTAGTGAAGCAGTGACTCAGCAGCCCCTTGACGTCACTCAGGTACCTGTCCAGGGAGGGACACCTGTCAGCATCTGTCTCACAACTTCATAACAGGGGGAGGAGCTATGTCATCCAATCAGACAGCAGACCCACCTTCTCCCACAGAGATCTGAGCCCCCACCATGCCCCTCCTTTGCTTTTTGACCTTTGACCCCACAAGCCCCACCTCCTCTCCATTCCCCCTTACCGTTCCTTCTCGGCCGCCACCTTGGCGGGGCTGTCTGTGAGCGCAGTCCAGGGCAGAGGCCCTGCCAGCCAGCGCAGGACACAGTACCCCAGCGTCTGGAGGTCACTACGACGGGACGGTCCTGAGTGCCGACATTAGGAAGTGCACAGATTACTCCTCAGCCCAGCAAGTACAGGCAGGGTCAGCTCACCCTGTCCAAACTGCACCCAGAAGCTAGACAGTCATTAGGGGTGGAATAAGGGGACCAGTGTTTAAAATGCTTCCCTACGTCCATGTGAGAGTCCAAGGGAGGAGGACTGAAAATCAGAATGAGACCCAGGTTCAGTCCTGAAGACTGCAGAGAATATGGTGTAATTAGACTGACCCCAGGTCAGATTAGGGACTATCCCAAAAGCTACTTCTGGAAAACAGCTACAATCCCAGTGATTGGAGAGCCTCACCTTGGGCTGAGTAGGACAGTTGTTCTCAACCACGCATTACCATGCGAGCTCAGTCGCAACCCTATACCAAGTATATGTTTGAATTAACGCTGTGATCAAGCACGCAGCGCACTTTGCAGTTTACGCCAATCGATGCCTATCACACAAATCTGATTGGATGTGCCAGTGAATTTTAAATGAAGCATCTGTGGTTTGGCGTCTTGGATTGGTTGTGTGCTCCCTAGTTATGGGTCAAGCATTTGCAGACCCAAGACCTGTTTATATAGGATAATTCTACAATTGGGGCTGGGAAATCTGATTGCGGGTCAGCATAGGAACTTGCTGGTTTTAAAATGTTTACATTTCCAACTCTGCCTCGCAACACTTTCAGAACTTGTTCCGCCCCAAATTTGGGTCACGACCCCTGAGTTTGGAATCGCTGATGTAGGAGATGCCTGGTGTCATCGTGCCCCAGATCTAGCACTGACACTGTGCCATCTTTTCCCACAGCCTTTCGGGATGATGCTGTGCCGAGGACGAGGCCCCACCCCCGGTGCAGGCCACTCACCCGCCCCTTTGTGCATATCCACGCTGATGAACTCCACGGCGCCCTCGTGTGGCGTGCGGCTGCCCTCTCGGTACTCCACGTGCTTCCCGCCAGGACAGTAGCGGAAGGCATGGTGATACCCAGCGAGGTACACCTGGGCAAACAGGTAAGGGGTGCGGTCAGGTGCGGGGACAGCTACGGCGGGGTGGGTGGGGTCTTGGTGCCTCACCTGCACGTTGGTGGGGGTGATGTAGATGTTCTCCGCATTGATGTCTGCGTGCACATACTCGTTTTCGTGGATGTATTCCAACACGTCCAGCTGAAATGAAGCAGGATCAGACTACAGGAGATCCTGAGGACATTCAGAGACCTAAACGTCATTCTGAATTAAAGAGGCCTCATCACGGTCACCAGCATTCAGGCTGTAAAGCAGGGGTGGCCAATCTTATCCGCAAAGGGCCGGTGTGTATGCAGGTTTTTGGGATAACCTTTAGGTCAGCTGTTCAATCCCAGGTGTGAGGACTCTTCACCCAATCAGTCCTCTAATTAGCAATCTAATTAGGGAGTTGCAGCGAAAACCCGCATACACAGTGGCCCTTTCTAGATAAGATTGGCCACCCCTGCTGTAAAGGAAAAGTAGGAAATCTGGCATTTTAGCATTGCTGCCTGCATCTGGGACATTGCTAACCTTCCAGTTTCCAGCCCCCACAACAAATCTCTACCATCTGCCAATTTAAATAATTACACAATCGATATTACTAACATAGAAATACTAATTTTTGGTAGTAGGTCATCCTGGACTTATAGGACTGGGTCTGGGTTTCCAATAGTGCCCAGGTTAAGCCGAACCTTCCCCATCGCTGGACTCACCACTCGACAAGTGATCTGCAGCATGGCCTTCTGGGACAGAAGGACACCTCTGCTCTCCATGATGGACTGTAGGGTTCGGCCCATGTTGGGCAGGATGAGGAACCTGCGGAGTCAGAGGGGGCCCATGAAGGACTCACAGGATGGTCAGGTGGTGTGTAAACACACACACACACACCTGTACATGTCCGAATGCAGCCCAAATCCGTCACATGCTGGGATCCCCAGGAAGTCCTGCTTCTTGAGCTTCTTCCACTTCTCCACTAGGGGGAGACAACACCACATACATTGTATTGCACAGAAATTCCACCATAACTAAGAGCAAAAGGCAATCATTTAGTTATTTTAGGTAGTGTAATGGGGCTGTTTTACACTGGGCATCTCCTGTCAGAACAAATTTGCACTCATTTCCTGAGGGCGCACAGTCACCCAAACAAAGAACCCACCCCTGACAAGGTCTTGGGATGGACTGACCCACCTGAGGCTGACTTAGCTGCCCTCTGCAGGAAGTTCTGCTCGTTGAAGATCTTCCCATCCTTAGGAGCCTACGGTCAAGAGAACAGCAGCCTGGGAATAAAGCCAAGTACAGCCCTACAAACACTAAGTCAGAGTCTAAGCAGAGGGGAGATTGGGAGGGGGGCCATTTGAACAAGGGATTAAGACGAGTGGACATTAATAATGTGGGTGTCGCGCTCAGCATTAGCTGATAATGCACTTACAAGCTTGAGAATGTGCTTGCAGCTTGTGGAGCTTCCCGAGGTAACCAGCTGGGCTGGAGAGGATGGTGAGGAGCAGCGTCAGATGACAGGAAATCGGACATCCCCGTTCCCCAATGAGCAGCAGTTACCAGCAGAGAGGGGCGTGCACATCTGCACACAGCCACGCCCCCCAGCTCTCTCACCCGCATACACCAGCTCCACCTCGCTCTGACCCAGCAGCTCCTTCACCCTCCAGTTCCTCCCACTCGTGTCGCTCAGCTGCTGGCCGTCTTGCAGGGGCTCCAGGGGACACACACTCTTAGCCCGCTTGGTCCTGCCCCTGGCTGCCCAAAGTGCCGGTGGGACAGCAAAAATAGTCACAAACCTTCCCTTTGCTTCCTAATCACATTGGCCTGAGCCGACCTGTTCGACCAATGGCATAGGAGAGAGTTTGATACTGGACAGCAGCATTTATAATTTAAATGTGGAGGTCTTTTTTTTTTTGGAGGGACAAATGAAGCCAAATTAAATAATGGGGGGGTACACGTGCCATCCCCCCTTCCCATACCCATACCCCTTTGTTTATTTTTTCAGATTTTTCTCAATAGTAAACGATGATTTAATCAAGGACTCTAGTGCAGATGAATCAGTCAGGGTCTCCAAATCAGGTGCTCACCAGTAGACCCAGGGGGTCTCGATTTCTACTGACACTGAGGCCTCCTCACCTGCGGGGGATGATCTGGGGGAGGCAGAGAGCATGGGCACACTGCGGGGCTCCTCTTCTTGCTTCACCACTGGGGACGCCTGCTTCCGTTTCCGTGCCGACAGGACGACTTGAGGGCTCTGATCTGCTCATGAAGGATATCGAGAGAGAAGGGCCATGAACAGAGAATACGTCCCCATAAGTCCTCACAACTGAGCACTGACAGGGCACCAGCACCTCACCTGCAGGGGGCGGTGTGGAGGAGCCAGTGACTGGGGCCAAAGATTTGTCGTTGTCCTTTTCCTGCTTCACTTTTGGTGATGATTGACATTTCCGTGGTGAAAGGTGGGGACCAGGACTCTGAGCTGTAAAACAGAGACACCAAAAGAGGATAAATATTACGAACATAATGCCATACTGAGATATACCTGTGTGGGAATAAAAGCAATTAACACAGTGGTGTTAATTACAGTCTTATGAGCCTGCTGCAAGGCTGACACACCACCTCCATTAGTGCTGCCTAATGATAAGTCTTGCATACCAAATAACTGCTTTGCACCTTTACAGAAACAGAAGGCACAGAAGGGGTGAGAGAGCCATCTTCAGCAGCCTCACAATGCCCATCTTGACCTGCCTGATTCTCGTTCCTACCAGCCTACCCAGACCCTCCCACAAGGAGGTGCTACAGATTGCTGACCTCCTAAAGCACACATACAAGGAACAGATTTTTGTCTGCAGTCAGAGCTGTGAACTCCTGCAATCAGCCACTTTCCTCCACCAAATCCTACTGAGAAACAAATGCTCTCTGTATTGTATAAATTATGACTGTATATTTTATGCTTTTTACAGCATTCACAATTGCATTATGTCCTGAATGTGAGTTTTCAATGTGAACAAGACCCCTTGTGCCCTGTTGCTGCAATGGACCCAATTAAAACCCCACCGACTTATTTATATGACAATAAAAGAATCTCAAATCTTGGAACAGCATGTGGAAATTGCACTTCATTTAACATCAACATGAACAATTGGGTGGCGTTGGGTCCAAGAGCTATCTGGACCTCTCAGAAGCTAAAACTGCTGTCTTTGCAAAGCTCTGAACACTGACTTGCAAGACCAGTTACACTGGAGACTAGGATGATGAAGGTTAGGGAGATAAAGATTGTGAGCCATGCATAGGTATAATAAGCACTGAAAACACAGCAGTCAGGTGCAGTCAGGCATTTGTTGAGGTCATCTAAGCTAACCGTGTGGTCCTACAGTCCACGGACAGCCAGTGACCCATGCTGCAATCACAAGGGCCCTGCCTGACCACACAGGTGTCAACAACATGGCAGCCTCCTTACTCACAAGTAGCAGGAAGATCTGCGCAGGCAGCAACCAGTACGGCAGGAGCAGATCTGCTGGCCGTCTGCCCCCGCCTAGCTCTCGATGTGGTTTGGCGCGTCCTTTGCAGTGGGGGACGGCTGAGGCCGGGGCTGGGGCCTGAGCAGGGTTGGGAGGACAGAGTTAGCTGATAAACTTGGCCCCTAACAAGCTAAAAATAAAAATGTGACCTGGACTGGAAGGCAAAGTGCCCAATACCTGAATCATGAGCCAATGGGACTTTCTGATCACAGGCACAGCATTGTAACTAAGCCACACACCACCCCAACTAAGGCAGGGGGCATTTCTCAATATGTGTACTTGACTGTACTTATGTTTTCATGTACTCGTTTTACATCATCTTCCACTGTTGAAGACAAGTTCCAATACTAAGAACACAAGTACAGAGGATGGTAAAAATCCCTGGATGCTGGTCTTGTTCCACCTCAAATTTCAAGAATACATCGCCAAATGGCACCAATCCCATGATTCATTGTGGTCCAAGTTCTTAGGAGGTAAGTACACAGCCAGAAGGATGATCTTCGTGTTCTTGGTATTAAGAAACACCCATTGATCCTTTAGCCTTACGGTCCATGACATTACTCATTACACTACGAAGACCTGTGCGTGTTTGTCCACCTTCCTACCTCCATCGCTCACGTCGGTTAGCTGCGCTGCGCTGTGCTGCTGGGCATCGTCATCTGCAGCCGGAACCAGGTCGGGGACCATCAGGTTCGCCTCGCAGGGCAACTTCTCTCCGCACGAAGGACAGAACTTGAAGCCTGCCTGGAGCTTGCAGCCGCACTGGGGGCAGAAGTGCAGGATCATTCTGAAAAGAAGCAGTGGGATAGCGTATGCGTCACCTCGTAAGCGACGTACTGTTACTTCTAATCAGGGCTGTGGAGTCGGTAGATAAATGCTCCGACTCCGACTCCTCAGTTTCTAAATCTTCCGACTCCGACTCCC
>JAODJU010000007.1:4165023-4178571 GCA_026776725.1 Gnathonemus echidnorhynchus
TTAAATTTAGTAGGAGTCGGAGTCGGTTAACTTTTTGCCGACTCCGACTCCAGGTACCCAAAATTGTCTCCGACTCCTCGACTCCGACTCCACAGCCCTGATTCTAATCGTGCAAATAAACGGAGTCAGGGTTGTCGACTTTGGCTGGAGTGAGATTTTCAGTTGGAGACATGTCTGCGCATGCAGACGCATTCACATGTATTTAAATGTTGTCTGTAGGGTTTGCAAACTACCCCAGCGCTTTTGATGCAGCTAATTTTAGGTTTATAATGGAATAATATAGATTTGCCGTAAGATTTTCTGCGTGACTGTGAGAGTCACAACGCCTGAGTGTCACGCCAAATGCGTGAGAGTTGGCAACCCGGCAGCGTGTTGTCTGTTAACAGTGCAGACAGAAATTTGGCCGCCCTGACAACTGTCTGACATTAAAAGCAGGTATACAACCTACCTACAGTCTGGGAGCGTGGGCGGGGGGGTCTTTACTAGATGTCAAACAGGTTAAACCTCCACAGTGCTGGAAGCAGGCGTATAAAGCGCGTTATAAGTGTTTTTTTTCCAGAGTAATCAACTCAAGGGCTGCAGGAACAGTGATGATCACGTGACCCAGCAAGCTCTGACTGCCACGGCGAGCCGATTGGGACAAAATTCCAGGTCATGGCGAAACGATTCGATCAACTTCATTTCCTTACCAAACCGCTGACGGTTGCTCTGGTGAGGGTAATTTCTCATTTAAAAATATTAGATCACTTCTAACAACTAAATATAAACATAACCGACAACTTATCATCGTAATTTTGTCGGTAATATTAAGATTCAATTATATTTCATTTTATCTTTTATTGTTTTCAAGCCAAAGTCAAGATAAAAGGAAGTTATTCTCAAATTATTATACAGCAGGGGTGACCACTCATCCGCAAAGGGCCGGTGTGTATGCAGGTTTTTGGGATAACCTGTAGGTCAGCTGTTCAAACCCAGGTGTGAGGACTCTTAATTCAGCCAATCAGTCTTCTAATTAGTGACCTAATTAGGAAGTTGCAGCGAAAACCCGCATACACAGCGGCCCTTTGCGGATATGATTGGCCACCCCTGTTATACAGAATTAAGGTATATCGCGTGATTCCATTTATTTATATTAGAGCGACATTATATAACAAAAATGATCGTTTCGTCTTCGTCCATTGAACCAGTGTCATACGCATTTTTCGTGAACACAGACCTTTTCCACAAACAAATCATAATCTGAGGTTATCATGAGATATTTCTGCTTCTGTTTCAATTTAGCTATCAGCTTTGATGTCGTTCTCTTGAACATTTTTAAACCGCATTCCCGTGGTTTTATGTTCATTGGAAGTGATCTTTAATTAAACAGCTTGTTGGCGTTTATGGGTACCAAAGATATCAGTCAGAATATTCGGCCTTATGGTAACACTCAACATGAGCGCAAGGAGTGACGTGAGGAACATTTCACCCGTTTTGTTCGGAGCGGTAGCTCGTGTCCTGTTAAATATAAATACATAAATAAGGATCTCATTTTTCGTTTTGATGTGCATGACTGAGACCACAGAATTATTGTTAGTAATTTTTCCACATTAGTTAGCATTTTATCGCACAACTGATACTGTTTGTTCTCATTTATTACGTTGTCTTTATTATTGTCTAAGCTGTGGGTAAAGATGTCGATGAAAAGAATACACGTTAGTGTTTTATCCAGACACACTAATCTGGTTCTGTCCAAAGACTGTAACGTGTTCCCTGGTTCAGATTGGATGTCACATCAGACTGCTTTCAGTTTCCAGTGTTACACAAAGTGTTTGTTGTTACTGTACAAATGAGTAAGGAGTCTGTCCAACAGAGTCATCTCTCTAAAGGATGGTGATGCCAGTGATGTTTGCATCAAACCAGTAACCCAGCCCAGGCTCAGGTTAAACAAACAGGTCCAACAACATTCCCTCCACCCCTGATGGAATCTTTCACTCTAATCCCAACATCATCACTCAGCATTCTGAGCTGTGTGGTCGTGCTACCTGACATTGAACAGGAGGGGTTTACTTGGAATTCTTTATTCTTCATATGAGTCAGCTGAAGGGACACCACTGAGCTGGAACAGTTATCCGACAGCATGAGTTGCAGTGAAAAGACAGTGTTCCTGGCTAGCCTGCCTGAGTTGAGCCCCTCGGGGCTCTTGCTTTGTGTTGGGTAGTGTTCATGAGGGCTCTATTTGGACAACAAGCCCTGTCACCTGATGTTTCAGGTGTAAATGGAGCTCCATCAGAAAGCTGATCGTACAACGTGCAGAAACGTGCTCTACAGGGATGGCGTCCCTCGTTCTGCTGTGGGTGGCCATCTACGGAGAGCCGTATTCCTGTAAAACACAGACATGGCTGAAACTCAGGAGGCTGAATATCTTAGGACGCTGTACAGTAAATGTGCCAAGCACAGGGGAGAAGAGCAGGTGACTCCTCCAGGTGCTTGGAGGACAGTGACGCTGGACAGACACTGCTGTGTAGCGTATCAGTGTGTAAAAATAGAATGGCAGACATTTGAGATGACTTGGGCTGAGACAACCTCACCTGAAGCAGTTTGACTGGTCCAGTTTGGCAATAGTATCCGTGTAAGGAATGCCACATGACTGAATACCTGGGCTCTGCCACCAATAAGCTTGTTTAGGTTAAAATGTGAGACTGAAAATAGCATACTTTAACAGTAATAGAATGCGTTTAAAATAAACTGGGCACAGTACTGTACATAGCAAGAAAAACAATACAAAAATTTGGTTTGAAAGAAAGGCATAATTGTTAGGGGTAGTATGGGGAAATGTCAAAAAGACAACTTCTAGAAAAACTAATCAATATTGCACATGATCAAATGGGTAAATTTTGTAAGATTTAGCAATCATAGAGGCTGCTTACCCTTTTGGATAAAAAATTAATTAAGATAATATTCATAAGCAAAAACTAACAAAACTGACCCTCTCTGTATCGGTATATTTTACCTTTACACTAGTGCATCAAGTTATGGTTATTATTTTTATTTCTGTATTTTTATATTTTTTTTATTGGGGCAGGGGCACTTTTCCCCTGGGTGTTGGCATACGTACTTGAAATCTCAAATTTAAGCTGTTTGAAACAGAAATGGTTCATTTTGAATGTGAACTGAAAAGTACAATTTGAATGCTCACCGCCCCAATAAAGAGATTTATTAAATAAAAGCGGAGCAACAACCATGACAATGAAATATACACGTATTTTCTCCTTTTATCTTTGTAACATAAACAGAAGAAAAGAAGATGTTTTTACACACATACCTTTTGAAATTCTTATTTTTGAAATGTTCACTGTAAAATTCTTCTGCAGTGCTAACCCAATACAAAGTGACTGTATGTCTCCTCATTTTTATGCATTTTAAAAGCTCTTGTGTCATTTTATTATTTAATTTGCTTTGTGGTGTAGGAGTAAAAGAAGTTATAAAATAATAAACTGCACACCTGTGTGTGTGTGTGTGTGTTTGTGTGTGTTTATGGAAAATGAATGTTTTGAACTATAACTGATAAGAACTGAAGGACATGTGCCCTTTCTAAGACCTGAACCTTGTTTTTATATTTTATCTTTTAATATATTGAATTCAATACCTTTGTAAAGGGCATCATTATTTTCATTCGTCTTTACTCAGGAGCCATTAAATAAGTAATAATAAAAAAACATAAATCAAACCATTTAAATCATACAACTGGGTAAAGTGGAAAGGCTTCCAGTAAAAGACATATCAAAATAAAATGAAAATAACATCAGTGATACGAATTGAAAGTAACTTGCTAAATAGTAGATGCCTTGGGCTATTTATTGTGCACTTAATTGATTTTTGCAGTATTTTCATGTAGTTAATCATATGGTGCCTCAGTGGGTAGCACTGTGTGCCCCCCAGCGATGTGGTGTGTGACTGCCACCTCAGCTTTGTGTGTGGCGTTTGCATGTCCTTCTCGTGTTGCACAGGTCTCCTACCAGTACCCTAGTTTCCTCCAAATACATGCAATTATATGTGAGTTGGTGACAAAGACTTACATATTTTACCAGCCTTCGGGCCGGAGGGTTTAAAAAAAAAAGCGGCACAATTTTACAATAGCACTTGGCATGAATTTGGGCTATTCTAATGGAGAGTGTAAGGGTGAAAGCCCTTTGATTGACCCGCTCCCTATGCCCCAGGCAGCGCGGCTGGTTACATTCCTCGTGACGTCAGCCCCCTTCGTCATTACCATTGTTGTTAAAATAAATTTGTTCTGCCCTCGAAAAGAGAGGCGGCCGTCAAACGAAGTAATTCGCACAACTTCGGCGACTTTGTGGGCTGAATGGTGTGATGTGCGCGCACTGGGGTGTCCGCCGATGCGGGGGGGCATGCAGGTGACATTACCTGCCCAGATTTTGGGTCCCCTGTCCGGATGACAAGCCCAATTGTTGAACATGTCAGGACAGCAGAGGAGCTACGCAGGGACCGCCAGTATTATAGAGGTGAAGAGCAAAGTAAGTACATCTTTATCGTACGCCCTGACATGGGCATGTTCACGCTGTGTACTGTACGCATACGGATAGACAGAAACGGGGGCGAACAGATAACGTGGGTGTATCACGAGCTAAGGTGATTTATTATGGAGTAAGAGGATATGGTTTTTGTCGTCATATATTACGTTATATAGAACTATATAGCATGTTAATTAGTTTACTCAGTGGCCACTTTAATACTATACCTACGAAGTACGATTGCCTTTTGGCTGTTTTTTATTAACGAGTAGCTTTACCTAACAAACTGGTTCCTGAGTGCATAATAAACAATAACATGTTCGGAAGTTTACATTCGGCTGATTTTATGCTTTAATCTCAGCATGTGTCGTAATGTGGCAATATGACTACGTCTAATAAGCGGGAAATCCCCTAATATACTAAACAAACCCCAAGCCTTTAACTAAGTACTTTGACTGCCTGGTGGAAGCTGCTTTAACTTATTTTTCAATTTGTTTCTGTGTTAATCACATTAACTTAAAAATACCAACGTTCTATTGTGCAACAAAAGTGTTTTACTCTGAAACCAATGCATCTAATTTTTCATTGTACATTGTAAAAGTAGGTTGGATCCAGAAAAATGACATGAAACAATAATCATAGCTTTTCTGTAGTCTGTATGTATGTTTTATGAAATTTGTGATTTTTAAAGGATTTTTTTTGTCAAATTACTGAGGTTGAAGTGCATAAAAAATAAACATATACAACATACCAGAAAACCATGTTCAGGCTTCAGACTGCACTTCCCAGCAAGCCCACTGCGCATAATTCTGAGACAGAGTTACTTCACATGGGCATCCATGACGAGCAAGTCCCCTCCCTCAGACCTGCTTCCCAGCACACCAAGATGTCTGAGGAAAGACACCACAATTAACGAACCAGGATCTGTGACAGCAGATATTATCAGCCTGGAACAAAACAAGGAAGTACTGGATGCAGAAATCACATATCAGTTTTAACAAATACAGATGTACTTATTTGTTCCTTCTTTCTCTGTGACTTATTTCCTCATTGAGAGATGATGCATTGTGAGAATTTACTGGTGACTCTGGTGTCACCTTGGCCTGATGTGGAAGGAGCTGGCAGACATGTATATTTTGTAAAAAGAAGAATAGAGGAAAGAAACCAGTCATTTCTTTGTCATTTCTGATTTTCTCGGCATGGCAACATGAGCAGTTGGACATCCAAAAGGCATGGTAAACATCAACTGTACCCAGAAGAATCCTTAACTCTTCCTCACCAGCATGTTACGTGGTTTGCAGGGGCATCGGAGGGGCATGAACATCCTGGCAGATTTAGGGGACCCAACATTTGACAGGGGCCCTTGAATATGTAAAGTCAAATGTAAAATTGGGGAGTTGGCTCAAGGTGACATTTTGTCAGGGGGCCCAGAATTGCTGGGTAATACCATGGTGCCTTGCAACCTGAGAAGCTCATCTTCCTAAAGTGTATTATGGTATATTTCACCTTGTAAGGTACAGAAATGGATTACTGTCATCTTCTTCCACATAGTTTGAAATACTGTCTGGCACCTCTGCTAAGACCTGTTTGCCAAGGGCAACCCTGACTGAAGTCAAAATCTCAAAGCAGACCTGGGACCAAGTTATCACTGTGGCTGAATGTACTGAGATCTTCTCTCTTCAATTCCAGTTTCGGGCTGAGTACCGCCGCTTTGGGCTTCAGCAGGCCAGTGCCACCAGATTCCAGGAGTTCTACAAGCTGCTGCTGTCCATCCACCGGATTCCAGGCGTCGACGTCTTCCTGCCCTACGTGGACTTTCACGGAAAGCTGTTTCCCATCAACAACGATGACAGTTTCCACAGGGCTGTGTCCTGTGCGCAGCCCTTACTCCGGGTCATCCTGCAGCACAAAGGCAAGTTGATGATGCTGCTGAATCTGGGGAAGCGATTCAGGTGGAATTACACTTTGGTATCTGATCTCCAGAAGCTGTTTCTGAATGTTTCTGAAGTGTCACTTGTGGTCTGTGTGCCTCCTATAGATGATGAGCCTAGGACCTTCCTGAAGAATAAGAAAGGATTGGGGGCAAAAGCTAAGGCAAAGCCCCGCTCAGGACTGCTGATTGGACCTCCCATGGACTTCCACTTGGTGTCCTCCATCATCGACGTAGACATCTTGCCCGAGACGCTCAGGCGTGTGCGGCTACACAAACACAGCTCCAACAAGACGCTGGGCTTCTACATCCGCGATGGACAGACCTTGCGCATTACCCCACAGGGCGTGGAGAAAGTGTCAGGCATCTTCATCTCCCGGGTGGTGCCTGGTGGCCTGGCAGCGAGCACAGGGCTGCTGAGCATCAATGATGAGGTTGTTGAAGTCAACGGCATCGAGGTGGCGGGCAAGTCTCTGGACCAGGTGACAGACATGATGGTGGCCAACAGTAACTGCCTGGTCATCACGGTGAAGCCAGCCAACCAGTGTAACAGCATGGCTCACTTGAGCACCAGATCCCATGATTCTGCCCATAGCCCTGCTTCTAAACCTCAGCTCATAAGCAGTGCCATGGATGGTGAGTGTGACAATGAGGAGCACGACATCATCATCGAGACCCTGCCAGTTCCTGCTGTAGTCAGTGGTCACAAAGACCAGAGAGACACATCTCCGTCACCGTCATTGTTAGGACTTTGACTCTCCCCCTAGCACCGGCTATGTATGTATGTGAATTTGTGTGTATGGATACTTAAGTGCATGTTGAACACAGGAAAGCTACAAGAGAAGTCACGTCAACTAGTGTCAATGAAAGCCGCTCTTTGATGGTGACAGGAATAACCAATAAGACATTAATACACAGACATAACTGAACATATATCTACTGCTCCTTAAGAAATGTCATGACCTCTGGATGGAGTCAGAGACTCCAAGGCCTTGCTGTGGACGGCAATATGCTCTAGAGGGAGATACCCCGTCCGTGTTACCAGCAGGGTATCACCTGACATCTCTGGCAGGTTTGGATGCTGATTGGAGCACCTATGAGGCAGGATATAACTTTTCATAGGTTGCCTGCGAATTTAAAATTAAAGGATAACCATTGGCTGAAAGAAAGGCGGGGGGGGGGGGCAATACAAATATACACAAAGACACAGGTACGGACCTGTTCAAGAGCTGAGAAAAAGAAAAACACAAAGAAGACAGGGGCTTACCTGAGCAGGTTGGAAGTTCCTAAGGATTTGCAGCTTTAACTTACTGATAAAAAGAACCCAAGACCTCCACATTCACCCCCTCATACCGAATGGGCTTTCTCTTTTTTCCTCAGGGATAGTTATTGATGTTCATAATAAAATAATATAATGTTTATGAATCTGGAGTATTTCAGATGTTCATATGTAAATGTAATGCATGAATCTAATACTACTGAGAAAATGTCATTTGTGTTCTTCTGCTTGTCATGCTTTATGCTGTTCTTTATTCTAAGGTACAACAGCAATATGCTGCATACACAGACAAGTCTCTAGTTACGTAAATTTGATGTATGTAAACCCAGACCTGCCTAAAAATTCCCTGACATGCACATTATTTATGGATGGCACTTACACAAAGCATCTGAAGTATGTTAAGTGCAGGCAGCTGTATCTTCCTTTGTGTCTTGGGCCATGAACACATCTATTCTAATTATTTACAAATGCCTAGGTTAGGCTATGACGCTATGTTAAGATAGGGTAGGTTAGACTACCTTGAATGGTGGGGGAGGAGGGGGGAATGCGGCATAAGTAATTTTTGAGTTATGTAAAGGGTTGAGGAATGGTCTATTTACGTAAGCCGTGGAGTGTTTGTAACTGCATCCATCCACCTGAGGGTATATCTCTGAGTGTATATATCTGAATGTATATCTCTGAGGGAATATCTCTGAATGTATATACATGAGTGTACATTTGTGAGTGTATATACCTTTAATGGACCATTGGCTTCCATCATAACATTTAACACATCACCAGTTTCTCAGTGCATTATCAAGGTTCCCTTTCTAGGGATAAAGTGTCATGCCCTGATCATCCACTCCTTTCTGTGTGCCACGCCCCCTCGTTAACCCCGTGTGGAATCCCCGTGTGATCAGCTGTTTCTTGTTGCTCTCATTAGTGCTATGTATTTAGTCCGCGTTTCAGTTCGTTTCCCCAGTCCAGTCATTGTAAGGTCAATGCGTGTTTGCCTGCTTGTATCCACCCTTGTGATTAAATCCCGTGTTCCCCGATCTCCTGACTGCCACTTTTCTGTCTCCGCTCCGCGTCCCGTATATGGCACGACAGAATGACCGGACTCCCAAACCAGACGCCTCCATTAAGTGAGGTGGAATACATCGACTTCACTAACGAGGTGATATACTCGTTACAACAGCCCGAGGTCCTGGAGGACCCCGTGGCTCACGTCCTGGCTGCTCACTCTGGGGACATCCTGGAAGGGATTGTCCAATCCAGTGGCAACCGCACCTCGCAGAAGAGGTGCGAGTAAATTTGCGACAGCTCTGGAGTGGGGTGGCTGAGGCGAAGGTAGACCTAGAGAGTGGACTTTTCTCCTGTCTCCTGTCTGAGCTTCCCAAAGTGCCCCAGTCAGCAGGAAGAAGGAGGAAGCGGAAGAACCGAAGATGAATGAAGACACCGGAACTCTTCATAGGGGCCGTCTCAGTCTCCGCAGCCTGCCCTGCTACGTGTCGGGAGGAATCCCTCCTGGTGCTTAATTCCGGCAGTATTCGCTCCAGACGTCACCGCCACCGCTTCGCCTGAGCGGACGCCCAAAGCCTGCATCGCTGCCGCTTTCCTGCCAGCATAGGCAGCTCACACATTGTTTGGTATGTGCCCGGCTCGTAAAGGGGCCAGGTCGGTTGGGGATGCTATCCCGCGGGTCTCCAAGTTCCTGAAACGGGCCACACCTGCTGCCAAGGCGCAAACCCCAGCTGGCGGTACCGGCAACATGGCCACAGAGGTTCTTGCTCTGGTCCCAAAGATACTTGCTCTGCCCCCAGAGGTTCCTGTTCCGCTCCCAGAGGTTCCTGTTCTGGTCCCTGCCCCTGTCCCTGTGGTTCCTGTCCTCAAGGTCCCTGCTTCGCCCCCGGTGGTTCCAGTTTCTGCTTCGTTCCCCTTGGTTCCAGTTCCTGCTCAGGCCCCTGTGGTTCCTGTGCCTGTGATCACAGTCCCGACGGCCCCTGCACCTCCCTCCGTGACTCCTGACCCGGCGGCCTCTGCACCACCCTCTGTGACTCCAGACCCGATGGCTTTGGCTGTGCCCCCAAAGGTTCATGCGCCACCCGTTCTGGCTGCACCCCTGGAGGTTCATGCACCGTCCGATCTGGCTGCGCCCCCCGCGGTTCCTGCGCCGCCGCCACCCGAGGTCCCAGTGCTGCCACCGCTGCCTATGGTCCCTGCTCCTCTGCCACCCAAGGTTCCTGCAGCACCCGTGGTTCCTGCTGCAGCGCCGGTTAAGATTCCTGGCCCGGCGCCTCCTGCAGCGCCCTCTGTGGTTCCTGGCTTGATGGCTCCTGCACCGCCTCCTGAGGTGCTGGCGCCCAAGGTCCCCGCGCCCAAGGTCCCTACTCCAGCGCCCGAGGTCCCCGTGCCCAAGGTCCCTACTCTGGCGCCCGAGGAGCCAGTCCCCGTGGTGCTTGCTCCTGAAGAGCCGGTCCCTGTGGTGCCCGCTCCCGAGGAGCCAATCCTGGTGGCCGACACACCCACCCAGCGAGGCCCCAGTCTCGGCAGTTGACACGCCGCCTCCCGAGGTCCCTGTCCCAGCGGTGGATGCAGCCCTCTGCGAGACCCCAGTCCCAGCGATGTCAGGCCGCCCCCTGTGGCTGCAGTTCTGATGGCCTCCCGAGGTTCCCGTGAGGATCCAGCCCCGGCGGTTGACGCATCGCCTCCCGAGGTTCCTGTCCCAATGGCCGACACACCGCCACCTGAAGTTCCAGTCCCAATGGCCGACACACCGCCACCTGAGGTTCCAGCCATGACGGCCGGAGCACCGCCCTGCAAGGCCCCAGTCCTGGCGGCTTACATGCCACCTGCTGACGCTCCGGCTCCAGCAGTTCCCACGCTCCGTCTTCCCCAGTTCCTGGCCCCTCGGCTCCAGTTCCCCTGGTCCCTCGGCCTCAGGTCCCCTGATCCCTGACCCCTCGGCCCCAGTCCCCCTGATCCATGACCCCTCGGCAGTAGGTCCCCTGGCTCCTGGTCCCCTGGTTCAAGTTCCTCTAGCTCCAGTCCCCGAGGTTCCTGACCCTGCTCCCGTGCCCCTGGCTTCCTTGGCCCCAGCCCCTGTCCCTGAGGAGGTCCCTGATGGCCTGACCACTGCTCTTCCCTCCTTAATGGAGCTAGAAGAGGAGCTCGAGTGGGACCCCTCTGGGATCACCCTGACTATACCCTTGGGCCCCTCCAGGGGGTCACCTCAGCCACCGCCCCTTCCTTATGGCCAGGTCCGCATGTGTCGGTCTCTCGGGGAGGGAGAGGACACCAACGCTGGTATCGGGTACCACCCGTCCAGCTCCCTGGTTTACCTTTGCTCCCCTTGACTTTGGCTCGACAGTCGCCTTTGGGTCTTCCGGCTCCTGTTCAGTGGTCACCTTCGGTGTCTCATTGGCCAGCTGCAGGTCCCATGCCTGTAGCTCCTTGGCCAGCTGCAGCCTGGTATCTGGCATCTCGTAGGTCACCTGCGGGTCCCCCGCCTGCAGCTCATCGGCTGGCTGCGGCCTGGTCCCCGACACCTCTTCAGTCACCGGCGGGTCCCCCGCCTGCTGTGGCTACGGTTCCCTTCTCCCCTCTGCTACAATCCCCTTTGCCTCCCTCCTCATCTCCTCCTCCAGCCCCTTCGCCATCCTCCTCGCCACCTTCAGTGTCCCCTTCAGCCCCTGCTCCGCCCTCACGGTCTCCTGCTGCTCCGGCGGCCTCCACCTCACGCCTGCCAAGGGTCCCTCCAGCTCCCCGGTTCCCCTTGCCCTTAGGTTCCTTGCACCCCACGTTTACTCTCCGTCCTGCTCCATCGTTGTTCCCTTCTGTTCCTTTTGTGCCCCCTGTGCTCACTCCCCATCCTGCTTCATCGTCATTCCCCTCTAGTTTCTTCGTGCCTCCCATGTTTGCTCCTCGTCCCGCCGTGCCTTTGCCCCCTTCTGGTCCATTTGTGCCCCCTGTGTTTCCTCATTGTCCCTCTGTGCCTTCGTTCCCTGTTGGTCCCTTAATGCCCCCTGTAGGTTTTCCCCCTGGTGTTGTCCCATCGTTGTCCGCCTCCTTGGGTTCTGTGTTCCCGTTTCTGGTGCCTCTGTGTGTGTCTGCATTCCCAGTCATGTGTCGGTTATTATTTGAGTTGTCTTCCTTGTGTCTGTTTTGTGTGTCCGTGCTGTTCCCTGTGGCCTGTTGATGTTTTTTGCTTTTGTTTCCCCAGGTTTTGTCGTGTCCTTGGTCTTGCCTCCTTGCTCCCCTTAGGTGCTTCCAGAGTGCGCGCCTTTGGGGGGGGTACTGTCATGCCCTGATCATCCACTCCTTCCGTGTGCCACGCCCCCTCATTAACCCCATGTGGAATCCCCATGTGATCAGCTATTAGTGCTATGTATTTAGTCCGCGTTTCAGTTCGTTTCCCCAGTTCGGTCATTGTAAAGTCAATGCGTGTTTGCCTGCTTGTATCCACCCTTGTGATTTTGACCTTGTGGGTACATTTTTTGGTCCCCACAAGGGGAAATTAAGTTTTATTAAAAAAAATGCCAAAAATCTTGTATTCTGTTTGGTTACTTATAGTTAAGGTTAAATTCAGATTACTCTTTGATCAGTTACCATACAATCTGTTCATTTGACTGAAAAATTATGCATAAGTAGTGAAATATAATGTTAAAATGAATATTAAAGCATGTATTGGCTGCTAGTCTACCATGGCCCTTACTACTTCTTAGATTGTTATAGCTTGTTATTCTAAAATTTAAAAAGCAGTTATTTTGATCTTAGCTGCTGTGATCGTGTACTGACGTGCCAGATAAATTGACAGATGCTGTGTCTCCATGTCTGCGTTGTATACTGATGGTGCAGTGAAGCACTGCTCCGAGGGCTAATCACTTTTGGAATGTGGATTCATCAGCGCCATCTGAAGTTAGAACAGCATCTTCAGGTTAACATGCTCTCGTGTCTGACTGCACCGCCCAGTGGTGTTTGTGGCCTCTTTGCGGCCACTTTCACATGCCTTCACTATCAGTCGGAAGGCAGTGAAGTGATGCTTCGTCTCAAGAAGCTGCCCCTCGTGGGTGGTCTGTGCTGAGATACTCAGTGCTTAGTTTGTGCCTAAGTTTGCCGGAGCTCTGCAGCGGGACCTCTGGCTCAGAGCTGTCTTCACTCCAGCAGCTCAAACACTACACCTAATTGTTATGGCAGGGCATCCAACAAAGGACTCCAACAAAAAAGGGGTTTATTTCATTCAAAACAAAGCACAAAGGGGAAACCGGAAAATAAAGGGACCACAAGGGGTCAAAAACAAAACAGGCAAAATAAGATCTACCTAAAAAGTACCACAAAATAACACACTAGGGATAACACTTTAACCAAAGCAACTGTAATGGCCAACACCAACAACTATAAGCACCAGAACACAATGCAAAGTACAGGATACAGGTACACAGGAGGATAGGAACAAACAAGCACACACACAGGAAAAACTGCTCAAACTTGTGAAGGCTAGTAAGCCAGACCTCCAGAAACAGACGGCTAACAGGGGAAGATAAAATACAGGCAGGAGGGGAGTGATCCAGTGAAATTGCGGTGAAATTGAGCTTGATGGACTGGCCTTCCCCGAAAAGGAGTGTCCTGTCCGCGGGATCTCCCAGAGGACCACGGATGTTGAGACATAGAAGGGGCATCCTCAGAGCCGTCCATGACAATTTGAGTTAAACTTTGGAATAAATGCAAATTGACCTAAAAAGATGTATGTAAGTGCCATTTTCTTTATAAAGGTTGCTTATATTAAATCTATTTTGATATATTAATTTAATATTTCATGATTATGTTTGATTAAAAGGAAATGTTATATT
>JAODJU010000007.1:4190457-4202474 GCA_026776725.1 Gnathonemus echidnorhynchus
TGGCGTGTCCCGATGTGCTGGCGTGTCCTGATGTGGTGGCGTGTCGTGATGTGGTGGCGTGTCCTGATGTGGTGGCGTGTCCTGATGTGGTGGCGTGTCCTGATGTGGTGGCGTGTCCTGATGTGATGCCGTGTCCTGATGTGGTGGCGTGTCCTAGTAAAGTCCTTAGGATTGCCGGAGAGACCCTAAACTTTCTCAGCCGTCTCAAGTGGTAGAGACGCTACCTTTTTAGACGGGGCTTGTGTATGTACAGTCCATGTCAGCTGTGAGACCCCCACGGCCATCTCTCTCTTCACCAGGCCTTGCCCATCGTTGTGTTCTTCAGCAGCGTAATGTCGGTCCTCTACTACCTTGGCATCATGCAGTGGATCATCGCTAAGGTGAGCTGTAGCTTTCACGGGTCCGGGATGTTGCCGCTAACCCAGGGCAGTTGCAATGCTAACAGGACGACATGTGATGCTTCTTTTGCAGATTGCCTGGATCATGCAGATCACCATGGGAACCTCCGCCGCCGAGACTCTGAGTGTGGCGGGAAACATATTTGTTGGCCAGGTCTGCTTGACTTTATGGCCGATTCAGTAACCTTGTTTCATTTATAGTTCCTTGGAACGATCCAATGTGGCTAATGTAGCTTCTCCAGTCTCTGGCGTGAATCTAAGGGTGTCGGTATCCCACGCTGAGCAAATGGCCACAGGAAATGAATAACCTAAGACACCTGATTTTGCCTTAAATGTGTTTTTTTCCCCCAATTCCCTCATAGACTGAGGCTCCCCTGCTGATCCGCCCTTATTTACCACTAATGACCAAATCCGAGATCCACGCAGTTATGACTGGAGGCTTCGCCACGATTGCGGGCAGCGTGATGGGTGCCTACATCTCTTTCGGGGTGAGTCTGTCCTTTAAGCCCTTCAGTGATTCTGGTCCCTCCTGTGTCTGTGATTGGTTGCCGTGTGCCGAATCCCATGTTCTGTCCCATTGTTTCTATGTGCTTGGCTCTCCCTCCTGCCCCAGATCGATGCCTCTTCCCTGATCTCCGCTTCCGTCATGGCTGCCCCGTGCGCTCTGGCTCTCGCCAAGCTGTCCTATCCTGAAACCCAGGAGAGTAGCTTCAAGACCATGGAGAAGATCAAGGTGGACGCTGGGTGTGTGCTTAGCTGACCTCTGACTTCAGGAGGACAGCTTCTCCCGAATCCCTGGGCCCTGCAGCAGGTTCTGACTGCTGTTCAGTGCACTTCAGTTTATCCATGATTCAATCTGAAGTTTAAATTCTGTTTTTTTTTTTTTTTGTCAGAGGTGAACAGAACATCTTGGAGGCTGCAAGCAGCGGAGCCTCGGCTTCCATAGGGCTGGTCGCTAACATTGCCGTTAACCTGATTGCTTTCATTGCTATACTGGAGTTCATCAATGCTGCCCTTAGGTGGCTGGGGAGCATGGTGAGCTATCCTGAGATAACCTTTCAGGTACGGCCTATGAAATTCCCTGTCCCGAGACACAAAATCAACCTGCAGGGGAAGACTTCACTTCTTATTGAAAGATTATCTGTCCCATTGTTAAAACAGTAACTGTTATCACTGAAAGACGGAGGGCTCACTGCAGTGGTTCTTCAGCGAGTTCAAAGAGTCGAGTGACATCTTGTGTCTCTCTTCTTTTGTCATGCAACTCGGTCCTGTAACACAGTGACATTAGCGTGACACCTTGTAACAAGGAATTTGCCCTAGTGGAGAAAAAATGATTTGCTATCACCTTCAAAAGTGTCACACACCTGAATGTTACAGAAACTGTTTCCTGATCTGGGTTTCTGGGTCGGTTCTGATCTGCATTCACACCAAGCTGTGCTCCTCTGCTGCTCTGCAGATGATCTGCTCCTACGTCTTCATGCCCGTGACCTTCATGATGGGCATCCCCTACGCTGAGGCCTTTGTTGCTGCCGAACTCATTGGCACCAAGCTGTTTCTCAACGAGTTTGTTGCCTACAAGAAGCTTTCCGAGCTGAAAAACAACAGGCTGAATGACACGGGGTCGGGAGGTCAGCTCCTATCGGTGCGTCCACCTCTGCGGCTTCTCGACGTTAACTGCGCTCTTCATTTTTGTTGCTGTTTCTCTGTGATTAGGTTCAGTTACTTTTCGTACCTCTAGTCATAGGTGTATGACAAAGGAGATGCTGGGCTTTCAGCATGCTCCAGTGACCATTGTTTGGGTCCACCCCTCACCTGCTCCAGTGACCATTGTTTGGGTCCACCCCTCACCTGCTCCAGTGACCATTGTTTGGGTCCACCCCTTACCTGCTCCAGTGACCATTGTTTGGGTCCATCCCTCACATGTTCCAGTGACCATTATTTGGGTCTATCCCTCATATGTTCCAGTGACCGCTGTTTGCCTCTGTCCCTCACATGTGTGTGTAACCAGCAGCATATTATCACTCCAGCTCAGGTCGGAGACCATCTGCACATACGCGCTCTGCGGATTCGCCAACTTTAGCTCCCTGGGAATCATGATTGGAGGCTTATGTGAGTGAAAAGGCTCCTCGTCTTTCTTCCACGGTCGGGATTAGAGCTAAACCCCCTCCTGTCTGATGGTGCACTTCTCTTTAAAGCCTCCATCTGCCCGTCCAAAAGGGGTGACATCTCCCAAACGGTGTTGAGGGCCCTGCTGACGGGGACATGCGTGTCGCTGGTGAATGCATGCCTCGCAGGTCAGGGTGCGCCGCTGCCGCCACTACTCACACGAAGCCGTGAAAAAGGTTCTGCTTCCTCCCGGCTAACCTCATATGTCCTGTAGGCATGTTGTACAATAGTCTTGACTGCATAGACGTGTTCAGGAAGGTGACCTTTAACAGCACCTCTTCTGACATCACTCAGTGTTGCACGGACATTTTCGGCAGGTAAGAATCCTTCGCGGTGGTCAGCATAGTGACACTGACTTCAAAGTGTATTTCTCAAAAGCTCCTGTGATTCCATCGCAGTGCCCTCAGGAACGGGACGGCCATGGACTTCACTGGATCTTGGAACGGGGTGAAGAATGCAACCTTGTACTTCACCAATTGCTGCAACCTTAACAACATCACCAAGTGCTTCTGAGGATGCCTTCGAGGGACTTCAGTGTCACTGGGGGGGGAGGGGGGGGGTTCAGTATCAGCCATTCTTCTCACTGTCAGTACCACCTACATGGGGTCTCCTTGCCAGACCAGGGGTTTTGTTAATCACCACCATTGCATTTTCTGCATTAAATGCATTTCGGTAGAAGCACAATTGTTGGAACAAGGAAATGTGATCATGTGTGACAAGTACAGTGGTACCTCAGTTCTCTAACTCATTAGAACTTGAATTTCTTAAAAGTCCAGTTCGAAAAAAAATTACCTAGAGCTCGATCTGAATCTCAGAAGTTAAACCTTGAACGCCGACCTAAGATAACTTGTACGTGCGGGGAAATGAGTCACGCAGCACGTCTCTCAGCAGAAACAAAGGGTAAAGCTTCAGTCTCAGCCTTGCATTCGCTGTGATAGCATCCTGCATGTTTACACTGGCTGAATACCTATATTTAGACAGTAAAAATACATTTAGACAATGATAGACAGTAACAGTAATTATTATTATATAATAAAATAGATTTAAAAATAAAGATTTCTTATTAATTATTTTAAACAATTATTGTTATTAATAATTTGTCTAAAATAATTATTAGTTATTTTAGACAAAGGTGCACACGTCAGGGTATCGGGGAATACGGGGTTTAATTACAGGTAAGGCAGGTAAAACGCAGATGGACAATACAATGACCGGGCTGGGGAAACACACTGAAACGCAGTACAGTATATGTTCTTCTTGTTTTATCCGGGTCATTTTGTGTATAAATGCTAGAAAAACATATTTAGGTGCAATTTTTTGGGGCCGGGAACCAATTAATTGGTCTTGCATTATTTCTTATGGGGAAAATTTGATCAGAACTCGAACTTTTTAGGATTCGATCCGGAGTTCTGAACGGATTAAGTTTGAGTTCTGAGGTACCACTGTATGTGCCATTTTAATTGCAGAAAGTAAAATTTTGACTTTTGCCACTGTTGCCTCTGGCCTACTCACTGGGGGCTTTGGGCAGGGATGCTGTAAAGCGCTTTGAGACAATGTAATGTTGTGAAAACGCGCTATACAAAAATAAATTTGTTGTTGTTGACAAAATTTTTTGACTGCTGAAGTCATCAAGGATACTGAAGATTAACAAATGACACCATCACATCTTCATTTGGTGTCTTCTGGGGAGATTTTGACTTAAACAATGACATTACCATATATTATTGTTTTATATAGGCTTTGATTCACAGAACATTTTATCATTCCAAACAGCTATGAAAGTGTTGGAAGTGAGCTTGTATTAACTCATAACATTTACTAATCAGACATTTTAAGTGGGATATGAGGTCAGTTTTCATAAAAATTGTACTATACCTTTGTTTTTATTTAACAGTGGCTTGTATAATGTACAATTTTTTAAAATTAAAAGCTCTTTCAGAAACCACACATACAGAGAGATTTTTTATTACATATATATAATAAATATATTTTATAAAGGTATTCATTTTGCTTAAATGCATTATTGCATTTATCTATGTATATCCAGCATTACATTATGATGTTATTTATAAACATTTTTTCTTTTACAAAGAAAACCCTAATTCCCCAGATTACAGCAGTGGTATGGGTACAGAAAACGTAGCCCTGCACACAGAAACACACACGAAACAGCATCACCCTAGAAAGCACAGAATCTGTGGCTACACAGACCCTTGAAACAGACAACCCACTGGGCTGACACAAACAGCCAGTCATTACAGTAAAACACCACAGGAAGTGACCTCAAACCTGCCCACACTGCAGGAAACACGAATCGATCTCAGTCCTTTTTCTCCACATATTGAGTTTCAGCTTTCTGCTTGGTAAATGACAGCCTGGGGGGTGTAGGCTGTACCCTCTGCGTGCTGCAACCAGTATATCGTGAGACTGGGGACACACAATGCGCTGCCACAATGACATGTCACTTTCATCAGGCAGAGTAGCCACAGAAAGGTGAATTTTACCAGCAGACATTCTGTAGCCAGCATCGGCCAGAAGATCCATGGTGACTGGATGGCCGCGCTGGCCAGCATGTGACTGGGATCATCACCACACGAACTCCGGACTGAACCCAATCTGTGTCCCTTGCAATATTGAAAATGCTGCTACAGTTAGCAGGGCCTCCAGTATAAAACCCAAATGGATGAATCATGGGCTGAGGAATTGTGGGTAATTTTCACAGAGGATTTTAAGGATCCTTTTTGAGTTCAAAATCCATCACTTAACCTTATTATTACTGGGGCTAAACCAACATTTACTGTCAACGTACAAACACCCAATCATGGCACTACTACAGAGATGGCCTTCATCTTCCATCTACAACACATCTGCTCCTCAAACATCTAAGAGGCTTCAAGTCCTTGTCTGTCCATAACCCGTCATCGCCATGGCTACAGTATCAAAAGTTTTTATTGGTAGTCTACAGTATTGAAATTTTTACCACTAGCCTTTAATTAATTCAATGCAGAAAGTCTGCATCACATGTGAGTGCATCGCACAGCTGCAGGCCTGTGGTTAGCCACTCTTAGGTGCTGAAACACCCTTTCAGCATCACGGAAAGCAGCTGTCCTCAGTCCCTCCAACTGAATCTACTGGAATGACAAGCGTTCAGATGCACTATGGCTTTCTACAGCTGTACACAGTTTCCTTGCTAAGAATTCCTGCATATTCAATAAATGTCAAAAATTAGTAACAGAAAAACCGTGATGGTGACTCACTTGAAAAACCTCTAATAGTGACTTAAGTCTCCTTCCTTTCCGATTGACTCACTGTGTTAAGTCTGCATTGGTGTGAAGACACCAGACAATCTCTAGTAAATCCCTTAGCTCAGTTCTCAGCTTAGAGCTCATGTTGAACACCAGAAAACCACTGGTGTAGGACAGATGAGGTAAACAAAGCAGAGATGCTAGCTTTGACTCAGTCGCTCGGTAACAGTCCTGTTTTACCTCATTCTGACAATCTTGGGGGGCTCCACAGTTTTATGCTTTGCTGTTGATTCCCCTGACTCTGTTTTCCTGGCTACCTTAGGGCTAGAGGTAGCTTTTCTGGCTGCCTGTGGGCTTGAGGACCCAGGACCCAGTTTCCGTCCCTGCAGGGGGCTCCGGGAGCCCTTGAGCTTGGCTGGTGGCTGCAGGGAGTCAATGGTTTTCAGTGAGCGTAAGCCCAAGAGACCACAGTACTGGTTACACTGGTGCTGAGCGACAAACTGCTGGAACAGCTGTGGCTTTGCAATGTCTGAGAAGCCCTGATACCTGGAAAAGAGAGAGTTTCAGTCAGATTCTTCTGACCAGATGGATGGTTCTCATTTCCAGTGTACCTTGTCCATATTATGATTTTTACACAACGGGTAGGCACAACCAGACAGAATTACTAACCCCTTTGTTTTTGTTGCTATTCCAATGTTAGTTATCTTGTGATCCACTCCTACAATATAAAGAAGTCGAATTAAATTCTTCATTGCCACAGAAATGATCTCGCATAGCTTTGTTGAGGAGCTGAGTCTTCTGAGAAGGCCTCCCCGTGGGTCCTCGGCCTAGGAGAGTCTTACCTTCCAGATGAGTGGCTAACAGGTTGCCGTTGGTCCACTGGTGGATCCAGTGCTGGAAAGCACAACACTTCTGCTCCACCAGGGACATGTTTCTCATGATCAGCCTGCCTGAACTGTCCATCAGCGAGTACCGGAGAAACACACCCTTCAGGTCAGCCTCCACAGTGCCATAGGGCACAGAGTTAGCAGGCCGGTAAATCAGGTAGAGGGGAATGATCCTGTAAGGGAAGCAAGGGTCAGAATAAGCCAGAACCAAATCAACTAGATCACAGTCCCCCTGTGCCCCCTCTATGGATTTTTGTTCCGAAAGCAGACAACGAGCTGAAAATAGCCAAAAGAGTCATCAGCGTCCCTCAGCTCCACAGCAGGCTCCCTTTTTAACATCAGCTTAGCTTGTGATTGCGTGTGCCGACTCACTCCAGTGCCGGGCCGAAGCCTTCTATCAGCCGTGCTTCAGCAGCAAATATCTTACAGTATTCTCGAGCCATGTTCTGCACCTTGCAGTCCTGGAACAGGAGATATGGGTTTGCATTTCACAACATGGCCACACGCCCCTCATATTTCCATTAGGACCAAGCACCCTATAGTATTTATGTCACAGGCAAAAACAACTGGAGTGGTAACTCTGAAGAAGAATGTTTGAAGAAGTGTTCGCTCATAGGTCAAGGTTAGCATTAGCTAGGCAATGCATACCTCCTTGGTAATGTCTAAGTTTCGCTCAGTCAGATTGCTGTCCTCCTTTGTCCCATATGCAATGGGGTTTCGTACTTTGATGATGCAGGTGCTCCCTGAATCAAAGACGGGCTGTAATCCATAGATGACCTTTGCCCTGCAGGCTTTGTGAGTGCAGCTCTCTCCTAAGTGGGCCTCCTCTATCACAATACGTCCAAAGAACTTGTCTCCCCAGGACCTGGAGTCGGCCAGGCCTTTGTTGAAGACCATCGGTGTCATCTCCACTTCCTCCCCAACTGCTCGGGACAGACAGCAGAACAGTTACCCTCTAACAGGATGCATAGTGTGTAGAGGCATGGACAGTGTGGATCCCAGACGGATTGACCAGACCATTGGCTATGACGCCCTGGAATAGGTATGTGACATAAACAGTCCCTGGATAACGTGTCTAGCCGCTCAAATAGAGGCAATTGTAATTGACTTTGGGTAACTGTTGGGTGCATAATAATATAGTGGTTGCTTTTTGTTTTGGTCTTGGGTAAGATCTGTACATGCATTGATAAAGGTGAGAAGGCTCGATGCTCACTTCCCAGATCTTCTCGCAGGAAGAACTCTGACAGCACTGAAAAAAATAGAAGAGGATAGAGAAGTGTCAGCTACAACTTGACGACTTTGTCACAACCCAGCATTTTAGTGGAAGTAGATGAGTATCACATACTGTCTACACTGAGCAGGAAGTCCGTGGAGTCTGCCCCAAACTCGTTCTTGATTGAACAGCTGTACACCCCACAGTCCCTGCTGGATGCTTGGACAATGGCTAATGCCACCTGGGTCTCATCTCCTGACCTGAAGAAAACAAAGGAGCTCAAGGAAAGTTCTTTGTTAGAAGCTCCTCCAGACTCAAGGGGGCAGCACTGCACTATAATCTTGTATGGTTAAACCTTACTTGCTCACTGACTGTTCAGTTTTTCTCACAGCTAGCTACCTGATATATATATGAATGTAACAATACTTTTTCTGAAAAAGATATAGCTTAATATAGACAAAATGAGTTCGAGTCATGAAGTAAATTTGTTTTTGATGATATTCTGGTATTTTATGTGGGGCATGCTGCATTGGTTGGCTAACTATACTTACACCTTACATACACCAGGTGATGTTGACATGTTGGTAACCTTTGTTTGACCCCTGAGATAGTGCAGGAATTACCTTCTGGTCACTTCCGCGATCTCAGTTTCGTCTCGGTACCACTTGATAGTGGAGTCGCTTAGCACGTTGAAAAACTGGCACCAAAGCTTCAAGTGTCCCGCTGCGTCAGAGAAAGGCTCCCCCCTGATCTTACGGATGACCTGAGGAGCTGGTGGGGAAGAGGCAGCCCCCCATGGGAACAACGAGCTTGAGACATGCCCTTTCTTAAGTTTCCATTTCCTCTGTGGTCATGTTTAGCACTTAATTTTAGCAGCTAATCCTGATCGTCTGTGATCACCCCTGGCAAACACAACTACTTTCATGAGAATGTTAATGTGGCATGAGCAAGATGATTAGCACATGCTGTTGAGATCCCAGTGGTGGGTATTTAACTCTACTGAACTCTTTCCATTCATCAATCCATCCATCTAGGATGGGGTGTCAACCCATCTCAAGGCACACACACCATGCACTTCCATGGACAATTTAGCAAGTCTAATTCACCTTAACATATTTTCCCACTGTGGGGGGATACTGTAGTACTCGGGGAAAACCCCTCAACAACTTGGGGAGAACATGCAAACTCTACACACATGGAAATATAGCAGATTCAAAATATCCACCCATCCATTTTCTGCAACCACTTGTCCTAGTCAGGGTTACGGCAGAGTCTGAAGCCTATGGGCACAAGATAGGGAACAACCCAGGTTGGGGCACTAACCCCTCCCTGGGCACATGCACACACATCTATGGGCAATTTAGTAACCCCGATTAACCTTAACATATTTCTGGATGTAGGGGGAAACCAGAGTATCTGGAGGAAACCCCAGAAGAGAGAGAACAATAAGGCAACAGCTATAACCACTGAGCCACCACGCCACGCCACGCCACGCCACTCAAGTCCAAATATATATCTTGGATATGGACCCAAGGGTATTTCACCTTTGAAGGGATTCGTCTTTTGCTTCTCCATGGACTTTGTACTGGTCTCTGGATCATTAGTCTCTCCTGCTTTCTCCAGCTGTGGTGGTATATCGAGTGCAGCTTTCCTGCGAGTGACTAGGGGGGATCGTCTCTCTGGTGGGGGGGTCTGTGAGACAGAAGACCTGCGAGTCTGCCCAGGTGAACTGTAGGGTGTTTCCTGTTCCAGGGAGGACCTGCATCTCCTGGACAGCCCGTCCCTCTTTGCCTGGCTGTCTGTCGTCGTGTTGTCCGCTTCCTCTTTGCCTTTGGGTATGAGGATTTTGCGACGCGCCCCCAAAGCCAGCTCCACTGGGGTAGCTGAGGGGATGAGGCTCAGGCTGCCGGCCCTCCTCAGGTGGGGGCTGCTCTCACCAGCAGTGGTAACTGCTGTGGTGTTCCTACAGCTCTGCTCCTCTCCCATTCTCCCTGCAGGTATGGCACCCTCTATCTGAATCACAGGAATGGCTGTTGGCCCCTGAGTGTCCAAACAGGAAACCCCCTTTGTAGCAAATCGACGCTTCATCGTGGGACTCAGTGGAGGCAGCAGCGGGCTTGTGGGTCTTGATGTTTTGGTTGCAGGTTCGTCTTTCTGAAGAGGCCCGTTATCAGGAGAGTCCACATTGCCTCCTTTAAGCCGGTCATCACTGTCGGCTTCGGTTACACTAAGGAGTGGGATTTTTCTGAGAGGGGGCTCAGGTGGACTCAGAAACACACATAGAGAACTTGTTTGTTCAGGTGAGAGCATTTCAGTCAGAACAGCCCTGGAACGGAGTTCTTTTGGTTCCCTTGTATCTGGGTTCTTGTCAGTTGGCTTCAGAAGTGAACTGGTCTTCTCTTTGTTTCCTAAAGATGGAGACGTGCTTCTGCCCTCTGTGTCAAGGCTGCTTTTGACTTCCCGGAGAAGGCTGACCAATGACGTTGAGTCCTTTGCTTCTGCTTTGGAACACCGATCATCTCCCGTGCGTGTAATCAAAAGAGGAGTATCCAAAGCGGTCACCAACTTTGGTACCTCCTCTTGCATTGGTGTAGCCACAGAAAACACTTCTATTTCAGGTGCACCTTCTGTTTCTCCAAGCTCACCATGATCATTAGTGGAGAAGGTTTCTCTGGTACCCTCACTTAGAGTCTCTGTGGCACTGCCAGAATCTGTCTTTAATTCTTTAATCTTATGCGTCATGTCTTCCACTACCCTTGGTGTTGGGGAGGTCACTCCCTCCCTGTGACTTTTCAGAATTACTGCCGGGTGACTTTCAGTGCTTAGTGGCTCCAGGGCTATGTCTGGCTGTACCTGGGGCAGCTCCAAATATGACTGCTTAGTGACAGATGTGTTTTCACATGGTAGCTCACCACCATCATTAACTTGTAACAGTACATGTGGTGTCTTTAAATGCTCTTGGTCTTGTACATCTGGTATGAAAAATTCTATAATGGAAGGTTCCAGACTTGTTTGAGCAGATTCATTAAGTTCCACTTCAGGTTCTGTCATGCCTGTATCCATTTTAACGTCTTCCTGTAGCTGTAGGTGTGGTAATTCCAGAGACATTAATTTGTGTGTCTCTGTTGTAGTACTGGGGTCTTCCTCAGATGGAAGGTCTAGTACTGGCTTGATTTCATTCTGCTGACTATCTGTGTTTCCTACCTCTTTTACATCAGCCCTCTCTACTTCAGTGAGGCTTGGTGTTGTGCTCTTCCCACTACTTTCCTCGTCACCCACACTTTCCTGAATTTCACTCATGTTTTCCAGTGAGCCTTGGCTCATCGTTGGTGAAGTCATCCTTTCCAAAACCTTTTCCATTACACTGGTGCTTTCCACATCTGAGTCCTCAGACTGAGAACATTCATGCTGAGCCACATCACCAGAGGTCTGACTCTGCAACGTCTGGGCATATTGGGCGTCTGCTTTGGTCCACTCTTCAGGTGACCCGTGTTCATCCAGAGCACGTGAGACGAGGGATGTGTCTTGTTTAGTGGGTTCATCTTGGTTTTCCTGAAGTACAAAAAAGAGAGTTTCACTGTCCATTCACCACTGTGACCAAAAGCCTAATGTGACCCAAATATATGAAACAGCAGCCCGACCCACTAAGCCTCTGTTTGGTCTGGGCAGGTTCCATGGTATTTGGTGGGTGAGCACGAGCTGCTGTCTTTACTAGACCTTTATAAAGGAGAACTATGGTATGAGGTGTCTGACTGAACTTTATGTTGAAGACGGCATCTGCAAGTCTCTCTGTACTTCCTCTGCTGTTCCTTCTCACTGCTGTTTTCAATTTTGCAGTGATTTGTTCATCCATATGATGATTTTTTGGAAATGGTATTAAGATCCAATAATAATAAAGATCAAATACAGAATGCAAATACATCAAAGATCAAATACAGTAAACAGAGGAATAATATCAAATAGTTTCCTGTTCACAAGGTTAAGCATCTTATTTATAAGAACATAAGAACATAAGAACATAAGAACTATAGAAACGAGAGGAGGCCATTCGGCCCATCAAGCTCGCTTGGGGAGAACTTAACTAATAGCTCAGAGTTGTTAAAATCTT
>JAODJU010000007.1:4213800-4225908 GCA_026776725.1 Gnathonemus echidnorhynchus
AAATTAATGCAAATCTGGATGAAAATAAAAGGGTGAGATGTTGCATAAGCCTGTGGAAACAATGCCATGACAAATGTTCGCCATAATCAAAGCTAAAGGCGGTCCAATGAAAAATTCAAATGGCGACTTTTTTTTGGACGGGCACTGTATTTCCCCCCTTACGGCGCCCCTGAGAGGACCATTGCATGTTCGGCTGCCGTCCTTTGTTTGGTCTCCGCCTTATGAAACTTTATCGGCCATGTTTAGGGACTGTAAACAGCGACTCAGTTCAGTGCTAGTGGGTATTACCATGTCAGGTCAGGACACACGGTACTTTCCCCACCTGCTGTTTGTAACATCAGGAAGGCTGTTTGGTTCACCCAGTTTAACTGAGGTAATATCATGAGTTTGCAAAATGCCTCTTCTCAAATCAGTCTAAGCAGGAAAAAGTCTGGGAAGGTGGTGTAGATAAGGAGGTGGAGGTGAGAGCAGGAGGGTACAGGTCATGGGGCGGCCAGCTTCTGTGCATTGTGGTTCTTTGTGTTCTGTGCATGGTTATGGCTAAGCGTGTGAAGAGTTTGCGAGAGTCGGGCCCCACGCGCTGTTGGGCAGTAGCTGGAGGGGGGAAGATCTGACACACTGTCTCTCGTCTTCTGTAGCGCTTCCTGGAAAACCCACAGCAAAGACTCTCTCTGGTAAGCATGAAGAAGGGCCTTCAGAGAAAGCTGATGTCAGCACAGGATGCTCACTCTCGACTCCGTTTGAGTGAGAAAATGAGATTCCGCTGCTGTTTATCTGGAACTCGTGGTTAGAATGTTAAAGGAAAAGTAAACCTGCTTTCAGTCAGACATGCTAAATGTGCTTCTGCTTTATTACTTTAATGGAATTTAAACAGCTGCATGGAGCAGGTTGCTGTGGGGGGGAGGGGGGGGGGGGTATTTCACAGCCCTTATTAGTTCATTAATCTGCCCTCCACCCCCCCCCACCCCGCTCTTCAGCCACATACAAAGTGGCTCTGCTGATCGGCAACCTGAATTACTCACACGTGCCCCCGCTGCTGGCCCCCATGCTAGATGTGTACGAGCTGTACAGTCTCCTCCAGCAGCTGGGCTTCAGGGTGGTTTCCCTGCTGGACCTCTCCAAGGCCGAGATGCTGGCCGCCTTTGGCAGGTTCCTGCAACTCCTCAGCCACGGCGCGTACGGTGAGTCCAGCGGCGGCTACATGACGCTTGAGGGGGCTGGTCCTCCAATAAGTAGACAAGGCCACCTCCCCAAGAATTCTGCACATGCTGTGATGGATTGCCTTGCAGATCCCAGAAGGTAAGACAATTAAAAAACGAAAGTGTGCAGACAGAGCAGTCGCCGCTGACAGTGTAGGTGTCGTGTGATGGCAAACAGCCAAAGGACGTGGCCCGTTTCCCGGCTTCTGCGGGCCAGAAATGCTGTCAGGTTGACTGAAGGAGAATCACTGCGCTTTCCTGTCTTCAGCCTGAGCCGTCAGCATAGTGCGTTGTTTAAGGCGTGTTATTTAAAGCGTCCCGTATCTGCATGGCCTCCTGACTCCACCCAGATGCTGGGAGATGACCGGGAAGCAGGAGGGGTTTGTTTACATACAGCTATGCGCCGTGCTATGTATAGCCGCGTGTGGAATGTGTGTATGTGGGGGGGAGGCATGGGTGTTTCGGGGGAGGGACGATGTCCAGGGCATGCTCCTCCACTCACCTGTGAGTAATTATACATCCTGGGTTTTACATCCTGTGGGTTGAAGGTCGTGGACAGGAAGGAAACTGTACACAGTATTACCAGCTGTACTGCCCGACAGAATAATATCAGTGTTTAAGGAGAGGGCTGTGTCTATGACTGACCTGCAGGGGGCAGTGTGGAGCATGTGCTCAGATGTTTACTGCAGGCCTGTTAGAACCAGTGTGTTGCTTTCTCTCACCCTCAGCGCTCTTCTACTATGCGGGACACGGGTACGAGTGCTCGGGGAGGAACTACCTAGTGCCCACCGATGCACCGCGGCCATACCGACCCGAGGACTGTGTCAGCGTGCAACGGGTGATGCACGGCATGCAGGAGAGACACACAGCGCTCAATGTCGTCCTTCTGGACACCTGCCGCAAGTGGTATGTCCTGTGCAGTTCCAGGCCCACCTCCTGGGTGTCAGGCCGAGATGCTCACTGCTGAGATGTGATGTTTCATAACGATTCTATTTAAGTTTCGCTTCTGGTCAGAAGAGTGCATGTACTCAGCCTCACAGTGGATCTTTTTGCTCTAAGGTACAACCTGCACTGTGTAGCTTCTCTGATCCGTTCTCTGGCTCCTCTGGGAAACACAGTTTACGGTTATGCCACGTAAGTATCGTTCGGACCTGCGAGGGCTTGTGGGGAGGAGAGTACTCCATGCTGACCACCATGGGGTGCTATTGCAGGTGCGAGGACGCAGAAGCTTTCGAGGTGCAGGACGGAGAAAAGAGCTCCAGCATCTTCACCAAGTACCTCAATCGGCATATCCTGCGGGCAGAGAAGGTCACGCGCGTGCTGGAGCTGGTCTCTGAAGGTCAGAACCTTCACTGAGGTCCATCACCTCCACCTGCTGCTGCTGGTGCAAGCGACCTCACCATGGCATGCAATGTAAATATCACCCGCAAGAATGGGAGGAACAGACCAGAAGCACAGAAGTGCAGCTTCCCAGTTTGTTCCGTTGAAGCAGTCAGATAACGTCACTTGAATTTATTTCCTCTCAGTAATGTTGCTGGGGACTTTTTGTAGGCACGTGTGACATAATTGCTGCTGCCTTCCTTGTTTGTTTGGGCTGCAGAGACAGCCAACTGCCAGTCTGTCAGGCAGCGGTGAGCCAGCCCAGTCTCAGCCCGTGAGGTCCTTCATGCGTTCGTTCTGTTGTGAGTCGGGTCTCTTTAGAAGAGCTCTGGGAAACTGTCCCACGTAAGCTGTGACCTCATTCCCTGGAAAGTCACATCGGTCCAGGCTTCCAAACAGCAGAAACCAGAGCGCGCAGGGCACAGGAACAGCTGCTTCTCTCGTGTGCCTCACCCCCGTCCCCCCCCCCACCCTTGTCCCAGACAGTGTGCCCTCTTTATGGCTCTGACCAACACATGTAGCTCTTGGACCGCAAACAGCAGTTAGGAGTACAAGAAAAACCTGAGAAGATTAGGGGGAAGAGCTGTGAACCACTGAAGAGCAGACAGCCTGCCTTGCGGCTGCAGATATGTCAAAACAAAGGGTTTGTAGGATCGTGTCTGGGGCTGAGGTGACTTAACCTGGCTGCACACTATTGGGAAGGTTTTCCATATTATATTACATGATTATACCAACATAACTCAACACTTTGTGGTTCTGGAATATTCCAGACTGTTACAGGATGAAAATAGATTCTATTTGACCATTTGGAGGGGGTGTGGGATTGTCAGTGGGTCTGGGAAATGGTGTCTTTGGGCTTTTAGAACTGATCACATGAAGTAGTGTTTGATTTTGGCAGGGCTGCGCAGTCCTGGAAGGTCAGAATCTCTGCTCAAACACATCTTAATCAGCTAATTACCAGGTTTATTAGGTGTGTTTAAGCAGGGAAATCTGCAAACTGTGTTGGATTCTGGCCCTGCAGGACCAGAATTGGGCAGCCCTGGTTTATGGCTTGCAGTCTAGGTAATGTGTCCATTTCAGTAAAAGTAGAAACACTGTGATTTTTCATAAGAGTGTATTTCCTCACTGGAGCCCTGTGGGCAGTACATGTCTGTTAAGATTACTTTTATGATCTGTTTTAAGTCAGAAAGTAGAAAGTCTGTGTGTCGGTGCAAGAATGAAGTGAGTGAGTTTGAGTTTCTGCTCGCAGTGACCAGAACAGGCTTCCTCACAGAGACCCTTTGATCTTCAGCCTTGTGGTGCTCATGTGGGGGATCTGACTGATTTATAAATGGAAAAGGGGGCCTAGATGAACTGACAGGAGCAGAGTGAAGACAGCTCTCAGTATCACCGCCCACGTGGCCACTGGCGTCGATCTGGCCTGTAGTGAACCAGTTAACGACATGCCGGAAGGTTCTGATAAGCAGCTGGGCCTTGCGAAAGTCAGCAGGCGTAATTATTAACGAGGTGGTCTTAGTATTACTGGAATCTTACCGCACCAGAATCGGGAAGTGGAATCTGATGAAGATCCGATGTGTTGAGCAAGTTTCTCACAAAGGCTGCATTCAGAGGCTTGTTTGGGCAGCAGGTGAGGCTCTGTGTAGGTTATCAGGTACCAGTTTCGTTTGTGACTCTCTGCAGATCTTGGTAGGGATCCGCTGGTGGCGGGGAAGCAGGTGATGGAGATTAGACACACCCTGAAGGACCCGCGGGCTCTCACAGATCCGATTCGGACCTCAGGACACACTCAGGAGCTCCAGATCAGGGACCTGTGCTGGATCCTGGCCAACGGTGAGACCCGTGAACATGTGCGCAGGGAGCCGTGGAACATGGTCGGGTTGACCTCCAGTGCAGGGCGTCTGGCTCTGGGCCAAACGTCTTTAGCACTACAGTGTCTAGATTGCTCAAGCTATCGAGACGGTTTTTTTCCATCCTGTACACCTGCTGTGTGCAGAGGGAGTTTCACATGAAAACTGTACTGTGGGAAATAGGTTTGCACTTATTATATATGGACACCTGGATTCTTTGAGTTAATCTGAACACATACGATAATTAAATGTGCAAATGCCACCGCTGGCCTGACAAACACAAACTGTATGACTGGCTTAGGAAAGCTTAAAACTTTAATAAACTGATTATTTCTTTGAAAGTTTTTGAGCGATGACAAAAAAAAAAGTCATTTGGCGGAGTACTTAAATCGGTGTAGATGGAGTTATCTACATTTATCAAGATAATGTTAGTTAAAAAAATGGGTTCCCAAACGAGCTTAATGGGCCGAATGGCCACCTCTCGTTTGTAAATTTCTTATGTTCTTATGTACATCTTTTATTACTATTTGACATTTTAAAAGACGTCAACCAGTCTGAAGAATACAAAGTTTCCACTCAGCATAAGAGTATCAGTTCCCCAAAGTCTCCTTGCACTCACTGCACATACGCTAAATGAGTGTGTTGCCTACTAAAAATAGATGCTATGCTGGCTTGATTTGGTCCAGGGCCTGTTGTGTAACAGGGGAATCCCTATAAGCGGCTGATTCAGGTAACCGTCTTCGCATGCACTGACACGTCTTCCCTGCGCGTGTAGCATCTCCAGGACACCTCTTTACACATCTCCCTGATTACACATCTCCCTGATAACTGTGCCTCTCTGACTTCCTCAGAGTTGCCACGGTGCCAGTCGCTAACGTTTGCATGCGGCGTCACGGTTCAGCTCAGCTTCTCCGCTCTCTTCTCCAACGTGGTTGTCGTCTTCGCCAAGGTGAAGGCCGTCGGCCCTGGAATCGTGGACTGCACCATCCGCTTGAAGACGTCGCCTGTAAGGCTGGTCCTCGTGTGGTTCTTGTCCTTTCTCTCTTGGTCTACAACCACAGATGTATGCACAGCTAAAGCTAACGCAGTTCTGCTTACTATGTGATGCCATGCGTCACCCGATTTTAAGTTGACAGGTTAACAGCGTTAAAAGCTCAAAGCTTATGATAAATCTCACTTTGTTATCCATGGAGGAAAAATCAAGAACATTTTTTGCTATTTTGATATTCACATCCACCACATATTTTTGTCTTTGCTCATACCCTCACTGGGTTCTTTGTTCTGTTGAATGTTTTCGAACTGCTCACTGGGAATCACATGCCCGCACTGCACCACTCTGGCCATTAACCACACAAAAAAAATGAAAGATGAAACTTCATTTTTTTTTTTTTTAGTAATGCAATAAAATTCTTTTGGAGTTCCCCTTTCAGAAGATTAGCACATACTGACCTCTGCAGGAGAGAAAAGGAAATGTATTCCTTTTAAACCTTTATCAACATAATGTTAGTTAAAAAAAATTATAATAAATACAAATGTTAACTGTGTGTGAGCTTTGTAATGTTTGAGGCTTTTTCCTGCATGTGTCCGGAGAGGAAGCTTTCCTGAATGTCCAGTTTCTGTCTCTTTCAGGTAATGGGAGACATTTTCCCCAACCAACATGGTTCCGACTCATTAGACAGAATGGGTTCCTTATGGTTTGGCAGTAAAGACAGACCAGCCTGCAGTCTCAGGTTCTGTGGCCTGCAGAAACTTCAGGTACCTACAAAGTGTATACTTGTTCTTGCTTAGGGTAGATTCAGGTCCCAGGTTAAGCTTGCAGCAAACCTAAATTATCACAGAGAGTATGTCAAGGGGGACCTGTACAGGGGAACTGTAACTGAACTGGTGTGTTGGTCCTCAGGAACCCTTAGTGATTACGGTGGATCTGCATTACACAGACTCTCAGCAGAGATTACGTCTGTCTGAGAGTCTGAAGCTGGATGTCGGTCTGCCCCTGGTGGCCCTCTGGGGGCAGGGCCGCCTCAAGAAGAAGGCAGAGGGGACTAGCAGGCGACAAGACACTCCTTGCCACCATGTAGACCATGACGCCCCACCTAGACAGCCATCCAACCTGCCTGCCGTCCACTATGATCATCCATCCACCCAGGTGTCACTGAAGACCTGCAAAGGTGTGGCCAGACACCACCCTGGACATTTGATGGACAAACACAATGAGCCAGAAGAGGTCGACGAGAATGACTTTTTGGAATGTTTTGGGAATACATGTGCGTGATGAGGGCAAAACCACAGCAGCCATGGTGGTGGGATTCTGCACTACAAACACCCCAAACGCAGGTGCTCTGTTAAGTTCTCATTGGGACCAATTTGAAACATGTATACAATGTTGGGGAAGTTACTAACAAAAGTAGCCCATTATCCCAGTCAGCATAAGTACGTTGGCGCTACGTCGCTGATAGGCCTACGCTTTTTGAAAGGTCGTTATCTAGTAGCATTTCAGGCGTTTGCACATTGGTACTACGTAGCGGCTTTGAAACAGCTCCGCCCAGGCGACGTTTTCTGTCTCAACAGCGATTAAAACGCTACGTCTAAGTGAAACTCCGCGATGATTCCCCTACCCTCTTTATCATACGCGATAATTTCCCGACCCTCTTACTATGCTACGCGATTCCCCGACCCTCTTAATTACTATCCTACGCGATCATTTCCCGACCCTCTTATTATCCTACGATTGACAATAATTATTTCTGTTTGCTTTAGTGTTGAACACGTATTGATACTAATATGTTTTATTTATAATATATATATAAAAAATACAAAAGTGTTCGTTAAAAGTTTTTATTTAAAAAAACAAAACATAAAATGCACACACAAAATATAAAATGCACACGTTACAAAAATAAAAAATACAAAAAAATAAAAATACTGAAAGAAAAGAACTATCGGACAGCATGTCACGAGCCACCCTTTGATGGTTGCTGCAGCTTCAGCCTCATTTGGACTAGACACCATGCAGTGAGTTTCGTAATGCAGACTCTAAAAAACAGAACAGACACAATTCACTTACATTAGACCTTATTAAATGGTAAATGTCAATCATGAACAGGTGAGTTTATTGTTATTCATTTACGTTGTGATTGTTCACTTTTTATCTGCAGTCTGAAATAAAGCAACTTTGGGCATTAAAACCAATGAAAGCTATGGGAAAGAATTATGTAACGTGCATGGGGAGGTTAAATCCATATAGTGTTTAAACCTTTAGGATAAAAACTTTATCCTGAAAGGTAAAATTTTGCTTAAACATTGGTTTTACTTACGGATAATCACATCTATGATGTTTGTATTCCTCATTGGTGTTTTCCCCTCTGCCACACCAGTTTACAGACAGAGGTGGAAAGTTCAGGTGCAGAAAGTACAAATCCAGAACAAGGTTTTGTTTCAAGCTACTAGTTTAGTATAAAAAGTCACAGTCACAGAGTACTCAACTGGTTGGTTGAAACAAAACCTTGGTCTGGATTTGTAGTATCTGGACCTGATCCCCACCTCTGTCTGTAATGGATTGATGTTGTATAAATGTGGTGTATTAGCGCCACTATATAGCATTACTTCTACTTTAGATGATCCTCGTGTTAATGAGCTCACTCTGAAGGTATTTCGCATGCTGCCGATCTGTTGCTGTCGGTGCATTGATGGTCTGACACATATTTCCATAAGAAATGTTTTAACTAATTTTTTTTTGCCAAACCTTTCATAAAATGTTTGATTCCTTTTATTTTTTTAATGACTTTATTAAAGTTTAAAATAAACCATGAAGCTTGTTTCTGAAAGTAAAATCATTTTCGACAAATCACAATTTCTTGTTTTAAATGAGCTATTCGTTAATATGCGTTATTTATTAAATTAGCTGCTACTGTTGGGGATTCCTCTTGAATGAAATACCCATTTATAGAAGCTAGCTGCACCTCCTGCTTCATTTGCATGCCTGAACTTTACTAGCGCCCCGGTAGCTCGCCGTGATCGTATAGTGGTTAGTACTCTGCGTTGTGGCCGCAGCAACCTCGGTTCGAATCCGAGTCACGGCATTGTCAGACAATGTCACGGCATACGGGCAGCTTTATTTTACCCACTTTTTAAGAAAATCATTTTGCATCGCTGACCAGGTAGATATTTATTCTTCAGATATTCCGTCCTATACGAAGTTCGGGCACCCAACACCGCCTCCTTGAAGGCACTGATGTACTTCAACCTAACAGGTCCGCTAATGTACGGCATCCTGCGAGGTCCTCGGCGTTCCTGTAGAGGGCAGTGTTGCAGCACCAAACGGGCTGTCTCCTCACTTGTGGCGCAATGCCCAGTGTGATTAAAATATGTTAATGCATTTACTGCGAAGGGCAACTTTGGCCATCCTGGTGTTGGAAAGAAGTACAGAGACGAATTAAGCTATTGAGAACCTCTGAAGCATGTGTGACCATACCATCTGAAACGTTAGATGTCTCTTTTTTCTATTGAGTGAGGTTCTCCTAGTTCCCCACTGGAGCGTGAAACGTCAACAAAGCCTTTGATCGTTTTTAGTAGTGCAAAAAAACCCCTATCATTTTCTAAGGATGTAATACAATTTCAAGTACAGTTGACACGTTTGGTTCTTGACCATCACGTCTGTGATAAGGTCCACTTTCGGCGAAACATTTAACGAAACGAATCTTACAATACCTGCAATCCTATCCAAGACAGGCGGTTGAAGATTGCTGGATGGAACTCTTAAAAAACTAATAAAAGGTTCCAGGCAGGCAACAGTCAGTGAATATTCACTGAACGCTGCTACGTCATTCCAATGTCAAAGTGGGACTGGAACATATAACAATGCTGAACACACTGGCACATTTCAATTTTGTAAACGATATATTGCGGGAGCACCGCTTGAGACCCCTTGTTTTCAGCATCCGAGAGCATCCTAGGAAGAATTTCTCATTAGTTGGGCTTCGAAGAGTTCTTTTGACCGAAATGGTCTCCGATTGGCCGAAACGGCTAGTGATCGGATTTCCCATTGGTAGCTATAAATGCCATTCCTTCGAATACCTGGTCTCATTGGCTCACAGCGACATCATTCGGCGCTCCGGCGCGCTCCCCTCCGTTTTGTCTCAAAATGCAAAGTGCTGGATGGTGATCGCTGAGTTGGACCGCGGCAAAGCCCTGGGAGCGGAGCTGCGGCCGGGGACGTGCTGCCGTCCGACGCTGGCGCTCAGCCTGGCACTGCACTCAAGCTCTTACCGTAAGGATGCTTAGAGCCCCCATGACACCTCCGCCGCTCCTTGGCCGGCTGACCCGGGAGGGTGCTCGGTGTGATCTCGCTTCTATGTTGTACCCGGTTTATTGTTCTGGTCCCAGGCGCAGAGCAGCGGCCGTGTAGGGGAAGATGTTGAGTCGGCTGAGGAGCGGCAGCATCAGGAATCTGGACAGAGAGTACAGCTGCACTGTCAGGTTACTGGATGACACGGAGTATACCTGCACCATTCAGGTCAGTGCCGACCCCGATCTTCCTGCCCACAGCGCAGTTACTGAGATTGCGTGCCCCCGGATCGCAGGCTCAGGCGTGCACTGAACCTTTGTTGTGTCGGGAGAGACCGGACCGGTGTCGCTGGGTCCCGCAGGTCTCCCTCCATTCTGATGCTGGTTCGGACCCCTAATTTTACCTGCATTGCGTACCGGGTACAGCGGGGTGGGCACGCCTGGAATTCAGAGCTGAGAGTCCCGGAGAGACAAACCTACAGG
This sequence comes from Gnathonemus echidnorhynchus, assembly GCA_026776725.1. Taxonomy (NCBI): domain Eukaryota; kingdom Metazoa; phylum Chordata; class Actinopteri; order Osteoglossiformes; family Mormyridae; genus Gnathonemus; species Gnathonemus echidnorhynchus. The sequence continues at coordinate 4,223,993 of JAODJU010000007.1, forward strand.
TATGGGAACCTGGAAGGCGTGGAGGGGAGCGCTGCTGGTACAGCCTGCAGCCCCGATGGCAGGACGCGTGTCTGTAGGTCCGCTGGCGGGGGCACTCTCCGGTGAGGATGGAGGAAGTTTTCGTCTTATTTTTGGTGTTTGATGTAAGTGAGAGCACAGGCATCGGATGAAACAGGATGCAGCCACCTTGGTATAGGTACCGGCACTTTCAAACCATAAAGCGACGAAAATAGGATTGCAACGACGGCCGTAAGACTGAAGCGCGTCTGGCCACTGTATGTAATATGCACCTGTTTGTCTATTGCAGACTTGATCAGATTGTGCCCTGCACTATGCTCAGTGGGAGTTGGCAGGGGACCTGAGTATGTCCGTGGCCCCATAGCGACCTGGCGGCCACGCCGAAGTGCCCCCGTAGCAGGAATAACTGTCACAGTCCCAGGAACGCGTCGGAAATGAAAGACGGCAATGAATCCTGTGTGTAAAAAGGGCGTCGATCGAGTGTGCAGGGTGATATAGTGCCGTCTGCGTCCGTGCTCTCGGACAAATATGTTTGTATAATTAGAGTATTAAATATTTACATGCGTAGGTTGAGATGCGCTTCCTCGTGTTGTCTTTTGGCCGGAATATCGGTAAAATGAGCCGGTTGGGGTTAGTGTAAAAGCGCGGTACGGTGTGCTTGCAGTAATCTAAGAAAGTGATAGCAATCCGTTATTATTCGGAACATTAATCCGAACAGTGATAACCCATGGGGTCTATTTCTGGTTTGGACTGATCTGTGCACGTTTTTGGTCAGACCTGCTGTTGAGGATAGCTGTTTTGGTTGTTGGTATCAAGCTTTCACTGCCAGGGTGGGAAGTTTGTGCTGGTGTTGTTGGTGGTGCAGCTTTCTGTTTGTGAGCAGAGTATATTTCCCGCTCTTTCTTAATCAGTAACTCTGAACATCTTCCCTAGAGACAGGCACAACAAAAGCACGTTTGAGCCTGATATTTTTTCTCTTGTAATGGGAGTGCACTTCCTTTGGGAATAAACACTCACCTTTTTGTTCTTATCTCGACAGAAGGATTATAAAATGTATTTGGAGAATAATTTAGCTGTGATGCGTTGGCGCCCCACCCTCACTTGTTCCCTGCCTTAATTTGCAGGATAGGCTCCAGGCCCCCCGCAACCCTACATTGGACAACTGGGTATAGAAAACCTATGGATTCATGGAAGTGAGGAATAATTTGTAGGAGAATGTTAATTTGTGGGTGGCTGGTTGTAGGATGTTGTGGCCCATCAGATGGCTCCAGAAGCCAGTGAGGGGGAGGGGAGGTCAGCTTTCCCCTTTGAGGGTGGGGGTCACAGTCCTCACTAATGTCCTTTCCCCAGGCTGTGAGATCTCAGCACACCCTGGCAGAGTCTGAGCGTGAACTGGGTCACTCTCTCTGAGGCGTTCCCGATCTCAGTCATTCCCAGCGGATCTGCTTTCATTATAAGCGGCACTGTTTCACTTATCCACTTAACAGCCGTGCCAGTTCCAGCGTTCCCCTCGAATCTCAGCGTTCCTGCCTCTCTGCAGCTTGATGCTGAGTCCAAGCCTCATTACATCAGCGTGGCCACAATTACGGCGCACAGTGGACTGTGATACGGACGTTTTTCCAGTTAAGTGATCAAACAGCCCCAAAGGCTCCTGCTAACCCGCAGCTCAGATTATGGTGCTGTAGTAAGAGCAGCTCCCCACTCGGGGCTGGGGGTTGTTTCCGGGGGTGTGGGGGCAGTGGGGGCAGGTGTGTGTTTCCAGCATGATTTAGTGGGTGTGAACAACACAACCACTCTGTGATTACGGCTCTACAGTGAGGACGTATACAGCCAGTGGCAGAAACGGCCTCCAGTGGCGAACGGGCACCTGGGTATACTTAAGATGCCATTTGACAGTC
>JAODJU010000007.1:4231235-4245272 GCA_026776725.1 Gnathonemus echidnorhynchus
TTAGCATTAGCATTTTTCCCATTGAAATGAATGAGCGGTCCCCATAAGGATATGTTTACCCTACATGTGCGTGCGCGCGCACAATGGTGTGTGGTGGGATATTCTCCTGAACATCTGAACATCTCATATGGTTGTCTTCGCCACCAGTCATGGAAGCCCACTCAGTAGCATGTGAGATCATTAACGCGTAAATGAAGTAATAATTAGGGTGAGGGTGGGCTTTTTGTTCTGCCTTCTCAGGGACGCCGGCTTTTTCCCCAAGACCCCCGTCCTGATCCCACATGCCGAATGCAATGCCTTTTCCAATTCTAAAAGGATTGTCTGTGTGGAACAAGACATGGGACAAGCCAGGATGGGGCGCCAACCCCTCCCAAGGCACACTCACACTCCAGTCACTCGCACCTGCACCAGCTTGAATTTGGTAACTCCAATTAACTTCAGCTTGTGTTCTGACTGTGGGGGGAAATGGGATTTCCCAGGGGGAACCTCATGATGACACGGGGAGACCTTGCAAACTCTACACACGGACCTATGGTGGACACTCGAATCCTGGTCCTAGAGGTAAAAGGCAACAGTGCTAAGCACTGTGCCCCCCCCCTCCCCATCTAGCTTAGAATATAATGTATGTTCCTAAGACACCATAAATGGCTGGTCAGAGGTGAACCAGGTAGGGCCGAAACGTTCTTGAGATGTTCTTCAAAACAGAAGCAGGGTATTGTTTTGGAATATGGGAGGAAACCTGTCTGGGTTGAGCAATTGACCACCACACATGCAGATCTCCGTGGCAGGAACACACAACCCGGACCCAGACTGTTACCATGGAGATCTGAGCGTCTATGTGAAAACCCTGGCATGACAAATTATCATGTCAGCTTCAGACCTTCTTGTATTTGCTTATGATTTTCCATAAGTCACACACAGATCAAACCCTTTGCTATGGAGGTCACTCAGGAACTGTCATCCATGGTGGATGGTCCAGGGAAAGCATTCCTGGAGAGATCAATATCTCTGATATTTCCAGGTGCTCATTACCCACCCGCACCCTGTCCTGTGTAACTGAACTAGATTAACACTTTAAAGTGGAACATGTAGGAGAAAAACATTTTAAAAAGAAACCATCGCAGATACTGAGACCTCAGCCTAGTTTGGCTCCTGCCTGGGGCAAGGTGAGATCTTAAATTATCTGTTAATAACTAGTGCTTTTTAATCACTGTCAGTGGCTGGCTGTAGCCTTCCTCCCAGGAGTTTGCTGGCGTCCACGTGTGTAAAGGGCCTTTTCTGGGCCTTCATCTGCCTGCTGGGCCTCTCTGCACAGCATGCGCCTGATTACACAACTTTGCTAGATAAACCAGTCTTTTTCAATGCTAGTGTAAAACTATGGCTTCTATTCTTCCCGAGACCATTTAATGAATGTAGATTGCAGCAGTAACTGTTTCTCTGTGATGTTTGTGGTAGGTTTACGTGTAGGAATATCCAGCAGACCGTAGGCACGGTGATTGGCACTCCAGTAAACGAAGGAACGTTTGTCTGCGTTTCAGCTAGTCATGTGATGTTTGCAGGTCAGCTGACTCCTGTCTTTTACCCTGTCTGTCGCCCGCCTGCCTCTTTAGACCCTAAAGCTGTTAGGTTGTCTTTAAGTGTTTAGGGCCTGACCTGACAGCTGAGCATTTTTAGTGGATGTGGTAGGAGTTGCCTGTAGTCTCGGAAGACCTTTATGAAACTTAGCCCTATGCGCCCTGGTGGTCAGATAAAGAGCAGCATGTCCACATGCGAAGCTGCTGTGGTTCCAGGTTACAAGATTAAAAGTTCAGGAATGGGCTGACAGAGGGGTATGTTGCAGTGCAGCCGGAGCTGAAGCCCACCTCCGGATCGCTGCTTCTGGAGGACAAGAGGCCATGACACAGAGCAGGACGGCAGATCTGGGGGGGTGGCTGAGCGGCACTGCTGGGTGACACCAGGGAGGCGAAAGGGAGAGGGAAGACAAAACCGCGGCTGACGGATCGGGTTTCACGGAAGGGAGGCGTCCGATTCAGGATCAGCTCACGTGGGACATTGTTTATCAGGCCTCTCTGGAGCGGCTGGTCTGGATGATGAGCTCAGCTTTTGCTGAAAATTTGTGGGAAAACTTGGGAAATTTGTGCTGCATTTTCCTTTACTTTTTCAAGCAAATCCCCAGTCATTCCCGCTTTTCCAAGTGGATCGGCAGTCATTCAAGCCTGACTGACTTTATCACTTTCATGGCTGGGTATTTAATCTTCTACGAAAGGTTCTTTCGCTTCGGTAGTGCTCTAGAGAGCACTTTGAGGGCTGCACCCGTCTGGCACCAGGGGAAGAGATCGGGCGGCGTGTGATGTGTTCAGTAAGTGCCTTGCAGCTCGACTTCGGGTGAGAGCGGCTTACTGCACACGTGACCAGCGCTCGGTTTGCTCGAGGAGCTGCACCTGCCCAACTGATGTTTAGCAAGGATCTAGATGCATCTGAGCCTCCGGTCCTCACCGCGGGCTGCTCCCTGGCTTAGCGCCTGCCGTATACTGGCTTCCTGCTTACGTTCCCTTAGGGAATATGCAAAGCCAGGTACTAAACAGCATCCTGGCATGGAATCCAGTGTCCTTTACCGGGGTAAATGAACATCTACGTCAGGACAGCGGCAGCCTGTCTGTAAGCTTGTGTGTGCATTATAATTGTGGTGTCAGTGCCCTTAATGCCCCTGGTGTGTGTCTGTCTGGTTGTTAGGCTGTCTGTTGAAGCCCAGAGCTCTTAGTGTCAGAATGTATTTGAGGCTGAAATGCACGTCTGTCCCCCATCCTTCACCCCTGGCGCTCAGCTCCACCCCCAACTCCCCGGAGACGGCATGGGGACAGGAATGAGAGAGGCCCCGGCTGTCCTCTGGGCCTCGTCCTAAACGCTCGACTCTGCACGCTAAACCTTATTGCCGGAGCTTCTGTCGCAGGCCATGGCTGTTTTAGCGATTCCCGCTGTAGAATCTTCCCGAGATCGGCATTTCCCACAAGCTGCTTGGTACATCAACGGCCTGATGTTTAGGGGGCATGCACTGTGCTGTCCGGGCACTCCGTATGTGTGCGTGACTGATTATTGATTATTGATTACTCAGTGCATCCAGAAGCACTGTGCTGGTTGAAGGCCCTCAGGGCGGATCTCTGTGGGTCTTCGACCCACTAGTTTTTCCTAACCAAATCTCGCTGACATGCCTAAGCACGCGTTCCGCTGCATTGGCATGCTGTTCGGCTTTAGGGACGAACGTCTGGTCACCACGGTGAGCTTAGATCCTTATGAGAAGTCTTGAAGCTAATTCCTCTTGTCCTGGGATACGCAGAGAAAGGGGCAGTAGTAATGTACGCACGGTAAAGTCAGCCGACTGGAGCCCCACAAAGCGGTTCCTGTCCCCGAGTGACTGATGGCTTGCCAACCTCACCCTAGTTTAGCCCTGGGTTGCTTTTAAGTCCTAGCAGGAGTCTTTCTACTCACTTTGGCAGATAAATCCTGGTGCTTTTAGCTAGACCGAACTTTGACCGATTTTAATTTGAAACCTTTGTAAAAAAAATAAATAAGGGGGTGGCAGGAAGCGTCTCTGCAAGAAGCCGACAGTCTCATTCAGAGTAAGAGGTGCTTCAGCAGAGCAGCGAGCGAACAGACATGGGTTTATCTGCAGCTCAGGTACGTCCAGACAAACTAGAAGGTGTGAGCTACTGGCCACTTCAACCTTGAGAAAGTCCCTTGTCAGCATCGTGGCTGAAGGTGACCAGGTACAAGCAGGACAAGCCGGATGTCCTGCTCATAACTCCCATCTGGGTGCCTACTTCATCATGATCGAGGGCCGCTTTTGGTACAGGTTCTCCTCCCAAAGGAACCTGTCTTTCTCCTGGTCCTGATTTCTGAAGATGAGAGGCCAAAGCATAAAATGAACAGCGTGTAAAAGGAACCTTCCTTCATCACGGTTTGTCTCCTGTAGCTGATGCTGGGACACTGGATGGACTGGCTCTTTGCATGTGATTCTGCTGGGTGCTGCTCTTATGCTTCATACTCATCCCGATCGGCCTGAGCACAAACTGCAGACATGCTGGTTATGAGGAAGAACAGAAGCCAAACGAAGGCTTGAAACGGAGCAAAGGCTGAGCTAAACTAACTTCATTGGGGCTCAGTGAGAAGAAGGGTAGTTCATAGTGAAATCTGCCCTCTGATTGGTCAGTTTCCTTTGACAGGGAGGTGATCAGCCAGTGTCATGTATATCAGGAAGGTGAACTGATCTGAGCTCAGTTAAACCACACACTTCGCCTCTGCCCCGTACTTAAAGGACAACCATCAGATGCTTCTCGGATATTGATTATATGTTTTAAACTGTGTTATTTTTGTCAAAGAGGCCATTTCTTCAGGTGATTTAATGAGCATGTTTAATGGTTGTCATCTTTGAACCGGCTCCTTAAGGTGCAGAGTCCTGCTGACCGCAGCTGTCCGTGCCGTTTAACCATTTACAGCTGTGCAGCACTATGATTGGCTGTCTGGCTGCCCAGCGCCCGAGCTGGACAGGGTGATGGAAAGTTCACGGAGAGCACTTGTCATCCTCAGGTTGCCGTGGCGATGAGTCACCTGACATTCATCACTTCCTGTCCAGCCAGAGAATCTCACATCCTCACGATTCACAGTCAGTGTTACACACTAAATCTTTTCTTCCGGCTTAAAGAAAGGCTGGCCTGCTGATATTTCTTGGTAACTGCCCAGAGGTTTCCAGACCAGTGTGACTTCACCATGGAGGCCAGTCATTAATGTTAGTGTGTGTGTGGGGTGGGGGGGGTTGGTGGAACTTGCAGTTTTCTGGCGTTTGAACCAGATTTGCATCATTTTACCTGGTTCTTGTGTTCAGCTCCCTGGTGACGCCGAAGCTCTCGGCAGCTGTGAATCTTCGCTCTCTACGCAGATGTTCACGCAGATGTATGACGTGGCTGCCCGTCTCAGAGAGGCTTCTTTAACCTGCATCAGCCTTTGTTTCCACACAGCCTATTTCCCTACCAAATATGATCTAAGGCTGCCCCGGGAGCTCATTTCATTTCCATGGTTAGAGAACCGACTCGATTAGTTTCACTGAAGGCTTTGGAATTTTATTTATTTTTTTCCAGATGGTTTTTTAGGAAATTAAAACGCCCTGCTTTTTGGCCAGCCGGCTCGTTCTGCTGGTGAATGACATTCGCCTCGCCCTTTCCTCTTCCCGCGCTGGAGAGACGCGGGGCTTGGCTGCCCAGTGATCGCGTCACTGGCGCCCCCTGTTCCTTCCTGTGATGTCCGTGGCTGCGGACAGAGCCTCAGCCTTGTGGTTTTGTCCATTAACAATGTGTCATCTGTCCCTTTTCATCACGATGTCTTATACAGGATCTACTCCATCAGATCTCCTTAAGCCGCCCTGACATTGATCAATTCGTTAAAACCAGGAAATGTAATTTGATTCAGTAGGGCGAGATTGATCCCCCCCCCCCCCATGTTTCATGTTTTAGCGAGTCAGGGATGGTCGCCCCCCTTGACCTTCACCCTCATCTGAGCTGCTGAAGTCCCTCCCTCCCCCCACAGAAGCACAGCAGTCAGGGTTTAGCGATGTGTCCGAAATGCTGAGTGTTACATTGCCGTTACCCAATACGCTGTCTACGTTGCTTTTCTTTGTTTTGAAGCCCTTCTTCAGTGTCAGGCAGAAGGTGATTGGGCTGCATATTTCCATAGACGCGTGGCCCGTGGGCCTGCTGCTCGCGGCCGCATGGCCTGTAGGAGCTGATTCGGGTCTCCTGCGAACCTTGGGCTAGAGACATCACTGACCAGCTTCTTACTGTACACAGAAAGTACTCATTTTTCTAAGGGGCAATTCCACACTGAGGATTGCTAGTATAACAACCAGAGGTGGAAAGTTCCTGTCCAGAAAGTAAAAATCCAGACCAAGACGTTGCTTCAACCAACCAGTTGAGTATAAAGAATCACAGTCACAGAGTACTCAAGTTGGTTGAAGCAAAATCTTGGCCTGGATTTTAACTTTCTGGACTGAACTATGCACCTCAACTGCCAGATCCTATTATTCTCCTCTTGGCTCTTGCTTCTTTTCAGTCACCCTGAGGGAGAGCAAAGCCAAACAGTTCCACGGGGGCCCTTTCTAACCCCCCCCCCGTGTGGAGCAGCTTAAAAACGAACTTGCCTGGTGACTTCAGTTCGGGGGGTGTTGAGGATCCGCCCATGACGCTCAGGGCACCTCCCACTCAGACTCCCTCTGCATATCCCGTGGAGGATGATGGGATGCATGAAAGTGGGCCGTGTTCGAGCTGGCTGTCCTTGGGAAAAAGAGGCCACCCTTCAGGGTGATATCCTGTAATGTCTGTCCCGTCCCAGATGGAGGCGCTCTTGCATTGTTGGCTTCCAGACCTCCGTGATATTGTAGGAGATACGGATACGGAGTGTCAGCATCCTACAGCGAATTCAGCGGGTGATCAGTGCGATATCAACCCCGCAGTGACCCCTTGCTTTTCTCAGGAACGTGATACACTCCTGGTTTAAGACCTTCTGCTCTCAGAAATGATTTTAGATTGAAGGTTCTGTCTCCATTTGTGTTTCTTTAAATGGTCCAAATGCATGTGGACAGATTGACCCAAAAGGTCCAGGATGAGGGAGAATATAAATTTACATCGTGGGTGTGTCTGAGGGTGGATAAAAAATAAAAACAGGCGAGTCGATAACTCGTCTTGAAATGGTGCCTATTACCTTCGTAGGGCCATGGGGATCGAGTGTGTCTCAGTGCGCTGTGCACGTCAGGTGGAGTGTGTCAAAAGGCACAGACATGCACATGCACAGGTGTGGTCTACCATCAGCAGTTTGTCACACAACCCATGATGAGCGAGGCACAGCGCCCCCTGTTGTCCTTTCAGATTAATTTATTTTATGTAACATCCTTCCACACAAAGTCCTTAACAATTTGTTTAGAAGTAATGAGTCAATTAGACACTAACATAGTTAATAACATTACGAGCAGACAGAACAGTAATTACTGTTATAAAGTTTTTCAGTTCCCTGTGCAGAGTCAGCTCTCTGTCCTACACAGTGAATTATTGTTCTAGGCTGTTTTTCTCTCCTGTAGTGAAAAGGCAGCAACAATAGCTAGAAAAATATGTTCATTGGCCCAGATTAAAGATTTCTCTGAAGAACTGGGAGCCTGGCAAGTTCCATGGATAAATATCCATCTCTCCGGGGCATAAAGCTGAGGTACATCCAGCATGGGATGGTAGTCCATCACAGGACACACACACACACACACACACACACACACACACAATGGCTGTCTATGGGCAGCATCAGTTAGCCTATCTGCATGTCTGTGGACTGTACCAAACTGCGTGTCTGTGGACTGTACCAAACTGCATGCCTGTGGACTGTACCAAACTGCGTGTCTGTGGACTGTACCAAACTGCGTGTCTGTGGACTGTACCAAACTGCGTGTCTGTGGACTGTACCAAACTGCATGCCTGTGGACTGTACCAAACTGCATATCTGTGGACTGTACTCTGGCACGTTCCATGGGTCTGACTTCACGGTCTGGTTTGTATTCCTGTTATTGAACTGGAAAATTAAACTTAGACCGATGAGAAGGTGTATAAATGAGAGTCCGCCTTCAGCATATTCTTGATAACCTTCTTTTTAGTACTTCTCAATAATTTAAGCTTTAATTTTCTCGGTGACGTTCCTCTCCTCCTGCCGGGTGAGGAGCTGCTTTGCCTACAGCTTTCGTCTCCTGTTGGGGTCTCCATGGCAGACAGAGACCAGGAATCATTTTCATCCAGGGGTACTTTGTATTACCTGCTTCACTCTTCCTTTGGACAATCTTTGTGATACTTTTAAAATCCCCAGAACCACCTTTTCACACATTCAGGCTTCATTGTACAGATGAACATTAAGAACTAGGTTCTGTTGTATGATGAACAATGTAACACAAGTATTCATCCTACTGCACCATTAATATCAGTGTCTTTGGCTTTTTTTTTATTATTTAAGAGACATTGCTACTGTGTTTTGTGGATGAAGACACAGGCTGTAGATGTCTCCACTGAACAATTGTCAAAGACAAACAAGCTAGCAGCTATAGATGGCCAAGGACGAAACTGCCGTGAAGGATCTGGACCAGTGTTTCTTGAGGACCTGCAGACGGTCCATGTTTTTGCTCCTCCCAGCTCCCTATCAGAAATGTAGACTGTCTGACAAGGAGCTTGGAGGGAGCAGAAACATGCACTGACTGGGTTCCTGAAGAGCAGGTTGGGAAGCACTGATCTAGACTAATCTCTCAGACATGCGATTGGAATTTCTGTGATCCTATGGACGTGAAAGCTGGACCATGAAGAATCAGGACCAGAAGGTGAGCAGCCACTTGGAACTCTGCTGCTGGTCAAGGCTTTTAAGAATAACACAGACTGGAAGGAAACCCAACAAGTAGATTCTTGATCAAATCCAGCCCGAATTTTCTCGTGAAGCATAAATGATAAGTTTGAAACTGTTCTATTTCAGGCATGTTACAAGAAGACCTAATACACTGGAGAAGGATTCATTCTTGGAAAAGCTAGAGGTAACAGAGGAAGAAGACAACCAGCAACAAGACAGATGGACTCAATATTGTAAGAATGAACGTGCCTTTGGGAACACTTAAGACAGAAGACGGAAAGTTCTGGATAAACGGCATCATTATGGTTGATTCCTCCCATTTTATTACTTAACGGGGACCTTTCTGACAAATAATAATTGATTTGCAGTTAATTACCGGCAGTTAGGCCCTTAATGATAAAGAGTTAGCTGGCTAGTAGCGCAGCCTGTGCACCCGCTGTCAGATTGCTGCATTTCACTGTTTACTGAGGCGTGGGTAACTTCTGTGCTGCTGACGTCGCATAATCGAGATTTGGGAGAGGCTTAATGTTCGGAAGCGGATGACAAATCGCGTTGCGTGTCGTTGGGGTTGCCTTGTCTCCCCCGGTTTAATGAGCCAAGAGCAGCGGCGTCCTTGGGCGGTTATCAGAGGGGACAGTGTGTGAGCGCTCGCAGCATTGTGACTCATTGAAGCGGCCCTTTGTTTCGGCACGCCGAACCCTTCTGTGTGACATCACTTCCCAGCACAGAGCCATCATACAGGATCCCCTGGAACTGGAAAATACAGTAGGTCCTCTTTGTTGTCGCTCTGATGGCTGTGGGTGACATGTCGGCCTGCTCCGGGGGCACCGCTGGTCGTCGCCGTGAGCCGCAGCCTCGGCCTCTGCTGAAGGTGCAGACGTAGCTCTTTATTGGTGTTCAGAATTCCTGCGAATAGCTTTGTCTTAATGATGTTTGTTGCCTCCCTTGCCCCCTCCCACACAAACAGTGCTGCTGTGAGCTTGGCATCCTATCAGGCTCTGCCGTCCTGTGCTGTCAGCTCCCCGCATGCTGCCAGACTGGCTGGTTTGTCTGCATCACTGCAGCTGCATTAGTACCATTTCCCACCATCGACTGCAGCTTCACTCCCACTGTCTGTGCATCTGTGAGCTCAACTGATCCCCCTAGAAGTGCCTGTCTGCCTGCCTACCTGCCTGTCTGTCCAGCTGTCTGTTTGTTTTTCTTTCTCCCTGCCTGCCTGTCTGCCTTTCTCTCTGCCTGTCTGTCTTTCTCTTTTCTGTCTTTCTCCCTACTAGTCTATGTACCTGCTTGTTTACCTGTCTGTCTGCCTCTCTGTCTGTTTTCCTGTCTTTCTCACTGCCTGCCTGTTTCTTTCTCTCTGTCTGTCTGCTTTTTCTGTCTTTCTCCCTACTAGTCTATGTACCTGCTTGTTTACCTGTCTGTCTGCCTCTGTCTGTTTTCCTGTCTTTCTCACTGCCTGCCTGTTTCTTTCTCTCTGTCTGTCTCTCTGCCTACCTGTGCATCTGTCCGTCTGTCTGCTTGTCCAACAATCTCCCTCCCCTTGCTGCCTCTCATTTTCCTTTCTCTCAGCTCTGCTCCCAAGGCTCCTGTTGTGTAACAGGCTAACCACACTCTATGACCTTCCTAATGCAGATATCCTCATGTATATTCATACATATTTATCTGCGTCTGGGATCTATCACATTTTAGGTCTTTTTCGTCCTGTAAAAGCTCCTGGTGTCTCATCCTTTAGCATCTCTTCACCTTACCTCGCTGAAGCGGCTGTTTAAAACTAAGTACAAGGTCAGCGTGTGCTGGCTTGCAGTCTCTGTGACGGACAGTTCAGCCCAGATCTTATGCATCTCTTGATATATGATCACACAATGGCAGCTTGGAGCGGTTGGAACGGACAGAGGCCCAACTGCTGCGGTCAGAGCGGTGTTCAGACTCACTCTGTATTTGTGGCGGTGGGTGTTCTTCACTGTTATTTTTACATTTCTGTCCTTCTTGGTGCCGTGTTTAGGTTGTGTCACATCGGTCAGGGTGCTGTTTGTCCCCGAAAGCCCAAACCAACAGATTCTGGCAAAGATGACAGCTGTTTAAGGAAGGAAATAGTCCAGCTGGCTGAGGAACACTGTAGTGGAATTTTTGTAGTAGAGTAAAATGATATCATGAGCCAAACTTCTCCTGTGAGCTGTGTGGGCAGGATGCAAGGTGGTGGGATTCCTGGTCAGGGAGCTTCCAACACAGCAGCCCCCCCTCCCCCCCAAGGCTCCATGATGAGTGACACTGTACATCACATCAGGGACTGTAAACCACAACTGAGGCGTAAGGGCAGATTTCTCTAACTGTGACATAATGGAGATTACCGCTCACAAAAGGGCTTCTCATTCTCGATAAACCTCTGGCTCAGGGGAATTGCATGCCTGTAAGGTGTGTGTTTGTGCGTGCGTGTATGCACGGGCGAGCTTGCTTTTTATCGACTCACTATTCATTATCACTTTGGATTAGCGCTCGCTTACTAGATCACCAAGGCAGTTAGGTAACTGCACATCAAAGGCGACGCGTTACGGCTCAGCCAGCTTCATTAAACATGACCGGCACGCCACAGGCCTGAACGGCTGTCAGCCTAGATATTGCTCTGATTTGATGACCCAATTAGTGTTTGGCTTAGATGCCCCCCTTGCTATGTGGGAACCCTCTGGGATTCTGGGTAATGGAGTTTTTGTGAGCTTAGAGGCAGCACCTTCATACTGAGGGGACTGGCATTCTTCAGAAACAGCTTCATCTTTTGTGCTAAACATGATAAGTACAGTTCAAAAGGTTGAAGGGTGTATGGGTGAGTCTGCGTGAATTTGTGTATAAATACAGAAATTTACCAAGTGAAGGAGGCGTACTGCAGCGTGTTGGTCAGGAATGCCCAGAGCCGGGGTCTCATGTTGGCAGGAACAGAAGACAAGAACAGTGATACCAGATCCAGTGCTGAATGGGTGTGAACATGCACCAGTCCAGTGAGTGTGACATGTGCGTGTACGTGCATGTCTGTGTGTGTGCGTGCGTGTGTGCATGTGTGTGTGTGTGTGTCTGCCCCCCACAATGTGATAAAAACTTGTTATTTTGATATTGTGGGAACCATTTTTTCAGGTCCCCTTAAAGATCTGTGAATGCAGTCAAAAAAGCAAAAATGCCAAATGTCTCCTTTTGTAGTGAATGGAGAGTCCCCACAAAGATATAATTATAAAACTGTGTGTGTGTGTGTGTGTGTGCATGTTTGTGTGTGTGCAGTTCATTTATGCAGAGCTCCATTTAAAGCAGACTGATCCCTCCGCTGAAGCCTTTATGATTATGTTCCCCGGCTGAAACCCCCCCCCCCCCCCCCCAACCCCGTGCCATGCCATCTCTCTGTATCATGGACAGCTGCCAGCAGCTGCCTGCAGAAGATGGACGCAGACTTTTATAGCATCAAGTGATGCTGCTCTGCTCCCCATGGTGTCCCCAGGAGCCGGGGGCTGGTCCCTCGAGGGCTGTGGTTTACTTTCCCTATAGTTGAGTGCATGTTCATTATAGATCAACAATCAATATGTCTGAGAGAGTGATGCCAGAGTCCTGTGGGGGCCCCACTGTCTGATTCTTCAACTCACAGGCAAAGCACAGTGATGCTGAGGGCTTTTGGGAGGGTCCCAGGCTGATTCTTCACTTGCTGGTTAAGCACAGTGATGCTGGAGGCCTGTGGGAGCCCCACTGGTGCGGAGGTGTGGAAGTGAGGCTGAGCCAGCGGCCTGCAGGTTCCTCCCTTGTCCCTCCTGCCCTCATTGGATACGCCAGAAAATCACTCCGAACCTGCATCATGATCAATAAGCTTATAACTCCTCGACAAACATGATGGATTATGTTCTTCTTGTAAATTTACCAAGTAATGATATTTTCCCAGTGCAGTCCATTCGTGATATTCTCATGGGTCATGCTTTGTGTGCCAAGGTGAGATTTAAATTCATGGAGCTTTCAGAGGGTGAAGCACCCAGAGACTGGTGCCAGGTTTTTCCCATGAACCCTTTTTATAGTGTGAGATTCCACCAGATAGCAGATTACCACCCATGCCCCCCCCACACACACACACACATACACATACATACACAAACCTGTACTCATATCTTTGTGGGGACCGTCCATTCATTTCTATGGGCGTAACCCTAATCCCAACAATGACAACCTTAATCCTTACCCAGCCCTAACCTTAACCATAAGTAACCATCTTTTGGATATTTTTTTGTTTTTTGATTGCATTCACAGATTTTTATATCTGGGGAGCAAAAACATGGTCTGCTGTTGAAACCACAGATTAGCATGAGTGCTCTGAGGCATGAGAGCTCTCTGCTATTTTACAGAAATTCCGTTATTGTGGGTTGCCATGTTACTTCCCTTAAGCAGAAAACGACACCAGCTTGTATTGTTGCTGTGTTCTGTTTGCATATATGAGACCCGTGTGAACAGCAAATCGGAAGCTTGCAGAGCTTCCACAGAGGACGGCTTCCCGTTTGTATGCTGGCTTTCCGCTCAAGCCCCCGCTCCACCTCCTTCCATCTCCAGTGGCCCCCTTTGTAATTCCTGTGCCTGCATTCTTCATCTTAAGGTTGGACAGTCGTCTCCTTGTGCTATCAGGTCTTGGCTCTTCTGCTTGGCCGATATAAAGACCTCCAGGCTCCACGGGGGGTTTCATCACAGTTCATACTTAAACACTGTACCAAAATTGTCCAAAACGTGCTTGAGAGTGCGATCAAATTTCAAAAAATAGTGTCTTCTGCCTTTGCTTAAGGCAGGTAAACCCAGATGGATTACAGTTCAACTTAGTTTACCTGAATTTTATCTAGCTCACCAAGGCGGATTTCACAGCTAGCTGTTCTTCAGAGAGGTCTATGGGAACTGGGGTTTGAACATAGAGGAGTTTGCCTGTGTTACAGCATCTCTGATGGGTTCATATAGTGTTTTGTTCCAGTTTAGCCCTGTTTATCCAGGTTAATTCCCCAAAGCTGTGTTGTGTCATCCATGGACAGTTGTGTTGTTCTGTGACTGATCACCAGGGGTATCCGAGCTCTCCTGACCTAGAAACAAACGGCAGCAGATTATGTGTGAGGCTTCGAAGGGCCTTAGCTAAGACAAAGGTTCAGAAAGTCTAACGCACAGGGTAACTTTCACTTGGCACCCGTCACAAGTGGCTGAAGATGGAGATTTGAAGGAGAGGTCATTCCTTATTTCAGTGGTATATCCTGGAAATTTTCCCTCATAATACAGGATCAGTGAGTATCTCAGTTCACAAACCTTGGTGTCTGCTACAGGATCCCTGTACCTGTGGTTGTGTTTATATTTATTTATTTTGAGCATTATATTAGGGAGCCCAGGTCTCCCTTTAATTTAAGCAAACAGCACCTCATATTACCAGGTTTTTCCATCTTCTGTATCTCGGGTACAGACTGACAGTACGGGCTGCGGAAGTGCCTGCAGCTAGACACAGCTGAACCTGCCATTTGGGGACATTGGTCACCTTGCCTGCCTCCATAATTAAATACAGTAAAATCCAGTTATAACGGACTTCAAGGGACCTGGCAAAACAGTCCATTATATCCAAAGTCCGTTATATCCAGAGTTGCT
>JAODJU010000007.1:4257678-4273201 GCA_026776725.1 Gnathonemus echidnorhynchus
ACACATGGTATGTTCCTCTGTAATAGGGGTCACTTTAACCCCTTTCCCCCACACATGGTATGTTCCTCTGTAATAGGGGTCACTTTAACCCCTTTCCCCCACACATGGTATGTTCCTCTGTAATAGGAATCACTTTAACCCTTTATTCCCCACACGTGGCATGCTTCGTTGTAATCTTCTTTCCCACCCTTTTCTGTCCATTTTTCCTTCTCACAAGGCTGGAGAAGTCGAGCCAGGTGCGTACTGTGTCCAGCAGTAACCTGTTCTTCAAGGGAAGCCGCTTCCGATACAGGTAAACAGCAGGGGGCGCCAGCTGCTATTTCACAATTTACTATGGCATCCTGAAATTGCAGCAGGAGAGGAGGGGAGGTGATGAAGGTAAAGATGTTGCTTGGAGGAGTAGTGTCTGTTTTCTGTCAGTAAATTGCTGTTTGTTCAGTCATCCCTACTTTGACAGGAAAGACTGTGTGAGTATTGGGGATAAATTAAGCTGCTTCTGTATATAATCCCTGTCAGCCTGTTATTCCTGTACGAATGAGAGGTACCATAAGACGTTGCACTAAATACAGCGTGTTCAATAATATTTATGAGTTAGTTGCTCATTTTAAGATTACAGCAGCAGATTTGAGCAGTTTTGCTCGCCTTGTTTCGAGGGCAGCAGTACCTGAGTCTGTACTGAATGAGCACGGAATGAGGTTGAACCTGTTTGTAACTGTGTTTAGAGCGTGTGGAGACTGTTTGTGTTTGTGTTGGGACACAGCGGACGAGTCGCCAAGGAAGTCATGGAGCAAAGTGCAAAAATAAAACGTGATCCTCCAGAGATACACAGGTGAGTCCAAAAGGTGCAGCTCAGCCGACCCAGAACTGCTTTTCAGGCATTGGACGGGGAGCCGCGCTCATGTGTTTTCATAAGATCCTGTGTACGCTGAGGGGTGTGGCCTTTCAGAGTGGGTGTGGCCTCCTGGGGTGGGTGTGGCCTCCTGGGGTGGGACAGGACAGGGCAAAGTTGGGCGACAACGCCCTTTTTCACAGTCGTTCCTAAGTGAAATCCTTTCCCGTCTGCCCAAACGTAGACTGTCAGTGTGCGATTGGGCTCCTGGTTCCCTCCCCCTGATAAGACTTGACCCCCCCGCCTTCCATGGCTGCTGTCCTTTGCTGTTATCCCATAGAAACACAACAAAAGCCCTTCTTCAGCTTTCTCAGCCTGAGCCTTGAAGATTTGTTCCTGAGCACTATGGCTGTTGCCTCTGTTTGTTGTCAGTGCCCCACACAGCTGAATTTGCCTTTTCTATGGTCAGAATTGCTGTCCTGCCTCCAGCAAGCTGAAGAAATGTTTTTAATAAATATATGACATATATAACATTAAGTAAATAAATAACATTTCACACAAAAACATCAACACTTTCAGTGATGTTAATGATTCTGTCGTCTTTCAATTCAAATTACTGAAGGGAAAAGTCAGGCGTGTTCAGGTATGTATAAGCGTGTTTAAGTATACTCCAGTATGTTCAGGTATTTGCAGGCATGTATAAGTGTATTTAATAATGTGCAGGGTTTTCAGGTATTGTAGGAATTTTCAGGTGTGCTTAGGTATGTACAGGCATGTTCAGTTATGGACAGGTGTGTTCAGGCATGTACAGGTGTGTTCAGGTATGTACAGGTGTGTTCAGCTCTGTGTGCCTGCTGTCCCCACAGAGCTGGGATGGTGCCCAGCAGGAGCTGCCCGTCCATCACTCACGGCCCACGGCTTAGCAGTGTCCCCCGAACGCGGAGGAGAGCTGTGCACATCTCCATTATGGAGGGTAAGACACACACACACACACACACACACACACACACAGCAGTCACACCTCCATCACAGAGGGTAAGACACACCCCCCCACACTCTCTCTCTCTGCCCCTTGCGGTTTTGCTCTGACCCCCATGGGCTCTCAGGTGCTCCCGTCACTCATGCTGCTCTATTTCGAGAGCCCCGCCCCCACGGCGTGTGGCCCCCGTCGGCGACCGTGCCGAAAGCGAGCGTACAGGTGCAGGTCCTGCTGCCGGCCCCCGTCCCCACTCCTAGGCCGGTGGGACAGCAGAACCCCTACCCCCCCTTCCCACCCCCCCCGCCCAGCTGTCCTGCCCGGGATGGGGTATTAATATCCGTCCTGGAAATAGCCGCCCAGTCAGCGCTGACTCCCCCCTCCGCCTCGCCATGTATGTCAGGGTCCCTGTCGAGGCACGAAGTCCGTAGCCATTGCTGAGGAACCTGCGAGAGGGACAGGGGTACGGGGACACGGGGACACGGGGACACGGGGACGGCTCAGCGGCATCGGAACGGGGCAGCCGCCGCCTGCACACCAGCGCCATGGTGAAGTGTCTGATCCGCATCCGCACCAAGGTGAACGTTCACCTGCGCATGGTGAACCACTGCTACCGCGATGTTAAGGTGCGCGTGCTCAGCCTGGGCCCGCGCATGCTGGGCAAGGCACTGGGCGTGCTGCCGCTCTTCCCCGCCCTGGCCGGCCAGCCGGGCGACGCTCAAGTGTTGCCGGGGGCTCCGGCCATCTTCCCGCAGTATGGCGTTCCCGCAGGTAACTGCACGAGCCCGACCGAGATCGCGGACCCCTGCATCCGGACCTCTTCCTCACCCCTAAAGCTTGCTGCTCCTCTGATGAACAGCTTCTCCAGATCATTTCTGCTTACTCCCTCTGTTTGGCGACTGCTTTACGCTCCTCTGCTGCGATGCATGAGCCTCCTTCTCTCGCTCGACTCCCGTGTGCCCGCCTGACCTTCCGACCGTATTCCGAAAGCCGGTAATCGCCCGACCCTGGAATCCCGGTCTGCTTGGGTTTCGGGATTTCATGGGGCCCCCTTTTCTCGGATGTGTACGCGTGACGTGTGCTTAACTGCAGGCCCCCTCTCTCTGAGCCTTTACTGATCGCTTGGCTGATTTAATTAGGCTTTTTTGCAGGTTCTTTTATCCGCAGTGATTAACCTGATTTACACTTTTATGAAACTAATTCATCGGGAGTGCATGTGATCAGGGCGGATGGGTGTCTCGCTCCGGACGCGAGTTTTTCTCGAGTTGTCTGGCTTACTTAACTGGCTTAGTTAGCAAGGCTTTAGTCTGGTATAATGTTACGGATTGTAAAGGCAATTCAGCACATTTCCTTAACCCGGTTTCCCAGGGTCCCGCTCTTTCAGAAGGTAGATCAGACCAAGAGTATGAGTTTAATACAGGTACCTACACGTTCTGGCAGGAAGGTTTAACGTCGGACTGTCACCCTTAATGACACAGAGCCTGAGGTCCCTCCAGCACCATCATTATAATCATGATCAATCCTTTAGTTACCTTTTGCACAAGTACAGGTATATTGGAATGCTTCTCTTCATCTTTCCCATCTTACTGTCTATAGCTTGGGGGTCACAGCACAGGGTCAGACAACATGCAGCAGCCCTGGAGCTGGGGGTTAAGGGCCTTGCTCAAGGGCCCACTGACGTGTGACTGTTCTGCCGAGGCGGGGGCTCAAGCTGGTGACCTTCCGATCATGGGCACAGATGCTTAGCCCAAGGAGTCTTGTGGCGAGGGGGGGGGTCTCTGCTCTGTCTGCGGAGACAGAAAAACAAAAAGGCTCTTTTGAAGCGAATTCTGGTTTAATTGTAGTAGCCAGGTCTGAGGGCAGAGCAGGCTTCTGGCAGTCTATCCGCAGGGCTTTCCGGGGGGGTCTGACCTAAGACTCCCCGTTCGTGATTCCGCCGCAGCTCCGTCTTCCTCCTCTCTCTCTCTCTGTCTCTCCGCCACAGGCCTGGAGTCTCTGCGGGACAGTGCCCACTCCACGCCGGTGCGCTCCGTGTCACACGGCGACTCCTTCATGCCGCGTTCCCGCGGCGTGGCGGCAGACGGCAGCGAGAGGGCGTCGGTCATCGCTGATGAGGTCTACAGCCCCTCCGACAGCGTGCTGCCCACCCCCGTGGCCGAGCACAGCCTGCTGGAGCTCACCGCCGCACGGCAGCTCAACGGCGCCCCCTGCAGTATCGAGGAGGAAAAAGAGTGGGAGGCAGGGATGGTACCGGGCGGGGAGGCGGGCGAGGCCAGGCTGGACAGGAAGCCCCCCAGCACAGCGACCCGCACAGGTGCCATCTCATCGCTAAGCGGAGTGGAGCAGCTGAACAAGCTGGTGCTGAGCGTCGTGCGGCTGCTGCTGGTCACCATCGGACTGCTCTTCATCCTCCTCCTCCTCCTCATCGCTCTCACCGAGTCCGACCTCGACATCGCCTTCCTGCGGGATATCCGGCAGACCCCGGAGTTCGAACAGTTCCATTACGAGTATTTCTGCCCCCTTCGGAGGTGGTTTGCCTGCAAGTTTCGCTGGCTGGGGGGGCACCTCATCAACAAGTAAGAAGTGGGGGGGGGGGGGACAGGATGACATCACCTGGCAACGCGGAGGGCGGCCCAACCCCCTGTGCTGTCTCTCCCTCACTTCTCTTACTTTACCTTTTTTAAACGACGGAACTTTCTTTCCGTTTGTTCTTCTCTCCAGAATGTTCTGGCTGTCTAAGCATCTATTTTTACAGAAATACAGTTTCTTTTTTTCATCAAAATGACATCAAAGAATAAAAAAAAGGTGCACACACTTTCCTTCAGAGAGACATAATACATTTGTTATGATCAGCGGAAACAAAGCCTTTATTTTCTATATGTCCATTTTAACGTGAATAGGAAGCTGAATGGACTGTGAGGTCGGAAAGGCAGAAGGTGCTGATGGGAGCTGGTCGACGCCATGGAGGTCGAGGTGGCCGATTAATGCCCTCGGTTTTTACCGTGATGTTAATCTTTGCTGTCCTGGTTGTTTTCTAGGGGCTGCAGTACGGAGCGCCACCTAGCGGATGCTGATGGGGTATAACTGAGCATGTGCAGAGCTGGACAGCTTAGAATTGCAGAACTGTGGTGGTTCGGTTGATTTGTTTAAGGTCTGGCGTGTTTTTATGAGCAGCAAACGGAGTCTTTATGCTGCCAGGTTTATTTAAGACATCCAGAGTCATTTCATAGCATCGAGGGGTGTGCAAACAGCAGCAGCGAGGCAGGCTGTAGATGTCAGACTCTTTTGGTGACTTTCATAGACATTTAGGGAGCTAAGATGACCTTCTGCAGGCTAGCATAACAGCGTCCATCCCCATTAAGCAGAGATCACGGTGCACACACGTGCAACACGCCTGTGCACGGCCGAGATGAATAAATGGATGCTTGACGGACAGACCACGAGCAGAACGTCCTTCCAGATTCCCGTCTTTGATTTTCTTTGAAATTTTACTGATTTCATTTTAAGTTGAGGATGTTACTGGAGGGGGCTCCTTGTGAGTTTTTTTTTTTTGGGGGGGGAGGTGATTAGTTTGGAGTTTGGTTTGACTAAAGATTTTAAGTTTGCAGTTATGGAAATTATGCTATTAAGAATTATTAGTTTATCTGTAATAATGCTGTACTTTTTGTACAAAATAGCTTCTTCCCTAATATATTGACAGTTTTCCATGTATATTTTTACAGAATTGAAATGTTATTTTATTATTGTATATTAAATTATGCTTTTTTTAGTATTGTGGATCAGGTGAAGCTTACAGTCTGAAAGGGAAGTTAGAAGAAGGTCTTTTAAAGCGAGAGTTTATCCAGGTCCTACCTAGAAGCAGTACTTAGCCCTCCATTAAACCACCTTCAGCTTTTAAGGTCATGCTGGATTCCTCACATCTCTACCAAAGATACCTGCTACAGCAACTGGACGAGCTCTTAGTTAAGTGTAAATCAGTGAACCCTGGTATTGTCCAGTCACAGTGTATGCTGTACCTACAGTGCCCTCTATAGGTGAGCTGCGGTATTGCCTCCAGTGTGTGGGAGTCAGGGCTCCCCCCCGTAGTCATATCCATGTGAGAGAGCAATAAAGTCAGCTGAGATCCTGTGCTCAGGATAAAACCCTGTTTGTGTTCATTTCGCTCCCAGGGTACATATACCAGGTGTAGGAGTAACACAGCTGTAGGCCATAGTAGAGATACAGGGGAGTTGTTGTTATTTTGAGATGGTGGGGTCAGGTGACCCTGCTGCCGGCTGGGGTGGTGAAGTCGGGCCCGGATGTCCCGGTGACTGCACCCTGGCACCGGCGCCGCGGGGGGCGGGGCTTTGTATGCGCTCGCTGCTCGTCATTCTACTTTTGTAACCGTGCTGCAGGCGAGTCCACGTCCTCACGGTGGGTGTTGGTCTGGGTAACCGCGATCCCAGGGCTGGCTTTACCCGCCGCGCCGGCAAGCCGGTGTCACCAAGGAGCGGCTGCACTGTCGGGAACAGGAAACGAAGGAGAGTCATGCAGAGGAAAGCAATTTCCAGGACAATGTCATCATGCAATTGAAGCAGAATACTACGACATATTTAGAGATGCAACTTTTTTTTTTTTTTACCGATTTACTGATAATGTCTTTAGAATTTCTTGAATGGGGTTTGGCGACTGCTGTTCTGACGGAGTTTATAGAAGAACCATGGTGCAGAATCAATAAGCGAGATTTTTCATAAATTTTAACCATTAAGCAGCATTATGTAGCTTTAGTATGATGGTGGTCTTTCAATGTGCACAAACAAGACACCACTTTTTATCTCTAAGCAATACTGTTTGAACATTGTAATAATAATAGGACAGAAGTAATAATGTGTGGCTAACGGCAGGCTGAGAGACTGGATGGATGCTGTTTACCTGTTAGCCTGTGTGTCGAAATGCACATTCTCTGCTCTCTTCAGTTCTATTACACTTTTATTCGATAGTGCTGTAAGACGGAATAATTTCACAATAGCTGCTTTATCGTTTTTAGTTATTTCTGTCATTTTTGAAGAGTATTTTGATTTTGAATTATTCGTGAAGGCTGACATTTCGTATGCACTCTGTTGTACCTGCTGTATTTAGGGTTCACCCTATGTGGGCTCCTGCTTCGTCTCCTCTCACCTCCATACAGACCGCAGAAGCAAATAAGGAGGCCGGCTGTGGAGCTGAGCGACTGTGAAAACTGAGTACAGGCAGTCCCCGGGATAAGAACATCCGATTTACGAACAACTCGTGCTCACGAACGGACTGCCATAAATCGTATTCTATTAAAAGAGTTAAATAATAATAATGAACGCACCAACTTTGTGACAGTCATGAAAATACTGCGCGGCTTCAGCAGTTTGTTGACTCGTACAGTACAGCAGAGTATATAGTTATTTATTATTATTGTGTACTGTATTACTATTATTTTTCAATGCTGAGAGGCTTGTTTTCCCGTTTCTTCTCTCGTCCAACGCATTTCATTGTAATGTTGACCCTGTGTCACCATATGAGAAATAAAGTAAATCGAACAATCACCTGAATTGATTGTTTCCGATTTACCTACAGATTCGACTTAAAGACAGACTTAGGGAATGGATGTCGCTCGTAACCCCGGGGACTGCCTGTAGTTTAGCTGACCGTTAAACTCCCAAAGTCAGGCTCGATGCCGCTTTTATCTAGCTCGGGTCAGCCTGCGGAGGTCGGCACCGTCTGTCCTCCCAGCTCGCCAGACGCTCGCCTTACTGACGTCTCGCTCCTGGGGTCATGCACGCCTTGTGCCTGACGTCATCCAGCAGCGGAAACAAACGAGGCCAGTACGGAGCTGTGTGCGGGAGCTGGAGCGTGGCGGGGTCTTCTGTCTAACGCGCAGCGTGAAAATGAGTCTGGATGACCTTGGTGACACACTGTTCTCCATCGGAGCGTGCTGTTCTGTCTCTGTCTGTCAGCCTGGCTTAGGACACTGTATCTCTTTATTTTAGTATTTTAGTTTTGATATGGGATTGCTGTTATGTTTTCTTATATGTGTGTGTATTTATCTGTACACACGTTTATTGAACTGTGTGAAACAAGCTTCTGTTGGGTCTTTCTCATTCAGAATTCATGTTTGTACTGTAGGAAACCCCTATCAGAAACAGTGTTTCTCTCAGATAGTCCCTTGTAACTGGTGCCATGAACATATTAAACATATTACTTGAAATAAACATCGAAACATGTTTAAAAGATACCTGTTTTTCTCTGTTCTTCATGACTGAAACCATGTCAGTAAGGGTTTCGATGTTTTGCACTCTGCTGCCATCTAGAGGATTTAAAAAATAATTATAATTATAAGATATACACATGCACAGGCTTAGCAGTCCACTGCAAACGAAGATGAAAAAGCTTCCAAGTAGGTGGAAGGTGTGACTCTGAGAGAGGCTATTGTGGCGTGGCCATGCAGACCGACCCAGGAGCATCAGACCTTGCCACAGCTGGAGCAGTTAAGACTTTGATTAGGTGTTGGCAGAGTGATTCTGCCTCTGGCACCATTCTTTACATCAATGTTTCCCAATCCAGTCTTCAGGGACCCCCAGATAGTCCACATTTTTGCTGGAGGGTGCAAAAATGTCGACTGTCGGGGGGACCCTAAGAGCCCGAGCGAGAAACGCTGCTCTAGATGATTAATCCCTTATTGGCATAAGGAATGCCATGTAGGTTTGTCAGTTGCAAACTCCTCAAGGTACCCATGGTTGATGTTACATTTCCTTAGTGTTACTTTCAGTTGGTCTTTTTTACATATATTTTGACCACCCATTCTCCTTTTGGAAGCTGGCAGTTGTCTGTAATTGTCCACCTATTGGGGCAGATGAGCCCCAGGTCTTCAGATGACTCTGCCTACCTAGCAGCACGGTCTCTGGGACAAATTAACTACTATGCTAAGGGTGTTGGTGCATTCAAGGATGTCATTGTAGGGGATGCGGTCCTTCCAGCTGATGTCAAGAATATTTTGAAGGCATCTGATGTTCAGTGCATTAAATACCTGGTATGGCAGCGATAGGTGGTCCAGGCTTCAACTTTATACAGAAAGTATAAGACCAAGAGTTAGTAAGACCAGTGAAGCAGGAAGCGCTCTTACCTAAACACGCTCAGGGTGCCCTCTGAGTGTCCCACACGCCGCGGAGGGGAAACGGGGGTTTTTGCATTTTTCAGTTACTGCTGCTAAACAATAAACTTCTGATGTGAGTCTTTAAAGGTCCCTGAAGTTGGGTTGGGGTTTGGGCCCCTGGTGAAGACCCACCTGACCATACAGCCATTAGCACTCGAGGGTAGAGGGGGCATCTTCTGAACACGGCGATCTGAAATTTGAAAGTATCTTGGTCAAGCTTCCCAGGAACGTTGTACAGGTGAGTGATTCTCAATCTGTGGGGTGTGAAATGATTTTCTGAATATTCTAAAAAAAATTCATAGTTTTTTTTTTGGTCATCAGCCCCCCCCATAACTCCATAGGGGGCCTAAAAAATTTAGAACATAATTTGTGTGGGCTGGGGGCCCAATATGCTTTGTTCTCTAGCAGCACGCATGTTGTATGCATGATGATCTTAACTAGTATAGTTATACTAGTACTTACGTAAGTCGCTCTGGCTAATGGCGTCTGCCAAATGCAGTAAATGTAAATGTACTGACATAGATACATATAAGCTTAAAGGAGATATATGGAGTTGTAAGATCCATGATGAGCTGCTAATGAACTGACAGAAGGACATGAGCATCACATGTTGGTAGAGGATGAGCTTCTAATTCATCTGGTGCTCTGGGTCGCTGGTTTAAAGGTTGACCATGCGCTCTGGCCCCAAGCTTTACTGTCCCCTGTGTGTCCAATCATTCCAATGAACTTGTTCTCATAGTTGTGCAAATGGCAAATAAAGCATCATTTCATTTTCATTTGATCTTCATGGTTTCTGAAGGTCCTTCTTAAAGCCACCGAGGAGTTTGTGGCCACAGTGACCCTCCCAGATCAGCACTCTAAGTCAGTGTTTCCCAATCTGGTCCTTAGGGACCTACAGACAGTCCATGTTTTTGCTCCCCCGCAGCTCCCGGTAAATGTGAACAGTCTGGAAGGGAGCTGGGAGGAAGCAAAAATATGGACTGCGGCTCCCCAAAGACCAGATTTGGAAACACTACCCTAAGCCTCTTGGAACAGGCTTCGGGTTCCCTGCAGCCCAGATTTGGACGAGTGCTTCAGGGGAACGACTGAAAGTTCCTCTACAAATGAACCGCTGCCCATTTTCATGTCATAATGCCACAGGGTTAGCAAGAAGACAGCAGGAAATCCAGGAAAAGCATCGTGCAGCCCATTCAGAGAATAGTCATGAAGTCAGCATTCCCCTGAGATATAATATATTTATTAATAAGAGGTAATCAGGAAACACATTTTATACAAAACTGGAAACGCTTCTAGCTGTGTAAATAAGCTAACAGACTAAAGATCATTCTCATACCACAGGGTATTGCTCACAGCAAAACGTCAGTTTTATTTTTCATATATTTTGTCTAAGCGTGTGCGCCTGTGTGTGAGTATGTTTGTCTGTGTTTGACTAAATGAGTGAAACATGCCTTCTCTTTAATCACTGGATGTGTTTCTATACTGTACATTGTAAAAATACATAAAAATATTGACAGAGTAAGCACTAAATTACTATACCCCTGCTACCAGATTAATTATAGACAGGATTACAGTATATGCAACACACCTTAAAGTCGCCTTCTCTTTGAACACGGTCGATCTGAGTGTCGTGTTCTTCAGCGCGCCTGACTTGTCAGCTTCTTAGAACACAAAGCCTAACATTGCATCACATTCAGGAATATATAAAGCTGCATGTTTGTACAAAGTATACAGCGTACATTTCCTTCAGGCAGAAGTTTGTACAAAATATGTAATATCCCACAGTCGCTAAAAGGTGCAGTATTCATTTAACCTTCAAAAAGTCACTTCCAGGAAAGTACCTTCAGAATGCTGTGGGTGCAAAGCAGGTTTTCAATAATAATCTTTAACCAGAACAAAAGGTAAGAAGCAGCCTGGATTCCATCAACAGGGAGATGATGGTTTATCTTGACCCATGATTACCTGACAAATCCAGTTCAGAGCAAAGAGAAACAAGGGCTTCGCAATAAGCAGGCAACACTACAGTAAACATATCTCCCTATTACTCTGAGTAACTGAGCCACCCTGAAACACTCTTTTCTGATGGCACTTTATTGCCACATGAAGATATACTGCATCTTCAAGTGCTTTAGCATTAAAACATCTGTGCCGTTACATAGTGACCTGAGACGGCCCCCGTTCTGCAGGTAAACTTAGCAAGAGGTCAGATATACGTTGTGGACAGATTTCTGCTGTACAGATGTAAGTATCATTGAAGTACAGTAAGATAGCCCATTACCACATGACCAAATGTTTAATATTTTTATAACCTGGAACAAAGAGCAGACACCTAATCTAATACCACTTAATGTAGCCTATATTTCAGTCTGATCAGTTCTATTTTTTTTTTTTTTTTTTTTTTTGCTGGAGGAAGTACAGTAATTGCTCTGTTTTAAAAATCTTGTATGTTCATATGTCACATGCTACACTTCCGCTCACCAAAGGGGGGCAATCCCAGCTGACCAACCCTTTTTTTTTTTAAAAAAAAGAAGGATTTCATAGACATGGAGATAAGCAAAGATTCAAGGACGGGCACTTGGATTAGGGTGGAGTTCACCAGCGATTACACATAATCACTCAGCGATTACGCATAATCATTATCTGAAGAAATGCGCTCAGCTCTTTAAGAATTATCGTAAGAATTATCATACTATTACTCATCCTGCTTTTGAAGTACATGATTTCACTGTGTAAAGAATTCAGAACCAGGAGGAGAAATGAAAATTAAGCAATTAACAGTTGGGTAGGTAAGTACCAAAATACACCTATCGACGTGCTAACTTTTCATTAATAGGGTAGGACTCCAGTAGGAATTCTCATAGGCGTCCTGTGTTTTTCTGTATCATTTGAAAATGACTTGGTTATTCGGAGACAAAAACGTGGATAATAGAGCATCCAGGTTGGCCTACATCTCCGTCTGTATACATATGAAGGCGTGTTAGATAAATAATGACCAAGGACACGCAAGTCCTTTCAGGAACACATAGAGAAAGGTACGTCCAACATGGAGTCAGAGACAGATTTTATGTACAAACTGGAGCCCCCAGTGCCAGGCAATTCACTTCAGGAAGGTACTTTAGGCTCGATTCTGAGGGATGCTTCATACAGTTCTTCTTCGTCCAGGAGCGAGCTGTGGTCAAGCAGGTAATGTGCTGTCTGAGAGATACACATAATTATCATGTTGATTGAAACAACAGTTCCTCATTTTAAAGCAAAAAAATCTGTTAATCTGCTTATTCAGTGTTTATACATGATTTGGAATGTGCTTCAGAATAATAATAATAATATTTTTATAACATGTCTGTTGGAAATGAATGGCAAATCAAAATCAATATTAATAATTCTGAAACCCAATACTGATTCCATACACAAAGCAATGAAACGTTTGCTGTTACTGTTGGTTCCATGTGACACAGATATGACTTTCAGCCCACACTTGTTCTCAGAGAAGCCGGTCAAATGTATTACCTTTGGCTGGTACTCAATCTTGTAGGCTGTCTGCTGGAACTGCCTAATTTCTCTGATGATATGGGAAATCTGAAAACACAATGAGCGGACATAGGAAACTTTTCCAGAACAGTCAACTTGTTCTCTCAACTTCTCCATCGCCGCTGGAGATAAGACCCACCATCCTCATTTTGGAGAAGTTGACCAGGTTGTCCTCAGTGTAGTTTGGGGTGCCTTCCTCGATGAAGGCCAAATCGGTGAGGTACATCCCCAAGTAGGGCACACAAGGGGGGTCACAGCTGACAGGCAACATCAACAGAGCGAGAGGGAGGAGTCAGAAGATGCCTTCATACTCTGTCCAGATGTTCAACCATTCCAGATTACAACCTTATCTAGTTTGGCAGGGGGGAGAGGCGGCAACTGTACTGTAATATCTTAAGGGAATTTTAAAATATGACCACCGACAAAATACAGCACAAAAACCTACCCCTGCCGAAGCGCACATGGGAGTTTTACTTACACAAACATGTTTTGAGGGCAGAATGACAAGTGATTGATTCAGATAGAGAACCAATCAGATTGTAGAGGAGATGGGTCCAAGCAACTAGAGGAGGCAGGACCAAGCAATCAGATGTCTTGGTTCTGCCTCCTCTAGTTGCTTGGATGTACCTCCTCCTCTATAATCTGATTGGTTCTCTCTCTGAACCAAATATTTTTTTATTCCGCCCTCAGAACTTGTTTGTGTAAGTAAAACTCCCACAAGCAGCCAAAGCACGGTGTGTATGTGTAAAAGTGACATTTCGTATCCAGTTGAGGAGTCAGTATCAGAAACATGCTTTAACTGCCCAGAATTCTGCATTTCAAGGAAAAGCTGAAGTTCAGGTTTGCTTAATGTGAAGCACTTACTTCTTCAAAGCCTCTCTTAGGTTTTTAAACCTGCCCTCAGAGGAGACCAGCTTCTGCAGCTTGTCAATCACTGCCTTAGTCTAGAGGTGGGAAACAAAGCTTGATTAAAAAATTACAAACACAGCAGCAGCATCAGAATGTGGATAGGTCATCCAGAAGATTATTCAGGATTATGTTGACAGTGACAACATAACTGAATGATTTTAATGAAAGGAAGTCTTCGCAGTTTTGTAACTACAGCGCATTGTTCATGGTCACGTGACCAATTGAGAACTAAATACCTATTGTGGCGATTATAGAGCACACAACTTGCAGAAAGTTACACTGAGCACTGCTTTCTGTGTGACATTCATAAATATTGCCGTACACTGAGGTACCACAATGTGACGATAACCCTCAACTAATTTAACACACTGGTTATGCCCAGATTCGGCGTATCGAAAGTGCCCTCAGAGTTTGTATCACCTCAGTACGGGAAAGCAACCATTTAACGTCCAGCTGCGAATTTTGTTCCTGTTGCTAAAGGGGAAACAGGATTCAGTCGAGTTTCATGAAGGAGAGACATGGAGAAACGTGGTGGTGCTGGGGCGAGACAGAGGGCCGCCCACCTGCTTGGACACCTTCAGCCAGGTCTTCTTCAGGCGGAAGATGGCGCTACGGTTGAGGGACGAGGTGATCTCCAGCACGGCGTTGTAGTTATGCAGGCAGCGGCAGATGTCGGCCACCGCCACCCACTTCTCCATCACCGCCACCCGCGTGGTGATGTCATCACAGCGCAGGATCTCCGTGGCGATGAGATTGCTCATCTGTCAAGGGGGCATCCATTTCACTTCACCTCTCCACTCCCGCCTCAAATCAAAACATCATCCAGAAGGAACAGCACTTCCCAAGGACTGCAGATCTCAAATCTTAACCACGCTGGACCAAATG
Organism: Gnathonemus echidnorhynchus; assembly: GCA_026776725.1. NCBI lineage: Eukaryota > Metazoa > Chordata > Actinopteri > Osteoglossiformes > Mormyridae > Gnathonemus > Gnathonemus echidnorhynchus. The sequence continues at coordinate 4,271,965 of JAODJU010000007.1, forward strand.
ACCGTCTGCTAGCTTCTCTTCTTTCCAGGCGTTACTCACATCATTGAAGTGCTTGGTTGTCCTCATTATGTATGGTGTTTTCTCATTCTTGTCATTCTTCATCCACCCTTGGCCAAAAAATTCCCTGTAGAGTGATTTATATCTCAACACACAACATACTACATCACAACTGTCTCCAAAGAAGCACCTGACTGTATTAATGGATCATAGGCAACACTTTACTTGAGGGGGCACAAGTAGTGTAATAACTCAGTTACTACTCAAGTACAAATCATAACGAATATAGTAACTGCATGAAACACACGAACCATTATGATTGATTAATGATGAAGGAACATGGGATCAGTACATAACTAATACTTAGCTTCTGGTTAATTAGTACATTAAGTAAGCACTACTACATTATTTGTGCCCCCAAGTAAAGTATTACCCATTCTAACATTCAGATCTTCTGCTGGAACTTGTTTCAGTTCATTCTGCAATCGAAATATTTACATATCTTGAGTTGCGTAAAAGCTAACTATTTGTAGCTAAACACTCAATTTGCATCTAAACTCATTGGTATATAGCTAGACTAGTTCATGTTCCATGCTCAGTAGCTAGTTTATTCTTTATTACCCAGGATTTCCATCTTATCCTCCACCCTCACTCACTCATAAGGGATAACCTTGAAGACCAGGTGGTCCATCATGGTGAGCTGCTCTGCGATCTCCAGGGCAGAGTGGTTCTCGAACGGCTCAGGCTTCACCTCAGCGGCCTTCCACGCAGATACACACATCCACAAATAGCTGTGTCATTCAGTTAGTCACCAGAACATTGCCCAGGTCCTCATAAAGCTGTTCCCTGTGTATTGCTGTTTGCTCTGATTTTACAAAGCTTTATAAGCCTCTTACAGTCATCATGTTTAAAGAGGAAAGCTAAACTAGTCCAGAGAACATCACAGTTCATTGCACAAAGTGAAGAAATCACCTGCGCACTGAATGCATTGTTCTTTCAGAAACATACTGTAATCAGATGCTTCTAAAGTCACAGATAAAGGCAGCAGGTTATTTTGCACATTGAACAAAAAAAAAAAGACAGAGCGACCAATCAAGTCTTTGCATCAGGGCTAAATCCACTTTTATATTTAGCTGGTTATGTCTTTATAGAACGGATCACTGTCACACAGAGGCGCATCTTGTCAGCAGGCAGGGCAGGCAGCTGCTTGGGGCCCCCAAGCCACTAGATGGCGAACGAG
>JAODJU010000007.1:4276610-4289936 GCA_026776725.1 Gnathonemus echidnorhynchus
GGGGGGCGGCGGGTACTGGGGGGCGGCGGGTACTGGGGGGCACCGCGACGCAGATCAGCGTGCTGAATATTTAATGATGCAGGCGGAGGAGAAGGAGGAGGGCGGGGTCCTGCAGCGGAGCAGCTGGCTGCCATGGCGACAGAGCGGCAGGGAGCGGTGGCCAGACCAGGGATGGGCAGAGACATAGTCGCTGATGTTTTGCAGAATCAAACACATTCTCTCTCTCTCTCTCTCACACACACACACACACAATGAACATATACTCACAGAAACACTCACGCAAACATACACTCACATACGGACATACACAGACACACACTTACAACACACAGACACACACATTCACACACAGACACACACAATAAACACACACTCACACACAGACACACACTCACGACACACAGACACACACAATAAACACACACTCACACACACACAGACACACACTCACGACACACAGACACACACATTCACACACAGACACACACAATAGACACACACTCACACACAGACACACACTCAGAGATGCACCCATGCTCTGCCATCCAGACCTCACATGAATACCCTCTCCCAGGCAACACTACTGTTTACATACAATGACCAGCACAACATCAGAATCTACCCCAGAACCCTAAATCTAACCCAGTGTGAACATCCAGCCTACAGATCCACACTGATACAATCAACTGACCCAGTGTACAGATTCATTCTACAGATTCAGCCAGCTGACCCAGCCTACAAATGCAATCTACAAATCCACTAAATAACCCACAGTAAACATCCTGTCTACAGATCTGGCAAACAATCCAAACATTTGATTTAATCATTATAGCCACCTGTATTAGCTGACTGATCAACAAAATTATTGGCTGACAAGTGAACTGCTGAGTTGACAGTGATTTATTGGTTGGTTGATTGGTTGGCTGGTTGATTGATTCATTGATTGGTTGATTGATTGCTTGGTTGGTTTGTTAGTTGATTGCTTGGTTGGTTGATCGATTGATCGATCAATTGATTGATCGATTGACTGATTGGTTGGTCGGTTAGTTGATTGGTTAGCTAGTTGGTTGATTGATTGGTTGGTTGGTTGATTGATTGATGGGGTCTCTGACATTTGGGTGGCTGCAAGATGGACTCACCTAGCCGGGATGGCACTGATAGGTTTCTTGTAGATGGCGATGAGCTTGTCCAGCACCACATTGGCGGTGGTGAAGACGCGGTAGGAGTGCAGGAAGGTGTTGAGGAAGTCGATGGAGAGGAAACGCAGGTCCGTCAGCCGCTCCAGCAGCCGCTCCACGCTGGCGTAGCGGATCTGCAGCACTTTGCAAGAGTTCATCATCTTGCTGAAGCGGATGTCCACGTCATCACAGTACAGGCTGGTGTCCGACCTGGTCAGAGAAGAAGCACGGTGCCGCAGATGCACACAGTGACACATAGAGGTGCAGAGGGTCTCCCACACACAGCCACTTACTTGATCATCTGAGGCACCGTGACCTTTGAGTTTTCCTCGAAGGCATTCATCATGAGGCCATTGCACCGGATGTTATCTATGCACTGCGGCAGAGATGGACAACGTGAATGTCGATCCTACATCAAGGACAGGTCACAGCTATAAGAAAAATGGGACGTGCCTGGCTGATGTCACTGGTCCAGGCAGATTTCTCCAGGCGTGAGGAAGCTACCAGGATGACCGTGAAGGCCTGGCTATCTTTGGGCTCCACCACGATTTTGAAATCCAGGTGCTCCGTGTCCTGTCCGGTCTTCTCAGGTTTTGCTTTGGATCAAAACAGACATGCTTTTTTCACAAAACGTTCATCTAGTCAAGAATACACTTAATTTGTTCAGTTCAATTTAGTCCAGTTTCCTAACGTTTCCACACATCACAGACGGATTTGAACTGAATTCAGCAGGTCAGACTTTGAAAATGTATACCGTAAATATCCCTGAACCGGCTCTTTCAGAAAAGCAGACACGAATCCCCCAGAACTGACCCTCATCATCCGTTCCTTCAGCATCCTCCATCAGCGTGCAGTCGATGAGGGACAGCACGCCATTCTGGGGACGAGCATCAGAGCACAAGCGCATATGTCAGCATTACCAGTGATCAGATTCCATTTTATATACTAACTTATATAGTTAGTATTTGCATCTTATGCATGAACTAGCGGTGGTGCTTGGTTCAGCAGGTTAGGGCACCGTACCAGTGATCAGAAGGTTGCTGGTTCAAATATCTTGATCAGCAGAGTAATTTCACTGTTGGCCAATAATTCTATTTGCCCCAGGGACTGTCAGGCCCTGCTTTCCCAAAAATACATGTACATCACTTTAAATAAAAATGTCTACTAAATAAATAACTAGCGCCAGGGTAATCACTGTTTTTGATTGAGGTAAGGAATCAGCAAAGGAGCAGAGGGTCCCCTTCCAAAATGTCGTCAGAGCTGATTTTAAAGGGGTGGCATTTTGTCAGGTCAGTTAAAAATCAAAAAAAGCTTATAATAACCAGCAATAGCTATTTCAGGAAATAAAGTGATCCTCCAGGCATCGTTAAGCAGGCACATTATCTCCATGGCAGTGACGGCATGGGGACAGGAGCATGACTCATGTTTACGTGTCGAGGTGAGGAGAGGGACGAGCCAGACGTCACCTTGGTCAGGTGCAGCTTCCCGCCGGAGCCCCTGGTGCAGATGATCAGGTGCTTTGAGAAAAGGAAACACTGCCTGTCGCCCTCCCTCCGGAGCGTGAGCGAGCCCAGCCGCCCTCGGGTGATCTTCCCCTTCTCCGTCATCGGGATCTGAATGAGGGACCCTGTGGACAGACAGGAGAGCATGAGGGGGGGGCAAGGGGGGGGGCTCAGGGAAATGAGGGGGGGGGGTGGGGGCAGTGCACGGCCAACTCAGCACAGCAGCCTGAGAATCCCACCCCCTTCTCACAACATATCTGTTACCATGAAATCTGTTACTTACACTGTATGTCACAACATATGTATTACAAACACAGTCCCTGAGTCAGCATTAGGAGAAGTGACTGTTCTATTACACCTGGGAACGGACACTCCAGTAACACTTTCTTCGAATGCCTTGTCTATAAGAATCAATGAACACATTCACAATACATTATAATGCATTCATAAAGCATTATAAACATAGATATAAATATTTATAAAATAGCATAATACCATCACAGATTATTGCCATGGTTATTAGGCATTACGACCACCTTATTAAGTTCTCATCTATAATGTAATATAGATATATTCATAATGCAGGACAAAACATCCTTCATTCTTATACCGGCCATTAAAATGCATTATAAAGGTATCTATGGTGCATTATAGATGAGAGCTTCATTGGAGCTTATGAAGTATTATAATCTACACTATAATGCCTTATGACTGTCAATAGAAGATGTAATGCTTACTGTAATGCTTTATTAATTCTTAAACTGAGCATTATAATGCATTAAATGTGACAGCTGTATGGAAAGTATTACCGAAATTCCTTAGAATCATGTGACAAACCACAAAGATTTCTGGGTAATTATCCTTGCTTGCAGTAACACTACGGGGATGTGGTAATGCAAGGATCTGAGAGCCAGGGATGTGAAGAGCTGACTAGGACACAAAATCCTGTCAGTAGAAAGTAGAAAAATTGGAGCTTACCCTGCCTGACGAACGTCTGGCTGGTGTCCAGGAGAATCTCGCACCCTTCTATAATCATGCGCTCAATGGCCAGGTTCTTTCGGATGTTCTCCGTCTCGCTGACCTCGTCATGCATGATTCTGCGGGATTCGGCTTTACGTCAGTCATATTAGACAAGGAATGATCATACAAACTATTTGGTGTTACTCTCTGTATTTACAAGGTCCTTCTTGGTCTCCAACCAATTCTTCAGGCTACAAAATGCTCATTTCTCCCAACAAACACCTTGATCACCGTACATATTCGGTGTACATAGCACTCCACTGCCAGTGGCATTGTCCCACTTGAGACTGCAGCCTCGACCCTTCTACATACAACGCGCCGTCTTGCACCTGGGTCTTACCTGGAAAGTTCCTCCAGCTTTGACTTGGCGTAGTCCAGGCTGTTCCTCTCTATGTGTTCATGTGGCGTGTGGGCTAGCAATTCATGGAGGGTCAGAATGTAGCGGGGGATCTGTGGGAGGGGACATGGAGGACAGAGGAGATATGGGACCGATGCACCCAACACCTCAGTGGTTTTGGTGCAGACTGTTGAAGTACGCAAACGCATTACAACATGGTATTTCACAGCAAAAAAATGATCCGGCATCCGTCACTTTTTGCGGTGAGAGCGACGGGAACATCACCTGGAACATGGGGTAGGTGAGGAAGGTCTCCAGCGTGCGCTCCTCACAGTCCGGCTTGGCCTCGTACTGCTTCAGCAGCTTGTCAAAATCCCGGTTCTGCTTGCAGTGAGCCAGGATCTGCAGGCTGTACTGATGGTTCCTCACAAACTCCTGGTAGATGTTCAGCATGGGCAGGAGGATGTCGAAGAGGTCAGCTTGGGAAGGGAAGACCAAAAATGGGGGCGATCAGGGCAGGGTATTCATATTCAGATACTTAGCTGATCTTTTTAATCAGGGCACAAATCAGCGTAAGTGCCTGGTTCAAAGATGCTGTTGCAAAGCCCCTCCGGACAGCAAGAGCCATGAATCTCTTTATCCGCTACACCACCTACTGTCTCAATCTTGTATTTCCCCAGTCTTTTGTTATGCGATGTGTGTCACTGCACATTAGCCATGTTTGAATTTATGCATGAAGAGATCTTAAAAGGTTGCTTTGGGCTGAAAAAAATGATCAGGTAATGAAATAATCACATCTACGTCATCAATATAATGTGTATCAACACCCTGGCTGACGGGAAAAATGTGTAAAATATATGGAAGCCAATTGTAAAATGAAATTTAAATAGATCTTAATCATAATTTAAAAGCTCTCTGGAAACCCCTCACCTGTTCTTTTTACCCACAATGGCCCATAGCTCCTTACCCAGCACCAGTGTTGGCCAGCTCGCTATCCTGGCTTTCAGGCCCTGATAGAAGATCTGGTGCAGGAACATGATAGTTTCACTGCAAAAAAAAAAGGGAACAAAAATGGATCCATGTTCAGAAAGTGTTTTAGCACATGTGTGTGTGAGTGATTGTAATGGTCAACATGTAAAACTGTCCATGCATCATATGCTGTGTTATCAAGTCATGAGGCAAGCAGTGACTCTCCAGGAAAATCACACGTCTTGATATAGCAGATGCTCTGTAATACTGTCTATGAATTTCTGGTCATAGTGGCTTCACCACTGTTCTGCATCCATGTTCTAGCTGGCCACAAAGGGGAGCCACCCACAGCGATGCCGAGGGAGCTGGGGGTGAAGGGCCTTGCTCAAGGACCCACAGATGTCCTGAGGCTGGGCTCAAAGCAGTGGCCTTCTAATCATAGGCACAGAAGCTTAGCCCACTGAGCCACACACTGCACCCCTGGATATTCCAGAAAGGCTGGAAAATTAGCAGTGCTTGGACCTTGAGGACCATAATTTGAATAGCCCTCCTCTAGCAGGTTGAGGCTGCAGTAGTTTGGTGTCCCAGTGCTTTTGATAGTAATGTGGTTTGAAAGCGGCTGTGACTGGGTTACTGGGTCGCCACAGTGTCTTTCATTAGAAGATGTTCTGGAGAAGGGCCTGGGTCACAGAGGAGATCTCAGATCCGGTCCACTCTCGCCTGTCTGCTGACCACGCCGTGGACGCTCCTCGCTCCCCGGGCTGCGTCGCGGCACCCAGGCGTACCTGTTGAGGAAAATGCTGCTGACGTCGTCGTGGGTGATGGGCGGCTTCTTGGAGCTGGCGGCCATGCGCAGGGGCCGCAGGAACGTGTTGACCAGGATGTGTAGCTGCTGCACGTACTCGGCCTCGGCCTCCAGCATGCTGAAGACCACCTGGTTGCGTTTGCGCATGCTCTCCGCATGCGGCGAGCGGATGTAGTCCTGGATGATGGTCTTCCACTTCCGCCGGCATAACCAGCCGCGCAGGAAGCTCTGCACCTGGCGACAGAGGGTTTCAGACGCTCAGCCGCCACCGGCCTGTTGCCCGCGTGACTGCATGGGCTGAGTTTGGCTCCTTACTTTTTTGATCTTCTTGATCTCAGTGTCCTCATCACTCGGGGCTACCGCTGGGGCAGACTGAATCTTCCCATTGTCTTTCAGCAGGCCTGCTATCTGCGGCAGACGGCCATAAGAGAACAAAGTCAACATCCTCATGCTTATAAGTGGACCGGGGTGAAGTCCCACCCAGCGGATGAGGCGGCCAGACTGCCGCTCAGGCTGTCCTTGTTCTACCTTTCTGCTTAGGAGAGCCGGAGGTGGCTGTCCTTGTTTACTCCATATGGACTGAAAGAGTTTATTATCTTGCTTCAGAAAAGGCTGCAACAGGTACAATGATGCCTCATTCATGCATATTCAGGCAACCACTTTTACAGCTCTGGATTTACACATTAAAGTAAAATAACCATTTGATCTGGTTTACAGGGAACACAGTGGGGAAATAACCTGATTGGAGGGATTTTATATCAGCAGGCTCCCATATGACCTATAATTACTCTTCTACGCTTGAAAACATCTCTGTTTCACCTGAAACCTAATTTAAATGTTATTGATCTGGTTGAACACGCTAAAAGGGTTTAATTCCTTGTGTATTCAGCATATTTTCAATTTAATGTTAGAACATTGTAGAAGACAGATCAAGCCTGCGGAAATCCCACCTTACCTCCGATTTTAGGCGCTCGATCTCTATCTCCCCATCCTCTATCTGTTGTCGGAGTTGCTTAGCAACCGTTTTCTCTGTCTCCACAATCTGGAGTAGATGGAGGTACTTCTGCATGAGGGTCTCATGCTCAGTGGCCAGGTTCCTGTAACTGGACACAGCACAGACAGACCACAGGGCCCAGTTACATCCAGGTGCTGCGCAGACACAAAACATAAACAGCTGCAGCACAGACATGCACTGATACAGCTGCAGTATAGACACACACTGACATTACATCAGCACCAATACATACTGACACAGCTGCAGCACAGACACACATTGACAAAGCATCAGCACAAACGCACACTGACATAGCTACAGTACAGGCACACATTGACAGAGGTGCAGCACAGACGTAAACGTGTACAGCTGCAGCACAGACACACACTGACACAGCTGCAGCACAGACACAAAACATAAACAGCTGCAGCACAGACACACACTGATACAGCTGCAGCACAGGCACATACTGACACAACTGCAGCACAGACACACACTGACACAGCTGCAGCACAGACACAAAACATAAACAGCTGCAACACTGACACACACTGATACAGCTGCAGCACAGACACAAAACAAAAACAGCCACAGCAGGGACACATACTGACACAGAAGAGAAATTTGTCATGCAATTTGTGTCACACCGTTAATTAATTTCCCCATTGTATTAGGTTAAAATGGTTAGTTTCTTTAATGCTAACTAACCTGTCTCAGAGATACACAGAGAGGGGACACCAGGAAGAGATACCACATTAGACAACACGCTGCATGGACATGCATTAATACTGTAAGACTTGGTGGGGGAAGAAGCACTGCATTGCTCTGCTCAGGACCAATTTGTCAAAGACCCTCCACTGTCACCAAGAATGCTCTAAAGGACGTGGGGTATGTATGTCTGCTAACCTCTGGAAGCATCCTGAACTCACAGTGGAGGGGACAAGCCCAGACAAGCTTTGCAGATGGATGCTTGGAACCGTGTCTGAAAAATGGCTCAACATCACAGTTCATTGGAGGTGAGAAAGAATCAAGGGACTACGCTGAGAAGTTCAGAGGGATTAGGCTGGTACTCATTATGAGATCATCGCCCTGCCATCCATAGGCTGGATATCAGGCAGTGCAGGGACCATGAGCATGAAGGTATTTTGTCAGCCAGTACTGAGACCAATCCAGTACAGCAAGCCTTCCAAGAATGATGCAACCTTCTGCAGAAGAGCACCGATGGCAGCTGGCAGGAACCTCAGGGAACATCCCATGAAGGACCTTTCTCCTGGTGCTTCTGTACTCTGCATATTTGAAGTACCCATACACTTTATTACCCGATTAGTCTGTGTTTTTTGTCCTTTTCCACATTACTACCTCTAGGTATTATACTCTGGATGAAGCTTTAAAGTCCCAAACAAAAACTGTGTTAATTATTGTTAATGAGAGTTAGGCAGATCGTGTCCTGTTAATATTCCTGGCGCTTATGTGTGAATTGCGGTGAGCCCACCATCTCCTCTGAACGCTTCTCACAGATGGCAGCCTCTGAGGTGGTGAGCTGGCTACACTGCTCTTCAGGGACAGTTCCAGGAGAGCCCCTTTGTTCCTTGTATCCTCGTCATCCTTTAGCACAAAACAGGCTCATCTCTGCCAGTGATATGTGCTCACTGTTGTCCCATAAACCAGTGTTTCCTAATCTGGTCCTTGAGGACCCACAGACAGTTCACGTATTAGTCCACAAAAATGTGAACTGTCTGGCAGGGAACTCAGAGAGAGCAAAAACGTGGACCGACTCTAGGTCCCCAAGGAAACACTGGGTTAAAGGTTCCATTTATAAACAGCTCGATTTTTCACACAGTGTGAACTCGGCATGAAGTCTTGGGCCTTCCTAGATTCGTGAGGCCAGTACTGGACTTGCAGAGAAACAGACAAGACGGAGGACAGCCCCGTACCTGGCGTGCGATATTGCTGCCACCCATTCGTCACAGTCCTTCACATCCTCGGTCCTCAGTTCCAGTGCTTTCTGGTTGTCGTGGTTAAAGCTGACAGTGAAATAATACTGAAAGGTGTGGAGAAGATTCTCCATTAGCATGAGCACACAATCAGACCACCAATGGGTTTGAATCACACGTTGACACCTGCAAAGACGTATGACCCAATCAGCAGCACACCATAGTCTCCACCTTTGCTTTTCATTAGGGGTATCTGTTTTCCAGCTGGAGCTCTTGAAACCTGGACCATACAATTCAAAATTCAAACACTGATACACATCCCCACCACAGAATAGCTGAACTGCAGTGACCGTGTCACTCGCCATCTGAAGTGTAATGATATGGCTGCGCTTACTGTGTCACATACTCGGTGTGGTATGAGGCCTGCTCTGGCTGACCACCCACAACGGTTTGCCGTGCTGCTCTGTCCTTTCTCCGCTGCCCTTGGGGCAATGGAAAGTCAACCAGTCTATAGATACACATTCAATCTTTAATGGAATGTATAACCTAAATAGGCAGTAATCTGGAAGAGTGCTGCACAGGTGATTGTGTGTGATTTGTTGTGAAGTTCTTAAGGTTTCCCTCACAGCTCAAACTGCCCAAACTGCAAAAACTCATTTAACTTAATACTAAATCATATGTCAATATACATAAAGTATTAAAGAGTGAATAGCAGCAGAGGGGTGTGGGGACTGCCTACAGATGCAGGGAGGTACGAGACACTGAACAGGAATATGAGCTGCTGATAATCCCTTTTCAGGCTGCAGCAGACAATGAAGCAGCACTGGAGAGCATCAGGCCGCATGGGCCTCCAGAATATGGTACTAGGGGACCTTCACTGGAGGGAGTGTCTGAGAAGAGCGCATCTCTTTAGCAGAGCGGGTGGATCTTCCCTATGAGGGAATTCTCAAGATGCTCGATTACATAACTGTATGCTCCCTGTTGCCTAGCAACCGCTCTCAGTGCTGGTGGGTCGGCCTTCTCCGCTGGCTGCCCGTCCTGTTTTACACGGGAAGGCTCCTTTCGCACTCTGCTTTCCATTGATCCTTTCATTCAGACCTCTGCTCATCTCCCAATAGCACAACCTAAAGAACAGGTCGTCTTCTCCAAGGGGATGGTGTTTGCTAATCTTCAGTGATGGGAGCAGGTTGTGGGTCATTGTTTGTCTTTTTAGATCAGTGATATATCATCAGTGCAGTTTATTGTGGACCTGAGCCATCTGGCTTCACTAACCTATCACAGTCAATGGTATCTACATCCTTGTGGCCAGACTGGTCTCTGTCTCACCTGTCCTCGGTGTAGTACTGCAGGACCCCATGTCTGTGTATAAATCTTGATTCCCCCATGCTGTGTTTGGCTTCCCCTCACCGTATTTTCCCTCTGCGCCCCCAAATTCAGGTATCACTGTTTGTCCCATATATAATCACTGGACTGTTTACCATTGTGATGTACCTCTGTGTTACAGATATCTGTTTAGGGCTGAATAAACTAACTTTGAGATATATTTTTGGGGGTTATGAGCACCATTCATTACAGTAAATTTAGCTATTTAATGTTTTCGATAAGACGAAGCACGCTGCATGTTTTTCATTATGTATCTGCGCTTTACTGGGGCCAATTCATTAAAGATTATAGTCCTATATCCAGAGGTGGAAATTTCAGGTCCTGAAAGTACAAATCCAGACCAGGATTTTGTTTCAACCAACCAGTGGAGTACTCTGTAACTGTGACTCTTTATGCTCAACTGGTTCGTTGAAACTAAATCACGGTCTGGATTTGTACTTTCTGGACCTGAAATATCCACCTCTGCCTATATCAGACACAATCATTTTATGATATGGATCATAATTTTTTTTGTTAAGTTTAGTACAGAAACTGTACCCTAAACAGTGTTAATCTTATTTAAATGATAGAATCCTTATTATTTTAAAGTCTTTCTTACATCACATCCATTCATTACGTGATTTTTGCATGTGTGCCCATTGTGATGGCGCAATATACATCATGCTGGGGCAAATTCAGCCCCCCCCCAATGTCAAAGCCCTTCTGACACCTCTGTTGACAAGCATGTTGTGTGATGCAGTGGCTTGAATCCCAAGACATGCATCTTTCGAGACAATAAAGATTCGCCTCCTTAGCTTACCATCACTTAGCTTAACTTAGCTTAGTTTAGCTTACCTTAGGCTATCTTAGCTTAGCTTACCTTGGGCTATCTTAACTTAGCTAACCTTAGGTTATTTTACTGTATCTTAGCTTAGCTTACCTTAGCTTAACTTAGGCTATCTTAGCTTAGCTTACCTTACTTTAGCTGAGCTTAGCTTAGCTTACCATAGCTCAGGACTTCCCTGCCCCCCCAAAAACTTCTTCCACCTGACTCTCTTAGTACTCCATGCCCAGATTCTCTCACTTTTCTCACATATAATATTTTCAGGGTCTCTCCTAAAATAGTCTGGCTGTCTACTTCACTGCAGACTCTAATTTGTATGGTGCTGGTCCTGTGATCTCATCTCACTCACTCAGTGCACATCAAGGGGAAGGAGAGAAAACATTCCGTAATCTGTGCGCTGCAGATTTTCCTGAAACACTGTCCTCCATTAGCCAGTACTCAGCGTGTCCATCCATGTCTCTTTCATCCCCATCTTTCTGCCGTGTCTGTTTTCCCATCCGTTCATTTAAAGAGGAAAGTGAGCTGGTTGCAGAAAGCTTGTTTTAGTGTTTTTTGTCAGAGATGCTGAATGTCTTTATTTTGCCAGATGCTGCACAGAGTCCACGGGATGCCTCCTGCTGAGAAATCGCCATGTTCTTTGTGTGCAGTACCTCTGCGGGCCCCTACTGTACATGCTGCAGAGTAAACAGCGTGCCGCTAACATGACATAGTGTAAAACCCCACACGGTTCAAGGGGAGAGCAGGCAGATATTGTTAGATAAATACATTTATCAGTAGTGGTGGTGAAGTTTGCCACTTTTTAATATTCTCATTGTCCTTTTCACCTGTCATGATGTAACCTAGACAAGACCAATCAAATTTCAGCATGGCTCTTCAAAAACTGAGGTCTGGTCATACTTCCACCACAGTCACAAATATGGTATTAAGCTACACTGTCATGTGAATCAGCCTGTAGTGCAGTTACTTTCGATTCATGTAACTTTAATGGCCCTCAAACACACACACACACACACACACACACACACATATATATATATATATATATATATATACACACACACATCAGCTCCTTCCACAGTACATACGCTAAACATAGTATTAAAGATAAATCCCACATTAAACGTCCCTGATGATGTGTCACGCCCTGCTCGTTTGATCCTCCTGTTTGCCACGCCCCCCTTGTTAACCTTGTGTGGAATCCTTGCGTTTACCAGCTGTTCCTTGTTTCTGCCATTAGTCCTTTGTATTTCAGTCCACATTTGAGTATGTTTCCCCAGTCCTGTCATCGAAGTCATTGCCGTTTTGTGCCTCGCCTTGTTGTTTTCCTTAATAAACCCCTCGTTCCTGATTCCCTGTCTTCCTACTCCTGATTCCCTGGTCCGTACTCATCACGACATGATGTACCTGGACAGGACAATACCCATCAGAACAGCCATTTAATTGTGCCGCATCCTCACAATTGCCATACCCATCCTAGGCTTCAGGCTACAACCTCAGAGAACATTTCTCAGCTATGGAGGATGTGAAATGTACATGAGCACCTTCCTGGACATCCCAGCAATGCTTTTACTGTCTCCCAGAAAATGAGGCTCTTCGGCAGGAATTCTGGCATGAGCTTTAAATGGCTTAGACTGTCGGGATGTGGGTTTTCTGGGTGTGCTGCTAAATGGCTTAGACTGTCAGGATGTGGGCTTTCTGGGTGTACTGCTAAATGGCTTAGACTGTCGGGATGTGGGCTTTCTGGGTGTGCTGCTAAATGGCTTAGACTGTCGGGATGTGAGCTTTCTGGGTGTGCTGCTAAATGGCTTAGACTGTCGGGATGTGAGCTTTCTGGGTGGGTTAAGCCACATGAGCTGAACTGGCTCTCAAAGACTTCAAAGACCATATAATCCACACATCCATCCATCTTCCAGCCATATCCTGGTCTGAGCTGTGGTGGGATTGGGGCCCTTCCCAGGCAACAAGCTGAGGACGTACCCTAGACCCTTCTGTAATCGCTCATCCTATTCAGGGTCGCGGGGGGTTCAGAGCCTATGGATGCAAGGCAGGGAACGACTCAGGATGGGGCAACAACCCATTGCAGGGCGCAATCACACACCATTCAATCATACCTATGGACAATTTTGTAAGTCCAGTTAACCTCAGCAAATTCTTGGACTGTGGGGAGAAACCAGAGAACTCGGGGGCAGCCACATGAGGACACAGGGAGAACATATAAACTCCACACACATGGAGCCACGGCGGAACGTAAGTCCCAGAGGCATGAGGCACCAGTGCTAATCACTGTGCTACCAGGCAGCCTATATCAGGGTTTCTCAACCCAGTCCTCAGGGACCACCAGACGGTCCATGTTTTTGCTCTCTCCCAATTGCCAGGGAATT
>JAODJU010000007.1:4291431-4303058 GCA_026776725.1 Gnathonemus echidnorhynchus
ACCCAGGATGGGACACTAACCCATTACAGGGCACAAGGCGGGGAACAACCCAGGATGGGACACTAACCCATTACAGGGCACAAGGCGGGGAACAACCCAGGATGGGACACTAACCCATTACAGGACACACTCACAGACCATTCACACCTATGGCCAATTTGGAAATTCCAATTAGCCTCGACATGTTTTTGGACTGCGAGGGGGAAATTGGAGTACACAGAGAAAACCCCATGACGATACGGAGAGAACTCCACACATATTGAACTCTGGCAGAGACTCGAACCCAGGTCCCAGACGACAGTACTAACCACTGCACCACCGTGCAGCCCCTGACAGACTAAATATGAGACAGAATTTCAGATGTGATCCTTAACTTGGGTCTTGTCAACTCCGTAACTGCTCAGCTTGCCCATCTCTTGTGTACTAACTCTTGGCTACTAATAAAACTAACACTTCGTCTGATGTCAGATTTCGCAGAGGACATATAAGATGTGAGAAACCTTAGGTTTACATAAAATGTGGGGTTCAGAACTGATGCTGAATAAAAGGCACACTCCCCATCTGAAGATACTCTATCTGAAGATACTCTATCTGAAGATACTCTCCCCGCACACCCCTCATATGAAGCAGGCACACTCCCCTCACACCCCTCATATGAAGCACACGCACTCCCCCCTGAAACACATACACTCCTCCTTGAAGCATGCACACTTCCCATTTGAAGCATGTACACTCCCCATTTGAAGCAGACACACTCCCCTGATAAAGCACACACACCTTCCATCTGAAGCAGGCACATTCCCCATCTGAAGCACACACACCTCCTATCTGAAGCAGGCACACTCTCCATTTGAAGCATGCACACCACTCATCTGAAGCAGGCACACTCCCCATCTGAAGCAAGTACACCTCCCATCTGAAGCACGCACACTTCCCCTCTGAAACACACACTCCCCATCTGAAACACATACACTCCCCATCTGAAGCACGTACACCTCCCCATATGAAGCATGCACACCACCCCTGTCCGTAAGCTGTGCATCCCATATTCTGATCATCCCAGGAATAATCACAGCCTGGTCTCCAGCCTTCGGGTCAGCTATCAGCACAGTGGTGGCTTCTGGTCAAGTGTATATTAACTTTTACAAAGTTACATATTCATTACCTTTAAACACAGTATTATAGCAATTAAGTTATCCTAGTGTTTTTTCTGTGTATAACTGCCAGGTACATGCATATCTTTGAACAATCTTTAGAACAATCTTCATAGAAAAACTGGTAAAAGACCGAAACTGAAGCAGGCAGTTTGACAACCGCCAGGTGCTGCGACCGCGATTGCATCACGTTGCCCCATCAGTACTGTTCTGCTATCGGCAAAACCTGGATTGATACAGCGATGAGGCTGAGGATGCAGACGAACCCAGGAACGGTATCAGGAAAAAAACAAGGTCCCCTTTGTCTATAGATAAAACATCCATAACCGGTCAATCGCGAGCACATGAAGACTTTGCGGAAATTAATTAATCACTTCTGTAAAATTAATGCAGCATGCTCTATTAAAAAATATCGTTTTTTATAATTCAATCATTTAAACAGAACCTGTATGCTTCACTGTGAAAATGTTGACCGGAGTGTTAATAAGATAAACTTTATTTATTTATTTATTTGCTTGTTTGGTTGGCTTTTTATTTAACTCTATAGTACTAGTCCAGAATTAGAATAGGTCACACGTAAATACAAGTGTTTAATATACACAACAAAATTCAGCACTGACCGTGACAGCACATTTAGACAATATTTTGAATTAAACAATAAAGAAAACTCGGGGTTAAAGACGGCGAGAAGACGCGGTTGCCAAGGTAGGATGCTATTAATATCGATTGGCAGAATTAAATCAACACGTCAAACAGGTTGGGGCAAGACTTTTTCTCCGCAAGGTGGCGCCGTACAGGCTCTGTATATTCTTATTTCCTTCTTAAAAAACATTAGAAAATAACTTTGTTATGGGTAAGCTGGATTGCTAAATTGCTAAAAATGTCTGTTCTGCATTTTTCGTGACAGTGCTGCAGAAAGAAAATTAAAATGTGTGTATAATTAATAAAGATAGGATAATTAGTGGTCTGCTGCATCGGTTAATTAGTTATCTGCGATACTGTAACGCAAATTTAGGCTACAGCATCACAGTGTTCCCACCAAATTGTATTTAAAAATAATCTGTTAAAAAGATGTTACATAACCGCGCACGCTGTGTAACTTGGTCTGAATTCAACTTATTTTTGTGTCATTCTATGCGTTTGATAAAGTACAAATAAAGGCTGTAAATACACAAATTAACACATGAATAATTTCATTCTGCTCGCTTACAGGTGCATCGACACGCTTGTGTTAGTACCGCGGGTCTCCTGCGGTTCTCCTCCAGGTTGCTTCTCCACAAACACATTTATTACATTGATCGCCGGACGCAGTCGCGCCTGCAGAGGGGAGAAATCTTGCGCCATGCCCGCTTATTACCGATTGATTTTTCACTCTTTGTTGTGCTTATGAATGTTAAACCTGCCCGGTGTCGCGGATGTCCACATATCCAAAATACAATCTACAGTATGAAGTTGCCATGAAACCTGGACGCGGTGACTCCCTACCTGCTTCTCTAAACACTCCTTGCCTGAGAGAGGGGGTTTTGGGGACGGTGCCCTGTCGCACATGCATCCTTCCAACAGGTATAATCCTGATGGCCGGGAGCTCGAATCGTTCTCGAAATAAAACAGCATGTTCTGCAGTAGCGCAAACCACTTCGTGTGCCATTTCGTGTTATCCGAGCTCTTTTTGCTCAAGCAGCCGCGTCGGGTGCCATCCTTCTTTGCCAGAAGACCCAGATAAGTGATGTGCCCATCATTGATTCGCATTCCTTTCTGCATTTTGCTCCGTAAACCCGCCGAGGGAGAAAAGCTTGCGGCTCTTCACATTTTCTCAGCGCCAGACCCCCAAACACATATGTACTTTCCCATCAGCGGCATACCGCAGCCCGGCGTTCCCATCCGCTGCTGCAATCACGCTGCTGCCTTGGACTGAAAACGGAGCAGAACCTACAGTCCTTAATATAAAGGGAAAGCCTGGTATATCAGTCACTGGTATACATGGTGTGTGAACGCCGGGGACTGCCTTTGAAATGATCAGACGTGCATTAAGGTGAGCGGACAGCGGCGCAGCCGGGTCACATGACTCGCAGCTTGAAAAGCGCGTCTCGGAGCCTCGGACCCGCAGGACTGGGGTCGGTTTCCTCCCATCGGCTCCCATAAAATGAAATCATGAGCTAAAAAAAGCATCACCGTGTGTGGTGTGGCGGCTGCGGACCTTTCTCGGCGTGCACCAAATTTCTCTTCAGTTTTCCCATCTAGTTTCAAGAGCTTTATGTCGGTTGACGTTTTTTTGTGGAACATTTAAGAACACTGAACCGATAAACACAATTAGATCCGCAGTCAGATCTTTTTTTTTTGAAGAATCATTTGTAAAATTTAAACCGAAGGCCTATTCACAAACAGCGTGCATTGCAATTATAGACGTTACATTACATGCACAAAGATATTTCACATAGGCCTACTAATGTATAAGTACCGCATAGACGGATTTACACGCCTTCCTCCTTTGAGAATAGTTGCTTCGAAAATAACAGGTGGTATAACACAGTGATATGAAACAAACAACAAAAATGATCATGTCAGGCTTTGAAAACTTTAGGTTTTGTATGTTCTCAGTGTTTATCTGGGTTATATAAAAGTGCATTGTATGTGTTTATAGGTCAGGCAGGTCACTAAACAGCTGTTACATCCCCTTGGTTGTACCAGTAAATTCAGAAAATAACCAGGGCAAAATTATGTGGTTGTGGCTTTGGGTTTGCACTTTTCTATAGAATCACACTGTGGTGTTCAGTACAAGGTTAGCCATGGGTTTCCCCGCCAAACATGTTTCTGTTTAATGAAATGCTCTGTTAGTATCACTGAGAAAGACATTTTAATCCAAGAGATGCTGGTTGGTCCGTAGCCTGTGGGAAGTTACTCAAAGTTATCATTAATTATACCACACAGAAACCTTATACTCAAATCTAAAGGATAAATGACACATTCGTATTAATCTGCTGTATTGGACTTTAATTTCTTTTGTTGTGTTTTCGTATGAAATAAAGAAAACATAAATTTAACAGCCCAATGAGAGGAAATTCACTGTTTTCAGTTCATTCCTGAAGCCCACTCCTTACGTGAGGAAACCCTGTCTTCACTCCAGCTGCCGTCTGAGATTTTGGTGACGAGCCCTCCTCAGTCGTCTTCTGTAGACAGCTGGCTGTGTTCACACCAGGACAAGGACGGATTGTTCACCCCAGGGGCTGTTTCCTACACTACATACATTCATGCTGCATAAACTGCCTACCCACACGGGCCACACTCAGACCTCATGGCAAACCGTTTGGCTGCTGCACCCTTGTCTGTTCTCCACCGTGCTCCACTTGGTAGTTATGGTAACTGTTGTAGGTGTCGAGAGGGTTTGATAAAGATTTTCGGATATTTTTTGTCGTCGCATTCTTACGGGTGGCCATAATTTCTTCTGTTGATTCTGGAGATGAAACTCACTCATATTCCACAGGGAATTTGCTAACATACCCGCTGTTGTGAGCTTTCTCATAAACAGCCTCAGAACCCTTAGCGCATGCGAGTGTCCTGGGACAGATGAGATCCCCATTCTGGATGGACCCTGTGAGGTGGGATAAGTGGTTATTGAAAGTGTTGCATTTTCTTTATATGCAGACACAGTCCTTTAAAAGTAGCAAAATGTGCCTGAGTCAGGAACCACATCCTGTAGCCTGATGTTATCCCAATGCAATCCTGGGGACTTCCAGAAAGTCCATGTTTTTGCTCCCTCCCAACTCCCAGACAATCTAATACACCGACTGCATGGTTTAGGTGTGTTGGGAGTTGGGAGGGAGCAAAAATGTCTGGGGTCCCTGATGGCTGGACTGGGAAACACTGCTATATTCTGCTGTGTCTTCACATTTGTTTCAGAATGCAGGGATCTTCACTCAGCACTTACATCCTGTAGGTTTGCTCCTGGCTGTAGCAATGGACCTGATCCAGGGCACACAATGGCCTCAGCCCTACTTCCAGTCTGTCCTTCCAGTTTTCCCGTGAAATGGTTTGGAGTCAGATACCTCAGCATAAAGGCTGTGGTCGGGGATAAACGCAGGATTTTCAGCCTCAGAACAGAGAGTGTGTTGACAGTTTTATCATTGGTCCTGAGCTGGAACACGTCATGTTGCTTGAGGAACCCTTTCTTGTGTGACCACTGTTTCACTCGCTCCCTGAGTCCCAGTCCCCCTTCAGACAGACTGCCTCAGCTCCGGCCTCACATCTCCCTTCATTTCAGTGAAGTTTTTATGCTCATGTATTTTTATCATTCAACAACAAAACAAAATCTACCAGAATGCCCAGCGACCACAGCCAAATTCCCACAGCTTTTGCTCATAGGAGTTTTGCTTAGAGAAGCATGTTCTGAGGGCAGAAGGAAGAATGATTGGTTCAGAGAGATAACCAATAAGATTATGAAGGAGGTGGGTCCAAGCAACTAGAGGAAGCGGGATCAACCAATCAGTTGTCTTGGTCACACCTCCTCTTGTTGCGTGGACCCATCTCCTCTACTTTCTGATTGGTTATCTATCTGAACCAATCATTTTTCCTTTTGCCCTCAGAAGTAAAACTCCCATAAGCACAGCTCTTGTGCATCAATGGAAATGAGGCTTCAGAGCTTGCAGTGAGTGGGACTAGCATGTTCTGTCAATCACCTTCTTCTATTCGATAGGAAAGTTGAAAAGGGAATGGCAGTTCTCAGTAATCCCAAACAGTCAGTTTCAAAGCCTCTGTATTCTAACTCTGACATCCCATGTCACTAATTATTACACGTTAGTCACATTCTGCTCCTTTTTCAGACATACAGACATAATATGATAATAATCTATTTCTCTGATAACTTTATTTACTTAAAGGGCTCAGCCATTCTGATATAGCCAGCCTGTTAGTGTGTCACTGTAAGGTATTACAAAGTACATCCATTTACTATCTAGATTTCATTATAGCCCTAAAAATTTAGTTCTGATACCATACAGCAGATATATCACAATACTCTGGAGTAGATGTCCTTACAAAAGAGACGTCTCTAAACATTTTGTTGCTATGATACTGCTGTTGTGACAGGTCCCAGGTTCCAGCCCTACTGGAGGTCTTCCAAAGAACCTGAGTGTGCAAGTCCAGGCACCTGCAGATCCATTGGTCTTCAGAGTATCAGGTAGAGAGGTTAAAATTACAGCTTTCACTTACTCTTCCAGGTGAAAACACGTGCTGTGTGTGAATGTTTGGAGTGTTGAAAATGCCCGATCAGGAATTCATTATGCATTCCTGTTGTTCCATTCCTGTTCTGAATGGTTCATGATTGTTATGTGACTTCTGGATGTGTTCTGGATGAGTCCTGAATGTTCTACAAGTTCCAGATCGGTCCTGGATGTTCTATATGGGTCCTGAATTGTTCTGAACATCCCAGATGTGTTCTGTATATTCCGAATGTGTTATGAACATGTGAGTTCTCTGAATCAGCATTCTTCCAGTAACTAAGGCAACCAGTATAGCAGCTGTGCAGTCAGGCAGACTCTGAATCTCTGAGGCAGAGAAATGGCATGGCAACCTCACAGGAAACACCCGCAACCCCTCCCCCGCCAGGGCTCACCACGGCAGAAAGCTGCGTGTATGACTTATGAAAGCTGCCCCCGTTCCCTGTTTAGACAGCGGTGCCATTAAGGACTGGTAACATTAACAAACCCAGGACACAGGAAAGCTGGGTGCCGACTACATTAATGATCAGCTACCAGGTTCTGGATGTCAGCAGACCCAGATGACTGTGTTAGGTACTGTACTGTTCAATATCAATGCTGGAGTGGATCTCAGCATTTGCTTTGTAGTCTTTCTGTTCAACAGCAATGGAGACCTCTGCTCTGGACCTTCTTTGAAATACGCTGAAAATGTTGATCCCAGCTGCTTGACATCCATCTGAGGCTGGTCTGAATGAAAGCTCCCCGCAATGTGAGGACGCCTGTCAGTGCTGCTGTTCCCCACAAGCTCTGTCTGCCGTTAATTACATGATATAGAGGCCCTTTAATTTGCCATTCTCCTCTCAGACGATATTCACTAATCACTACCTGCTTTTTAGTAATGGTTCTCTCTTTCATTACAGCCACTGGCTTGATTTTACTCACATATTTCTACAACTTTGTTTTCATGCACCAGGAGTTGCCTCTTTAGCTACTGATTGTCCTAATATACGTGTTGAAAAATGAACCACACAAGTATGAACCACACATGTATGAACCACACAAGTATTGGCTGAATGGGTAAAGCATTCTAGGCAGGCACTGGTGAGAGACCAAAGATGGCATGTGTGCTTAAAATTGAGCGAGAGAGAGAGAGAGAGAGAGAGCGCTCATAATTAGGTCACATGACCTCTACTGTATTGGTAAATATCCCTGTTGAATTTCCCAGTTACAGTTTTTGAGGTCTATTTTCAGAGGATTTCTAATAGGGTTTTGGGCACCTCATCATACTTACTACTGTACATGTTTGTGTGTGTGGAATTGGTTTATATTACACTGTGGGGACCAAATGTCCCCCACAATATAATAAAACCTATTTTGTTGACGTTGTGGGGACTTGGTCCCCACAAAGATCTGTGAATACGATCAAAAAAGTAAAAATGCCAAAAGTCTTGTATTTTGTTTGGTTACTTATGTTTAAGGTTAGGGCTGGGTAAGGGTTAAGGTCATCATGTTGGGATTAGAATTTTCCCTATAAAATGAATGCAGGGCCCCCACAAAGATATACTGTAATTACAAACCTGTGTGTGTGTGTGTGTGTGTGTATAAATGCCTTTGAATTGTTGCAATTGAAATCACATACATAATAAATATGCAGTATTGCATGTTTATTGCATATTCATTGGTCCACTCATTGGTCCAGGCATGCAGAATGATTTGTGGTCTTCTTCTGACCCACGTCGGGTTGGAAACTGGGAAGAGAGAGACTGATAATGAGGATTTAAAGAGGAAATTCAGTAAAATAATGTCATACAATGCTAATGATTACCAAGCTGAAAAGCTGCACAGAATTGTGTATGTGTGTGTAATCCAACTCCAGCGCTAACATACTAGAACCTGTATAATGTCACATCCTGTTCCTTTCACTCTCGGGGTTTGATTAGAGGTCATTCTTGCAGCTGCAAAACAGGGTTTTGCATCCATCGAAAGATGACAGAAGAAAAGTGTTTCTCCTTGTTAAGGACATTCCGAAGAGGTCCCTGCTTTATAAGAGTGGTTATTTTAGCATGTTATTTATGCACATTCAAAGCCTGTGTACAGTGAGCTGAGTTTCTCAGTGCAGCAGTTCTGAGGTGTTTCAGAATTCGGAGTTCTCATGAGAGACCCACTAACCCCGATCACCCCCCCCCCACCACCCAGCACCCCTGCAGACTCTGACTGCAGACTCGGGGGTGCTGTTGATATCACACCCGGCACCACGTGATCCATATCACTGGACTCAAACCATGAGCTTGGCAGAATCTCTCATTGCACTGGGTGGGGGTACCATTAGTAAACAAAATGACAGACTTTAAACCTTAGGGAGCAAAGTGGATGAGCCGTCAGCTTTACCAGAAGGGTGCCATCTCAGAAAAGGCTAACAGCGATGGGGGCCACACCAGGGCCCGCTGCGCCATACATCCCATAGGTCTCTGTCCTGGCTTATGCAGCGGTTTACGCACAACCAAACAAACACAGTCACCCCTGCTGACCAGCACGTGGAGTCTCTACACTTTCTCTGATTTTGCATCCGCTCCACCAGGACAAATTTGACTCCTTGCCTGTTTCTCCCACTAAACTGCTCCACAATTTTTATTACTTTTTTTTTTTTTAACTTGTAGTATTCCAAAAAGATCTGTTGTTGATCAGAAATGATCTTGAGGCATTTAACAGTCAGTTGCACAAGACAGGATAATCCTGTTTCCACTGAGGACTTCTCCGTAAACAGGATGGAACCATCCTCTCCTGACAAAGATCCTAACAAAGATCCCTGACACAGCGATCGCTGGCACATGTGCCACCTTACAGCCTCCTGTCTCAGATTCTCTGTGCCTTGAACCAGCAAAGGACCTGAGATGTGTCTCCTGGTTAGGGGTGGAGGGGTCTTTGCATCGCGGGCCTTCCCTTCTACATGAGATAATCCACATTTAGAAATCTATTTACAGCGTCAGCTCCCCCCACAGGAGGTGAGGTACAGCGCCAGGCTAACAAGGCCTGACAGTCAACCCCAGTTAGGCTCAAATCTGCAGGGAAGCCGCATGTTCACTGCGCACACAGAGGGAGGTTCCTCACAGTCGATGGGATCCGACAAGTCGGAGCGAGTCCACAAGTCTCTCGGAAGAAAGACCCAGGAATTCTGAGTCTCCTTATTTAGCCTTCACGAGGACTTTCAGGACCAAAATTCCAGGTAGTAATGTACAAGTGTAACTGTGTGTAAATGCTTGTGCTCTGTGTATTATTGCATGTAACGGCAGTGGAATCAGAGTTTACCAATGATTGCAATGATGCCCAGATTCAGTTCAGAGTAATAACAACAATGCAAGTTAGTGGTATGAGGAACATGGATGGATTAGTTTCAAGGCAAAGCTCTTTATTCAGGGTAATAGTGTAACTAACTACAAATTGCATTTCTTTATAACAGTATCAAGGCCCTTCAGTGACTGTGTTGAGTGTTGCTCTTTGATCATTTTACACATTTAAACCTTTGATCCTAAAGTTTCATGTTTTACCTAATGATGACCAATCGAAGCTTCATGAACCATTTTCTGTATTTTTTGACTTCACTAGATGGCGCACTTGGTTTGCCCTTTTTTAATTGAGAGCACCATCTAGTGGTGTCAAAAATACAGCAAATGGTTCATGAAACTTCATTTGGCCATCACCAAAGTGGTAGTAAAGATCCTCAGCAGACAGCATTAAAGGACTCATATTTCTCTCATGGTCTGTCTTTTCCACACAGAGCACTCACTGATCCTTCTGCATTAATGTAACTCCAGGATTACTGGGATGTAAATATTGCTCACAATCAAATTTCTGATCCATACGTATTTTCTCTCTGTCTCTGAGGCACAGCCACTGTAGAGCTGTGAGGACCATATGTCATTAACTTCAAGCTTGGAAGAGTGGCAGGTCTCAGAGATTGGACCTCAGGTGTTCCATCTAACATGGATTCTCCTAAAGGGCCGGAGATGTCCTGGAAAACAGACATCATGGTAACACAGATATTTTAGCAACATGACCTCCTGTGTCTTCTGGTCTCCAAAATGCACCATCTCTTTGACTGATACCAGACACACGCCACTCGTGTCAACGCAACTGTACAACACCAGTGCATAGTGTGCCCTGTCGCCTCTGTCCGTGCACCTGCAGGCGGATGCAGTCTCCATAGCAACAGGCCGTGGCAACTGTAAGCAGGCTGCACTTGAGACTGAGATCTTAAACAATGGCGTCCTGCATGTGGGGTGAATCACGGCAGCAACGTTGGATGTTCATTCTGCCTTTGGGGGACCTCCTCTAGATAGAAGCTTTCCTTCCTTTACAGGTAGACAACTTGTTTAAAGTTCCACACTGAACACCAGCAGCTCCACTTTTTATAGCTGCTCTGCAAAGCAAATGTAAGTGACAGGTTTGATGTGGTTTCCCTGATGTTTATCTTATCCAATCAGCATCCTGCTTACAGATTGAGTGGCAGGGGCAGAGGAGGGGGCGGGGCCATAACACACATAATAGGACTGGGATCTGCAGTGATATCAGCATCTGGTGGGTAACTGCAACTCATGGATTCAGTGTCAGCGCTTAATGCCCCCCCCCCCCCACATTCACACTCACTAAACTGAATGTCTGATTAAACTGTTTTAATCCTTACATAAATGCGCAGCTAGAGAGATCTGATATAGTCTCATCTTTAAACACTTACAGTTTTTCATGGACTTCAAATTATCCCCAGCAATATGTCTAAAAAGATCTTCGCCATCTACTGAAATACTCCAATAAAGTCACACACACTGATGCTTCTGTTTCACGCACACAAATGTCTTTATGTCACACTGCCTCTATATTGCAGACACAAAAACCTCACACACACAACTGGATCTAAATCACACACACTTTTCCTCTATGTCACACAAAGAGAGCAAGAGGGGATCTTGTGGACTAACTGCCATTTCTTTATTATGCTAAATATTTTTATGTTGTATTTTATTAACCCAAAAGTGAACTGTCTGTGATATTCTAGCTGTGGAGGATTTCTAATGATTTCTCAATTTTTCATGGTCTAGGTTGCACTAGAAATAACTTTAGAGGATCTTGATGAAAATTATCTTCGTTCTGAGAATAACCAGTAAATGAGGGGAGAAGCCCTTCTTGATCTATTTTTCTCTAATAACCACGATAGGATTGGAAAATTAGAGGTTTTAGAACCATTGGACGGTAGTGATCATAACATGGTTAAATTTGAGGTTAATTT
>JAODJU010000007.1:4303158-4319405 GCA_026776725.1 Gnathonemus echidnorhynchus
AGTTAAGTTCTCCCCAAACGAGCTTGATGGGCCGAATGGCCTCCTCTCATTTGTAAATTTCTTATGTTCTTATGTCCTTAAAACGCTGCAGTGCCTGCAGCTCTGAGCAGCGAATGTGGGCAGCTGAAGGCATGTCTGCACACACCACAGACATTTACCTTATTCTGTTTCACCATAATTTTTTGGCTTTTAGTCTATCAGATAGTATGGGTTTGATCGCAAGCTCAAAACCATGTGTGACAGCGAATCTGCGCCTGCCATCATGCAGGTCACCTGCAGGTCACCTGAACCTCATGGCACCTGCAATGAACAGTCAGCAGATTTCTGCTGTAAAATTTCAAAAAGATCCTTTGGGAAGATGTAAGGCCCTTGTAACACTGAAAACTGCAATGGTCAACACTGGTTATATTAAAAGAGATGGACAATGTATTTGAAAAACTTAAAACACCCGTTGTACTCCTCTCCGTTCCTAACAACACCCATTCCCATAAACACCCAATGTGGCCCACAATTGGGGTTTAATTAAAGGTTGCGCTGTCATTAGTCATTCAAAGCAGAACAGATCCACTGTGATTTTCTCTATCCAGCTCTATATTTTTTAGTTTTAGACTCAAATGCTTTGGGTCTGATTTACTTACCAAGAATCTTGCAATCTGACCAGGCAGAAATGCAGCAAGGCTCTCCGTCCTAAACAACTAAGGTGGAGTCTAAAGAAGAAACATCGTGTCATATTATAGGCTGTTATAAAAGGATAACGGGTCATCTAATGCAAGTTACCTGGGGCAGTAAAACGCAAACATAATCCTAGTGCAAGCCCCTTAGCCTCAGTTTGGCGCAGAATGGCTTCAAGCCTCGGGCGTCGTCGCCGTCCTGTACACCGTCTCCTGCTGGTCCGCCCGCCTTCAGCAGGAGCAGTGCTGCCCGCAGTAATCGGTAGCTGGCCAGGCTCACCCACATTGTAGGCGATGGGCGGCGCTGCAGCGCCCTCCACTGGATATTTTTAGGAATAACAAGTTCACCGAGTACACCGCAGTCTCCTGCTGATGAGCGGACAGTTTTCTGTTTTCTGCCCATAGTGCATAATTCCGAGAGAGTGCAAGTAATGTCAATTAAAACGTAAAAACTGAAGACAAGTAAGGCATATATTGCTGTTGTTAATGTCTTTACAAGGCTTTACGACTTTCATGCTTGAATTCGATGGCTCTAAATGAATCTGCTCAAAAGAAAATTATGCTTCATTCTGTGAATGAAACTTTTAAATCCAGGCTCGCCTCTAAGAGACGGACGGAGCGAGCGGGCTTACACGGCTACATAATGCGGACTGACTGCTGCACATGTGAGACACAGCCGGAGCGAAGGAGGTGCACCGGGAGAGACTACTCTGTCAAATCCACTCACGGAAGCGTCTGCAGGAGCTCCCTACGGGTTTGTGAAACTGCCACATCAATATGTCAGCGTCCTAATGATGCCTTCCTAATGTTTTCCGCCTGCGTTCTACTGTCGGTCACTATTAGTGCAGACGGTGGCTTTACACATTGTGTCCAGGGCGAAAGCAGCGCTGAAAGATGCTGAGACCCAGGTTCGGTGCTGCTTGCATACCGTCTTCACACTGTGATGTACAGTCTATACCCGTGAATCCGGCAAATTAACTTAAAGATCTCCGTGGCTTCCAGTAAAATCATCGGTACTTAGCACTTAAAAATGCGAAGGGAAAAGTCATCAGTGAAAATTTTAACTCAAATCGTATTTTTTAATGCGGTGAGGTTTGTCGGTGATTATATAGGCTACACTCAACTTAAGTCTATATACTGTACTGTAGCCCCAATATTTTAGCCTCGGTGCTAAATCTTCCTAAAAAAGAAAAAGAAAAAAATCAAGCCACAGGTAAACTTGACTTAGCCCCGGATTTTTGATTTTCCTCAATAGCTAGCAACACCCCTGTTCAACTTCAGATACATTCTTGATTTACAGACTGCTTAATAGCACAGATATAAAAAGCTTGGATGGATTGATGGATGGATGGAGATCAGCAGCAGAACCAATGGGGGGACCCACACCTGTATATTGCATACCGTGTGTGTGTGTGTGTGTGTGTGTGTGTGTGTATATATATATATATATATATATATAAACACACAGCTCATTTTGCTCCCACATGCCGATTACATATTGCACTACATACAATACATTACAAATGTATTACATACATTTTGAAAGTACAGTATTTCAGTTTTGGCTTGCACTGGATGTCTCAGAATTTAAGGACTATTTTTCTGTTCTATTTCAAATCTTCAGTCTCTTTGCAATAACTACTTATCCAGTTCAAATTACCAGTAAGCATGGAGCCTATGCCAGGAAACGCAGGGCACAGGGCATGGGACACCCTAGATGGGATACCAGTCCGTCACAGGGAACTCAGCAATACCATGAAGACCATGCATCACATGACCTGGCCACCTGACCTAAACCCAGTTGGAATGGTTTTGGAGGAGTTCAACCAGAGAGTGAAGGAAAAGTGGCCAATGAATGCTCAGCATGTGTGGTACCTTCTTCAGGACAGCTGGGAAAGCAGCCCAGGAGGCCACTTCATGAAACTGGTGTAGAGGAGACAGCAGGGTCAGCCAGTCCCTGAAGCAGTTAGGATTAAGGGCCTTTCTCAAGGGCCCAGTGCTGTGATCTCTATGCCAGCCATGGGATTTGAACCGGCAACCTTCTGAGTCCAAAAGCCACAGAGCTGCCCCCACCCCCCAACCCTCTTTTGGAGTTCAGTGCATAATTCCATATGTTATTTTATCATTTTGATATCTTTATCATTATTATAAAATATATAAAATAATACAAAAAAAAAAAACATTTTTATGGATAGGTGTGTCCACACTTTTGACTGGTACCATACAAACACACACATTGATGGTAATTTGTACTGACATTTTTCATGAGAACATCTCTACACCCTAACAGAAACTGGTGTTAGTAGAACACATGCCAGATTTTTACAGCCAGAGCTGCAGGCCTGGTTCTCAGTGTCCTTGTCTTACCTGGAGCACCTCACTCTGCTGTGGCCCGGATGACTGACCGTGAACTGAACTTAATGCAGTGTTTACCTCCATTTTGATTAAAAAAGCAACTATATGTGTGTATACTTGTGTTTTAATTTTGAAAAGCAAAAACATGCAGTCTGGGTTGCATTTATTCACAGCAGAAACAGGTTATACCTCAAAGAGAGCGTAAACTCAAACTATTTAAATCCCACCGACTTATATCCAGGTATTAACTTCCTGGGAAAATACACAGCGGTATCTTTGTCGTTAATAGCCAGTTTGTTGTCATGGACACATTTTTCTAAAATCCACATGATCGGTGACCATAGCAACGGAGCGCTGTCGCGAGCTGCTCGGGTCTGCAGCGTGCACAAGCTTCCTCGTATTTGCAGTTATTCCAAACCCAGCGATTGGCTCCAGCGTCTCATTCAGAGCCTCTAGTCTCTTTTTGATGGCAGAAATTAGGAGGAGTTTTGGATTTCTACCGAGAGAACGTGGATAGTGACCCAATGCTCCTCAGGGGCTGAAAACCTGTTTTCGGTGCTTTTGTTACTGTGAGAATGAATTTAAGATCTTTCTTTGAAGAGACGCTGATCATCCAAACACTGAAAGATGACACAGTTATGTGAAGCTAATCTGAGCGTAAGTTTGGCAATTTTACCGGAATAGATTCTTAATTAAAAAAAAAGACGGAAAATTACCAATGCATGCTGAAAAACGTTGTGTCAGACTATTGGACGAACCCTCAAGGCGACCACATCTTTGTTCATTTTAGAAATTAATTTTTAAATTCCCACAGTTATTATACTTAAAGAAGCAAAAGAAAAGTATGCATCATCCTGATTTTAATTTGCGAAGTTTGTCCCACGTCATTTAAATCGCTTGAAAAAACTTTTAAGGAAAGGGAACAGAGAACATGTGCAGCAACAAGTGGGTGGAATATCTAAACATCCGGTTTGTTCTGTAAAGGAACTAAATGGCCGTTTGAAAGAATTTCCGAATGGTATATAACAGTATCAAGTCCAAAAAAAAAAAAAAAAAAAACACGATGCAAAAACAATAGAAAAATTCTAAATGATTTGATATTACCTTCAGAATAACAATAAAATTCTAAAAACAAATCAGGTAGAAAATTACACCTGATGAATGCTTACAATGGTGAATTCTAATTTAACTAAGTATCGGATTCATACAATTTACCACCAAACAGTAGTAAATAACTTTGCCACCCGTCCCTTTTAATACAGGTTCATCCCGCATTGGAAAATAAACGGGACGGGTCTGTAAGGATGGGTAGCAACCCTAGTGGTAAATACTGCGGTACTCACATTAGAAATGTTAGCTTGTTTACGCAGCACGAAGAGCAAGAGGATCACGGCGTTTCCATTGGCGTTCAGCGCCCCCTGCAGGACATCCACAGGATATGATATCCATACAAGTCCGAAAACAAAGTAACCAGGAAATTTAGGCCCTGTTTACACTTGATTTTAAAATGCGTCTTGTTCATTTGGATCAGAAGTGGAGTGCTACATTTGACCACCAAGACACATTGTGATCCAATCACTCAAACCACTTGCCAAGATGCATTTGACCACATATCTTATGTGGTGTATATACGCTAATGTGTCCTGATGCGACCCCAAGAAGGATGTCACAGTGGCTGTGTCTGAATTCAAGGGCTGCATCCTTCTAAGGCTACATTTGAAGACAGAATGCATTGCAGCGGTGCGATGAGGTCATCCCATTTCAAAGGCTCTTTAAGTGCAGCCTAGAAATGCTTCCTTCCTTTACTGAGTCGAGAAGGATCCAGTCGATGGATCCTTCACAGCCCAACATATGCCAAGATGCATTGTGCAGACCTTAGAAGGAGGCTAATGGACCTCTAAAGATGCAGCCTCTGAATTTGGATGCAACCAATTCCTGTGTGTGAGGCCATTCACCTTCTAGCGGAAGTGATGTAGGTATTTAAGAAGTGTGAGCACAACTGGTCAGCTGGAAACCTAGGAGAGACATGACAAAAACCCAGGTGTAAATGGCGATGTGTCTCAGCTGTCCGCTTGTGATCCGATCACTCAAGACGCATTTTAAAACCAAGAGTAAACTGGGCGTTGTGGGAAAAGTTTTTTTTTTCCAGAATATATACTCACTGAAAAATAACAAGCATTATAATGTTGAATAATATTTTATATAACTAGACGGATAATCATTTTTTTTAACTTATACTTAGTGAACATGGGGATGTTAAGATAAGTATCAGTAGCACAGTAAAGTAGTTATGCGTGATGAGGTGGCCAGAAGACTCTCAGGCAGCTAGCAAATGCATGGTGGCATCTGCCTCAGTGTGGAAAGGAGAGGAGGGTGTAGTAGAGGTCTCAGCCGTGAACCCAGCTGGTGGCAGTGAGGACAAGCTCCCGGAGAGAAGATCCGTCCAACATGTAGAAGGATTAGTGTAGTGCCGGCCAGCCTGAAAATGTGCTGACAGTCAGCGAAGCTGTTTGCATACGACTTAGCGCTGGGACCATTGCCAGCGCTCCACAGCGGCCCCCGGATCAGACGGAGGACAGGGAGAGACCGTATGATGGGGGGGGGCCGCCCACAGCACAAGCTCCAGCCTGATAACCGCAGAAGGCGTTTGGTATCATATATTATTCACAACAGCAGCATAACGATTATAACAGGAAGCATCGCTTATTTTGTCAGACAACATTAAATGAATTATATTCAAATAGTCTGTAGGGCGCCCACATTTGTTCACTGTTTGTTTGGTTACTTAACAAGGGCAGCTTTTAGAGTGTAAACGTTACTGGGGAAAAAAAATGTAAGAAAACGTGAGCATTTTTTTTAACTGAACATTTCTTTAAATTGTGAATGTAATCTCTGAAGACACATTGCAGACCTATTTTCTCAGATAAAATCATTCAGGCCCCTCATCCTGGGGTGTCCTGTACAATCCTGTTACATCAGACAGGATAAGAGTCGTAAGAATCAGGGAAGCCAGCTGTAAGTGTAAGCAGACGAAACACATTTTTCTTGTATTATTTCTTTTACATATTTCCATTAACACAACATATTAATCAGTGAGCACTGTAAATACAAACATGTACCTCATACTCAGTACTAACATGGGTACATTTGAGGTTAGTGATACCTGAAGGTGACCTTGGGAAGGTTTGTATCTAACAGGCAGGTCAGTATTGTGAAGGTCAGCGTAGCAGCGTAAACAGAGCCCTGTCTGAGAGGCAGAGAGCTGAGCACAGCAGCGCGAGGGGTGGGGTGGGGGGGGTTTTGCCCTGACAGCACTGGCTATGTGGAGCCTTTAATCCCACTTTTAGCCCCCCGCACCCCAGAACTGGCCAGGAATCGGGCGAGACGTGTTTGCTTTGGCTGGGATGTTCACACTGGTGGGTGGAGTTTGGTCCGTGGAGTGACAATAAAGAACCCCCCCCCCCCCACACACACTGACACTAGCATGCCAAGATGTCAGAGAGCATCAGGGGCGCCGCGCCAACCAGGCGGAACAGCACAAAGGTGCCGCCGTCAGCCTGCAGGTGTCGTACCTCTGCAGCCGTACATGTGGACACAGAGGGCCAATCACCTCGGTTTACACATATAAGAAACTCCACCATCATCGTCATTGTCATTTAGGGCAGCGTGTGGCTCAGGGGGCTAAGTCTGTGTGTCTGTAATCAGAAGGTTGCCAGTTCAAACCCAGCCTCAGTATGTCTGTGGGTCCTTGAGCGAAGCCCTTAACCCCCAGCTCCCTGGGTGCCACAACAGGTGGCTGCCCTTTGCAGACAGCTTACTCTACAAAGAGCAAGTTGAGGGAGGAAAACAATTTCCCCATGGGGATCAATAAAGTATCCCTCATCTAGGCTGACCACCTAACCTACCTCACGGGGACACCATGAGCTAGGTCAGGCTTTGTAAGCTACCATTTCAATTAACAGGCCCTAGATTTCACTTCAGCACTGAGTTATACCATGAATATCAGCAGAGGTTCTTTGCAGCCTTTGTTGATTTTCGTAAAGTGTTTGACCAAGTTGATCAGGTTGCCCTGTGGGACATCTTGAGACTTCGCGGGATCCCCACAAAGTTGCTGGACGTAATGGCCGGCCGGTACACTGGTACTGTGAGTGCTGTGCAGAGTAGAGAGTGAACCTCCACATCCTTCCTAGTTGATTCTGGGGTTCATCAGGGATGTGTTCTTGCTCCTACTCTGTTCAGTGCTTGCATGGACTGGGTGTGGGGCATCGTGTAGTGAAGGAAGATTTACTGATCTTGACTTTGCTGATGATGCTGTGATCTTAGCGGAGTAAATGGAGCTCTGATTGGGGCTCTCGAGAGACTGAGCGAGGAGTGTCTGGGATTGTGGGTGTCCTGGGTAAAGACCAAGATCAAGGCATTTAATGACTTCTTAGGCACAGCTAAGCAGGGAGAATGTCGACCTTGTCGAGAGGTTCACTTACCATGGCAACGACATTCATGTCTCTGCTAACTCCTATGAAGTCAGTAAATGGATTGGAAGAGCATGAGGTCGCTGGAAAGGGGTGTGTGGCGCTCCAGATATCTTTGCAAGATGACGAAAGGTCCAAGTCTTCGAAGTCCTGGTGCTCCCTGTTTTGCTGTATGGCTGTGAGACATGGATGCTCTCCAGTCACCGGAGACGAAGACTGGACTCCTTCGGTACTGTGTCTCTTTGGAGAATATTTGGGTACCGCTGGTTTGACTTTGGGTCGAATGAGCAGTTGCTAGAGGACTTCCGAATGAGGCACATTACCTGCATTGTGAGGGAACTTCAGTTACGGCACTACAGCCATGTGACACGTTTCCATGAGGGCGATCTGGCTTGCAGGATCCTCATTGCTGAGGACCCAAGCAGCTGGACCAGGCCAAGGAGACACCTGCACGCTGCCCGTGAGGCGTCGTGCAGGCGAGGAAGAGAATGTGGACGACCCACTGGCGGCTCACAGGAACACAGGGGTTTAGTAACAAACAAGGAACACTACAAAATAAATGGACCACGAGGGATCAGAACCAAAAGGCAATAAACAAAGACTAATTACAAATGGGGCAGGAAAACAAGGGGCAGGCAGATGGGCAGGTAGGTAACAAATAACAGAACATCACTAACGTCATAAATTTCATACAATGAACCACTGGCAACGGAACTGAGGCAGGGACTTAAATACTAAGGGGTAACGAGACTAACACAGGACAGGTGAGACTAATTAACAGGGACTAGTAAAATGGGCAACAACTAATAAGTAACTCAAGGAACTAAACGGGGAAACTAAGAACTGACAGAGAGACAAAGAAAACAGAATGTAACACTGGGAATAACAAAGACTGGTAAAACACAACTAAGGCACAAAGCAAGAAACCAAAACTGAATACAAATCACAGGACTAAACTGATATAAATGAAACACTAGGAACAAAATACAAAAACAGAGGAGGCACAAACACAAAACACAAAACTGAGGGGTTCACAGGTAGCCGCATGCTACCTGAAGACGCAAGACTGGGACAAAACAGGTGCTAACCCTGACAGCATCAGCACATGCTCCCCAACCTGACCTGACATGACTGAGTTGTTGCTGTGTGTTGATTGGTCAGTCTCCTACAATCATGCATGTGTCACTAATATTAATGTGAAACAGCTGAATGAGTCTTTCAATCAAGGAAACAAACCAGTCAAAGCACAAGAAGAACTAAACTATCTAGCCAAGAACAGGAGCCTTTCAGTTTTAAAGTAGTTTGTAAAACCTGATGTAACTCAAAGTGTCCCCCCTGACATGGATTAGGTGGTCACCCTACCTGCATCCTCAGCATTAAATGTCACCATGGTTAATTTTATACACATACATGTTATTATTTTGAATAAACACCTGTAGATGCTATTCAGCTTGTTACTGTCTATCCTTGCACTGTCATATTCCATTTTCAGCCTGATATTAATATAGATATGTTTTTAGCAAGTAATGAGTTTAGGTTCAGGGTTTGGGATAGAATTAGATTTAGAAACTTGAACATTTCTGGGTGTGTGTGCGCAGTGCGTTTGTGTGTATGTCTCTGTGTCTGTCCTCTCTTTCTCTGTATTTCTGGGTGTGTGTGCGCAGTGCGTTTGTGTGTATTTCTGTGTGTATGTGCTCTCTTTCTCTGTATTTCTGGGTGTGTGTGCGCAGTGAGTTTGTGTGTATGTCTCTGTGTCTGTGCTCTCATGCTCTGTATTTCTGGGTGTGTGTGCGCAGTGCGTTTGTGTGAATGTCTCTATGCCTGTGTTCTCTTTCTCTGTATTTCTGGGTGTGTATGGTGTGCTTCTGCTCACCCACCAGTGATTTTATCTCCCCTGACATGTCCTGCCCCAGGCTCCCTGCCTGTTGATTCTCTTGACACCCCTGGCTCCCTGCCCACCCTCCTCAGGGGCCCCCAGCCTGGGACTGTCCTCTCCTCTCACAGCAGCTGAGGTAGGCCTGGAGCCTCAGCATTCTGGGACATGTCTCATCATCTCCTCTCCCAGTTCATGCTCCCTATTCCTGGCTCCCTCCTTCTGCTCCTGCCTCCCTGATCCTTGTTCCTGGTTCCCTGCTCTTTGCTCCTGGTTCCCTGCTCCCTGCTTCTGACTCCCTGTTCCTGGTTTCCTGCTCCCTGCTCCTTTCTCCTGGCTTCCTGTTCCTGGCTCCCTCCTCCCTGCTCCTGCCTCCCTGATCCTTGTTCCTGGTTCCCTGCTTCTGACTCTCTGCTCCTGGTTCCCTGCTCCCTGCTTCTGACTCTCTGCTCCTGGTTCACTGCTCCCTGCTTCTGACTCTCTGCTCCTGGTTCCCTGCTCCCTGCTTCTGACTCTCTGCTCCTGGTTCCCTGCTCCCTGCTTCTCACACTCTGCTCCTGGTTCGCTGCTCCCTGCTTCTGATTCCCTGCTCCTGGTTCTCTGCTCCCTGCTCCTGACTCTTTGCTCCTTTCTCCTGGTTCCCTGTTCCCTGCTTCTGGCTCCCTGTTCCTTGTTCCCTGCTCCTTGTTCCCTAATGTCCTCCCTGCTTCTGATGCCCCCCCTGCTCTGTTCACACAAAGGCAAACCCAAAGGCTACCCAGATGTGAAACAGGCTGCTCCCACCCCTGAAATCTTCCAGCACCCGGCTGTCCAAAGAAGACTCTATGATACTCTGCTATAATACAGTTTACAAAGGGACCACAGCCCCAACAGACCAGTGCAGATGAGTGAAACACAGCCAGATTTAATTATTTGAGAAGCTGGAGGTGGGGGTTCTAGGGAGAAGGTCATCACGTTGGCTTTAAATGGTCTTTGATGAGGAATCTTCCCTGTGAAGAGGTTTGAACGTCGTTATTCAAAGAATCCCAGGATCCTCTTTCTGTGGCACAGTTTTTTAACCGTCTTCTTCCTTTTTGGGATGACAGTGCCCTCTGGCTAGAGGGAGTCAGCTTAGTCACTGGGGCTGCAGTGAATCAGAGCTCTTCTGCTGGGGCTTGCCTGCACGTAATCTCCATAGCGGCTGACGGGACCCCGGAATGCTGCCATCCGGCATTCTCGCGGCTGCCAGGGGCATGTGTGCAGAGCCCTGCCAGTCCACGGTCCTCATTTACCCGCAAGGAGGCAGCAGGCCTCTGGGATCCGCCCTGCCCCGCCCACGCCAGCACCCCCTACAGGCATGATTGAGGGCCTGCAGGAGGACACTCTACAGTGGCCAATGCATTCTGGGTGCCGACATTCTGCTGAAGCTCCTATTTTCCTCAAAAACACTTAAAAAGAAGTGTGGCTCACAGATTTCATGTTGTTTTATTATTCATGCACATGAAACAGTCTTTCAGCTCCTTTGTTGTGCAGGAAGAATAGATTAAGGAGGGTGTGAAGGCAGTTGATGCAGAAACTGCAGAGAAACTTGCTTTTCTGCGTCGAGTAACGGCTTCTGTTCTGCACAGCCTCTTATTAACGAATGACCCCGGGAGGGGCAGGGTGTAGTAGGGCTGTTGTGTTGTGCTGATGTCTGGGGTCCTGTCATCCCCCCCATGCACTGTGAACGGGGATGGACCGTCCCGTGAGAGAGGCACAGGCGGCTGCTGGCCGCCCTCAGGGGAACCGGGAGTGGACGGATCACGCAGGTATGCGAGTGCTGGAATGCGCCGCTCAGCCACACCTGCGTGACTCGTAGCTTCCTGCCGTTGAAAAAGCCCAGCAGCACTGGGCGTCTCCCAGCTCATTGGCTGACTCCATGGCGACCAGCAGCTCAGGTGGAAACGGCGCTCCAATCAATAGACTCTGAAAGTAAAGAATGGAGAGAGGGGAGAATGAGCCAATGGGAGGTGACATGGGGAGTAGGCGGGGCCACAGGGGGATAAAACTCACCAATGGGGTGTGTCCACAAAGTTGGTCGGCAGCTGACAGTGAAAGGTTAGTCTGGGGAGGCCCTTCATGGCTGGACCATGCTCTGCTGTACAGAACAGCCTGGCTCCTTTGGACAGCTTCTTCTGAGAGCATGTCCACAGTCGGACGAGCCGAGGGACATCTCTTCTGTCGCCTTAGGCCGGGTTTATTCCTCGACCGAAGTTCCATGAAGCTCCGGACCTCCCGAGAAGCGCAGCGAGCTCGTGGCGGGTTGGTGTGGCGAGGAACCTCTGGACTCCTTGCAGATCCCTGCCGCTTCCTGGACGCCGGGTGGTGATGTGGTCCTTCGCTTGTCCTTATCACTTTTCCTGCCCAGCTAACGATGCTGTATCCGTTGGACGGAGAACTGATAAGGGCGCGCGACTGACGCTGTCTGCGTTTGGTGAAGACACCCGGGCCTGGTGTACGACCGCTTCAGTCCACCAATACAGGACCATTAAAATACTGGGAGGCTCCTCTGAGTTCCCCTTAAAAAGGTGTGAAAAATGTGCCATTGTCTCCTTACGCTTACATGCTCTAACTCCGTTTGCACCCTTTTCACTGTATTTCCCCCTTGGGGCTTCACTCTGGTTGACACAAACTCCTGCCTAGTGAGTAATTACTTTTAGCTGCAAATGTATTGTTTCTTTAATTACTTTTTGCTGGAAATGCAATTGTGATCTGAAACTCAGTGACAGATCACATTACTGTGCCTGTCATGTGAGCTACTTTTCTGAAGAGTTTAACCTCAGAAAAACAGCATGATTCGTATGACTATGATAAGTTCGTTAACTAGCTATCCGTTGGGTCTGAGGTCAGGAGGTGACTGGCCTTCACACAGGCTACTCAAATATTTGAATGAACCATAAATATATAGTAAAAAACAAGTATAATAAAAATACATAAGGTGGCATTTATACTCTGCTTCAGTACTTTAAATGTGTTGGATGGAACATTTTTAAAAATTTGAAATATGCAAAATTTTACACGGTCACTTGGATATTGTTATTGATGAACAGCGTACTGTATATTGGTTTATAAAGCTACAGTTATATGAGCAAACACAAGAGGTCGCCACTAACACTTAGAGATTGTATTTATCATATGCACCGTTTAATTAGGGCAGATGAAAACCGAAACTGTACGAAGTACACATCTGTTAAGCTGAAATGTGTGACCCACTTACAGCTAATACACTGCACCTTGCACTTTTAGGTTTCTGAGAATTTCTCAAGTCACCAAACTGCTTTGAAATATATGGAGGACTATATTACCTCCAACCAGAAGGGGGCACTGTGACTCTTTCTTATGGAGAAGCACCTCCCATGACTATGATACAGCTTCACATAGTATAGCCGTCCTGCTGGATCCAGCATCACATGGAGTCCCCTGGACATTGCTGTTCCCTCCAGATCATATAGACAACTTTTCTGTTCATAAATTTAATAGTTATTATAAATGTAAATACATTTATAATGCATAATTTATTTGAACCAAATTCCATTGCACATAGAGTCGCTGTTTCAGGGAAACCTGTAAACCAGAGTCAGTGGAGAGGCTCCCAGTTTAGTCCTGCTCACCTCCCTGTCCCAGCTTCGGTTGCCATGTTTGCTGTTTGTTAGCCTTACGAGCAGACTTTCTTAAACTGGAGGCTATTAAAACTCAGCAATTCCTTCTCCCCGTAACCATAGAAACTATATTACCAAGCGACAGTCCGACACTTGCTTGTAAGTTTGGTGTTGGCAGGCTTCATATTGCAAATGGGTTTTCTGTCTGTGTGGTTTTCGTGTTTCTCTGCGGGTAATAGGTATTGTAATGAGAACAGACCATGATCTCATTGGGTATGACACCGTTACTAGAGGGACACTGTTATCACAGCCTGCCGTGTCACAATAAACAGAAAGGTATAAGCTTCAATAGCACACACAGGCGTGTTTTATTTACTTATGTTACGCATGTTTACTGTGTAGTTATGCACTGAGCATCACTCTGCATTATAAAGAGCTGAAACGGTAATGAGGATTTCTGGGTCATTGCTGAGTATAGGAGAGGACACCCCCTGCTGGACCATGACAGTTCTGACAGCACTGAGAAAGTAAGGCGGCTTCTTAATTAAACACACAAGCAGGAGGACCGTCACCATGACTACGCAAAGCAAAGGAAAAGCTGAGTTCTGCAGATCAGGTGCATTCCGAGGAGCGACCACTGGACAGCAAGCTTCAGCTTCAGCTCATGTGATTTTAGCATGTAATATGATGTGATGTCATGCCAAAGCAGTTCCTGTGTTATACATTAGCGGCGCTGAACAGCATCCTAACAACGGCGTTCAAATCTAACTTTTCGTATTTCTTACCTTAAAACATCTCATTTATTTTTCAAATATTCACCGGACTCAAATGCTTACAGTGCAGACATAAGTACGGCTTTCCGGCCTGCATGTAACACGTCTGCCATGCATGGACTCCGTTCCCGCCGTGTTACAGTAGAGGCGGATGTTATGTTTGAGCCTGAACACTGACTATGCGGGGGCACTCGGCGACACAGAATCACTAACGACACACTTCCTACAGACGCCTGGGAGAGCTCATGCGCTTAGCAGCC
Source organism: Gnathonemus echidnorhynchus (assembly GCA_026776725.1). Lineage (NCBI taxonomy): Eukaryota > Metazoa > Chordata > Actinopteri > Osteoglossiformes > Mormyridae > Gnathonemus > Gnathonemus echidnorhynchus. Next base: position 4,317,177 of record JAODJU010000007.1, read on the forward strand.
TCCCGCCACCTGCTGGTGTGTGAAGACAGATTATAGTGGACCTCTGAGTGCAAAGCACCCGGAGAGGCGGGGTGGGGGGCAAGCCAGCCCTCTGGGGGGCGGTAGGTCTGTGACGCTTTGTTGTCTCCCTGCACTCCCTTCATTAATTAAAATCATGGTTTCCTCTGAAAATATCATGGCCTGGCCTTTCGCAGGTGAAAATTAGCAGCGGCCTCAAATGTGACCCCCTAGCAAAACCAGGTGATATAATTTTACACACATCGTGAACCGGCTACTGAGACACAACAAGAGCTCACCACTAATAATCAACAGCAGTACTATACTAATCCTGCTGCAATATTGGACAGCGGTACTATACTAATCCTACTACAATAATGGACAGCAATACAATATTAATCATACTGCAATAAAAGGCAGATGTACTATGCTAATCCCACTGCAATAATAAACCACAGTACTATACTAATCGTACTGCAATAATACACAGCAGTGCTATACTAATCATATTGCAATATTGAACAGGAATACTATGCTAATCCCACTGCAAACAGTAAACAGCAGTACTATACCAATCCTACTGCAATAATAAACTGCCGTGTTATACTCATGCCATTGCTGCTGAAATAATACACAGCAGTACTATACTAATCCCACTACCACTGCAAAAATAAACAACAGTACTATACTAATCCCACTACCACTGCAAAAATAAACAACAGTACTATACTAATCCCACTGTCATGGCAATAATAAATTGTAGTGCAAAACTAATCCTACTGCCACTGCAATATTAAACATTAAAGAAAAATAAAACAATATATAATTAAAATAAGAGTTAAAGGACATTCCTGTGCTATATAGCCATGGACATAAATGCGGACACAGTCACACAAGCACCAAACATCAAGCATGCAAACCACAAACCCATATGCAAACCACAGGGCGCATAGGCACACAGACACACAGATAGCAGGCAGACACCCAGCCGACAGACACATGGATAGCAGGCAGACACCCAGCCAACAGACACACAGATAGCAGGCAGACACCCAGCCGACAGACACACGGATAGCAGGCAGGCACCCAGCCGACAGACACACTAACATGACTTAACATTAAAAGAAACCCCAACAGTTCCAAACAGCTGCAGTCAATGAGTGACTCATCTTTCAGTGAAACTTTTCATATATACAGTGATATTCATCTCAAGGTGTAAATGGTGATGATTTCAGAAGTAGCAGCAGCTGTCTAGATGCGGGTTCTGCTTTTTCAAGAAATCCTACTATTGTTTATAGAATCATTTAAAAATGAATGCATGGGAATGACAGGGAGTCACGGGTCTAGCGGCCTGTATGTGGGTCTTAACGCAGCTTCAGCGCTCTGGCACACTAGGAGGCATCAGCGGACCCGTGCCAGAGCAAATAGACATCTTCCCAGCGCGTGTGACAGAAGACGTTAGAGAAGGAGCTCACGTGTGTCGGGCCTCAGAGCTCTCAGGATGACTCATCTGCAGAGCGTTTCGGTCATCAGAGGTGTGAAGAGCTCCATGGAGATGGGGGAGGGCCCAGAGCAGCTCCCCGCCCCCTCCCCAGCATCGCAGAGTGTGTCTCGCCACCTTTCATCTCGTTTGAGAGCTCATCACGCTCAAAGACATCTGGTGCATATTTACAGGCTCTGGATTTCACCCCCTCCTCAGATTCATTAAGTCCATCAGCAGTAAGAGCTCCTGCTTTGTCAAGCCGGGGCTGCGCAGACGCGAGCAGGCCGCCCTCGCGACCCACAAACATGCTCCCCTCTCTGGCGCGATTATCCGCCTGCTGTTGGAAAATGGTGTCAGACCTGATACAGCGTGTAGCTGAAAATCGTGTCGAGAGCCGGCGGCGTCAGGAGGAAAGCAGGAGAACCTCCAGAATCTGAGCACGTTTTCTTGGGAAAGAGGGGGCGTCTTCATACAGCTGGGGTGACAGAATGCTGCATGTAGGGGGGGCGTGTCACGGCCACATCCCTGAAGGTCCTGAGCAGGACGGGACCTCATGTTCAGCGATAAAACACGGCCGTTTATTTATTTATTTGGTTGCGTCTTTGGTTGACTTCGATGCTCATGCTCTCCACAAACTGAATCCACAGCAGCAGGCGTGTCACTATCCGTGTTGATGCTGCCAGCATTGCGTCGATAATGCTTCTCTGGCCCGTTATATGCCCAGCTGCCCCCCCCCCCCCCCCGCCAAA
>JAODJU010000007.1:4324950-4337217 GCA_026776725.1 Gnathonemus echidnorhynchus
AGGGAGCAGCGGTCAGTCGGCATAAAGACAGAGCTGATGTCCAGAGGGAGCAGCGGTCAGTCGGCATAAAGACAGAGCTGATGTCCAGAGGGAGCAGCGGTCAGTCGGCATAAAGACAGAGCTGATGTCCAGAGGGAGCAGCGGTCAGTCGGCATAAAGACAGAGTTGATGTCCAGAGGGAGTAGGAGAACAAAATTAAAATGTCAAGGCAACCAAGAGCCACTTAGGAACCAAAGTTTTGAACCTATTAATTTAGGCAGTTAGAGCAGAGGGCAGTCCAACTCTCAAGCAGATCCTTCTCACAAACCTCCGGCGTTCGCACTCAGCTCAGTGGTCTAATGAACAAGGAGCCCAGACCCTGTTCCAGATTGCTGGACCAAAACAATTACCTCTGTCTCTATGTAGTGATTATCTTAATTTTTATCCTCTGTGCTCTTGTACAACTCTATAGTTAGTGCCTTACTGCAGGCAGAATTAGGAATTACTGTTTCTCTAAATGATTCTACAATGGGGTAACAGGCAGGCCTAACCAAACAGGCAATAACAGAGGAATCAGCCTGAGGGCCTTCTTTGTGTCTGATCAGCAGGTCTGAATGGGGTGAGAAAACCATCTAAACAAGAATCTGGGAAATCGGCAAGGGACCGGAGAGTTCTGGAAAAGTTCTGACTGCTGCTGGATTATAGCGTGAGTGGGTGAAACTAGCTGCATCCTGCCTTGTTTAAGGGCTTCTTACAAAGCTTTCAATATGACATAACCCCCCCGCCCCCCTCCCATCCAGTTCCTATAAAATTACTTTGCTTTGAGAATCTAGCTGATTGCCCTTCACGTTTGTACCCACAACTTTGTCAAAGTAAAACATAAGCATCCCATCTCGGTACCGACTACATTTCATTACAGTTCCGTTCTCATGATCGTTAATTTGCCTTCTTCCACCTGAAGTCTAATTACATGCTTTACCATGTTGCCATTGGAGACACTGCCTGCTTTTTTTTTAATTGGTAGCTTAGGTCACTTCCTGCTGCAGTCATTCTCAGATCAGAGTAATATGACATATAAATATATTTACACTCCCACCATACAAGTACGCACTATGTTCATATTATCGCTATCATAAAATAAATACCCCTAAAGAGCAGTAATGATGGAAGGACAAACCCAGAGACAACCATCCCTGAGGACTTTCTGATTCTGTTTGCATTAATGGCTCAAAAACAAGTAATAACCTGCCAGTGTTTATGCTTGTATGAGGCTTAAGGCATTTGACACAGAATTTCCCCACACTGGACCCTTTGTCATCACTGCAGGGCAGGTCTGTTTTATTCATCAGTGGAATCATTAAAGTATGAAAATACAGAATATGGAGGTTATCAGACAGGGGGATTCCCAGTGTTGGGTATTGCAGGCCCAGAAACTACAAAATCCAGACTAAGATTTTGTTTCTACCAACCAGGTGAGGACTCTGTGACTGTGAGTCTTTATGCTCAGCAGGTGGGTAGAAAAAAATTATTGGTAGGGATTTATAGTTTTTGGACCTGCAATACCCAACACTGAGGATTCCTAATGCCTTCCTGTGTTGAGGTTCACGGGATACAGTAAAACAACAGACCCCCTCATATGGCACTTTACCCTGAAAATCAAAACAGAAAATTTGCCACAATGAGGAACAAAGGCTGGACATCCACTGCTCCTCCTGAACACAGTGCAGATCCTGTAAAACACGGAGCTAATTTACCCTGTTTTAACTACAAACTTCTACAGAAAACTGCCCTTTTTAAAATATGTAAAACACATACACCATATTGTCACCTGTACATGTAAATGATTATTTCTGAGTGAATACCTTCTGTCATAAACCATAAAATAAACAGCTGAGATGGATATCAGCTATTGGGCTGACAGGTTTTTGGACACATAAGTTCCGTAAAACCTTCAAAGTGGGTAAATGTTAACAGATAGCAGCGATTTCATGAGTAGTGCAGTTGTTTAGAGCCTGAGGGCCTTCCAGGTTACACAGGAGAGAGAAGCTATTTAGAGAAGCTCATCAGAAAAAACACAGTTGCACAGAGACCCAGCAGAGAAGTTTATATTTTTGGAATCGTGGTTCTACGTCAGATTTTATGAGTTAGTTTTGGTAAATTCTAAAAATACCTGTGGTGTTACCTCAGTCTATCAGACTAGATCTCAAGTGCCGTCAGGGGGATGAAAAAGGTTATATTTGGAGGGAAAAGTGAAGCTCGGCTGTGGTGAGAGGTTGCAGAACATGGAAGCTGCTCCTAGGAATCAGAGAGGTGTCTTAGCCTCCGACTCAGATCTGCATGTTTATTGATTTGTTAACATGACAGATGTGCTGCTCCTGTATGGGGATCCAGAGCAGATGGCACACTCAGGTCAAAGATTGGCTTCCATGTCCTTTTCCTTTCATAAAAGTAAATAATTACGCTGCTTCCAAAAAGATATGGCATGGTGTTGATTTCCTTCATTTCAACACCCCCACCCCCCAAAAAAGGCAATAATTATTTTGGTAACCCTTATATATAGTGCATTATAGATGAGAGCTTCATAGAGCATTCATAATGCATAATAAACCTGGCTATAATGTGTTGTGCCTTTTTATAAATATTTAGAGCCATGTTTATAATGCTTTATGAATGCATTATAATGCATTATGAATGTGTTTATAAATTACTAAAAACATGGCCTTAAGTAAAGTGTTACCATAATTTTTTTCTTCTATGGTTGAATTACAATTATCATCAAAGTAAAAAAAAATACCTGAAAAAAGACAAAAGAAAATCACACTGTAGCACTCCAGTTCTTCCGGAAGGTGCCACGCTTCCTGTAAAAACCAGCAATCAGGCTGAAGACGTCAGCATCAAACTGACCGCAACCTCTGCTTTGCTCACCATTCTCTGTATATTTAAAAAAACGCTCCTCTAACAAGCAGTCTGACTACATGAGAACCACGGCGATCATTATCTGCTACATCTGAGGTCGTGCTCATCACTGCGCAGTTAGCATTCATAAACGTCAATGGTTCTGTATTAATACATTACATACTATCAAACTGCAGAATCATGCAAACAATTGATCGCTACCATTAAACTTCGTACATCAGCCTGTTCGAGGCGACCTAAGCCATATCCTTCAATCCAGAAGGCGGAGATGATCCCTAATCTGCCAGTTGAAGCTTTTATCATACCAATGAATCATTCCCTTTGAGGGCCATAATCATTGTTACAATGTAACACATTTTAAATGTTTTACTGATTGTTTCTTTGAATGGGACTCACTCCATATCTCCTTCTCTCATGTAAGGAAAAGAAGGAAAAGAACCTGAGTGACTACATTACCCGTTTCATGGGCCCCACTGGCAGACGTCCAAGAGACCATCTCTAGTGAGGATGGGGGGGGGGGGGGTCCTGTCATGCGAGGCAGTTAAACAGGTTGAATGAGTGGGGAGGTGCTGAATAACACCTCACAGAGAGGACAAGGAGATTCTAATTATTTGCTGCTCAAAGAATCCCATCCTTAATGCCAAAATCGCATTAATGCTGTATCATAGCAACATTAATAAAATCATATTTTCTTTAATGGCTGCTGTAACTAGAGCATGCTGATAAACATGCAGTAAAGTGATGTACAGTACTGATGTTTAATTTTACGTAATAGGCTGCAACCCTGACTGAGAAAAACACTTAGAAGATGGATGGATGGATGGATTAATGGATGGATGGATGATTTTATCCAAGAGTGCGGCGACTGAGCAAAAATGAACAATACTATATCGTTCAACTAAGATGAATGGTTGCTACTGTATCCAGTTCTGTTAGATGTGCTCCCATTTATCTCAGTGTGTAGAATGTAGAACTTACAAAATATTTACTTATTTCAGAGATAGAACCTTCAGTCTGGTCACAGCATATCATGGGAGGAAAGGAAGTTTTCACTTGTCCACAAATCTGTCTTTCCTTTTCGTTGTCTCTGACGTCTGACTGCGTGTCTAGGCCAACCCAGCAGTATGGTGTCAAGGGCTAATCTAGAATTCTCATTCACTCTTACGCAGTGCTCCCCCACCACAAACAGTCAAATTCCCCTGGGTTCACAAGCTAGAAAACAATCTGAGAAATTTAGCAGATTCACCACCCTGATTAATGGCTCTGCGTCACTTCCGGTCTCAAGATGCAGCGTGATTTATGCTGTCATTTGGAATGATTTATGATCTCCGAATTGCAACGAGGTAAATTGCACATATTAAACACCGGCAACCGATTAAATAACAATTATATCATACAAAACATATTCAAACAAGATGCAAAAGCTGCAGCTTATATTTGACTGACGTGCATAATCATATTAGAAAGCTACAGTCCCGAAAAAATGTCATGTTACCGCTAGAGGTCGAGGAATTGAACCCTAACACACGAGTTCAAACACCACGGAACCACGGACCTTTCCCAAGCTTGCAAAATTATTTTCAGATACACAGCTCAATTTGTTTTTCAGCTTTCCTTAAATGTCCTGAAGAAAGACACTGAATTATATATTATTTATACTAACCCATATCCCGCTGCCCTTCAAAGGAAATACAGAATGATTATTCCGTGCGTCTAATTAATATCTTCCTGGCGTCCTATTACTGAAACTGAAATGAAAACTTCCATTAAATGACACGCCTCGAAACTGCAAAGGCTACTTTTGGACCACTGGATTTCCTAACTTCTATCATCATATTTACATATTTAGTGCAACTGGTGCACTAAAACTTTACAGATTCCATAACAGGCCCATAACTTACAGCATTAATGAAGATACGTAGATTATAGGCTACTCGTAGACCCTGAATGCCTCTTTAGAATTGGTGTGAACTTGGCTTATTAGATTTGCGTTTGCCATCTACATGCCCCCTCCCCCCAAAATCAACACCTTACATCTATAATATATAAAACTGAGTTTTAGGTTGTTTGTAAGTTACTCTTTACCAAAAAGGTCCTTACTAGACGCAGTAGTTATTTCTGTATATTCTGACGTCAATGATCCGCACGTTTCATTCAGCCAGCGGTAAGTTATTTATACACCCAACATCTTGGGTGTTTTTCCAGTGCTGCCTGATAGGGATGCTGCCATCGGACTCATCTGGTGACTTACCGTAGGAATAGATCCACCCACATCTCCGTTTAGTTATAGCGGCAAAGGCGTATAGAAGTATGTTCGAAACAGGAGCTCTGCCGATGAAGAAACTCAGAAAGAGAGAATAATGCCGGTGAATTTCAGGACGCCCCCGGAGAACTGGACCTCAACAGCCTGACATTTCGGCATATTCTGAAGCTGCACAATTATCACCTCATGGGGTAAGCATTAATTTCTTGAAACGGCAGATTTTTTCATGTGCTTTTGCAGAAAATCCCTGTTATCTATTTTAAAAAGTTCGTCGATGATTTGGCGAAACAACGCGTAAAATACCTGTATTTCTCCATATCTGATTAATTAAACAGAATACTATTTCTAGTGGTGTAGTGGTATAATTAAAATTAAGTGTTAAAGGACAACATGTCGCCCAAATTAATATATGATGTTAATTTAAAGAAATTAAACATATCAAATGTTTGCGTAACACTACCGTTCTTAATAAAATCGTTAGAGTGACATTTAATCACGAAGACTCAATTAAATATGTAATCATATACGAAATGCCTAAGCACACACGATGGACTCCTCTGGTCTTTAAAAAACGCACTGTCGTTATATACAAACGATCGTTTATTAGCTCAGACAGACGCTGTAAAGTGCTACGGACAAGTTTCGAGCTGAGGACCATGGACAGCAGCCTGGTCCAACCGCAGCCCACGGATCGGAACAAGTTTGCAGCCGGTGAAGGCAGCAATCATGCCACTTCTAGCTAGTTTTTAAAATATTATGCATTCAAGTTTAGTAATAAACTATGAGCCCAATAATAAGACGCATCGTTAATATCGGTGCATACAATATAAAAAGGTTACGAATAAGCATTAACTTACTGGTAGTGGACAAAATAATGGAAACACCAGCAAAGTGACTCATTCTGTTTTTGAACCCCCGGCGACCAGCACGGAAGACTTCTGCAGGAATCCGCAAAGACTTCCCTTTTATGAATGCACACCTCCAGACAATTATACACCTGTTCTGAAATTGCAAAACTTTGAATACACCGCCTAAAACAAGCTTTAAACCATCCTTCAAACATTCCTGCCCTGAATTAGAAAGCAGCTCAAATGAAACGCTGTATCATCGATGAGGACAAGACCATAACCGCATCATAACAACTGAACAAATGGCCAGTCCAGGATCGACATACATACTAAGCGCTATGAACGTCAATGTTACAAATTATAGCCTTGATTAAGGTGATTATATAGGGTCTTAATTACCAAGGGACACCGCACCCTAACATTATTTTGAAAAAGTAATGAGGATCCAGGATACAGAAACATTATCATTGCACGACGCACCGTGCGTCCTCTTTTAAGTCAAAGCCGTAACGAGGCGGTACGCGGACTTTTTTACGGACTCATGGCAAGTCTAATCGTTTAATTAATGCACAGTGATGGCACACTGGTGGGGACTTGAAATTCGTATACCATGTCTAATTCCCATTTTTGTCTGATTCTATCATGTAGTACACCGAAGACAAAGACATTATTGTTAACATTACTAGTGTTAACATTATTATTAGTTAGAGCCAAGTATGTCGCATAAACAAATGTATACCATCTACAACAATATATATATTTTTTAAAAGTCTTCAAAATCTTGTGATATTGGGGATAACCAAAGAAATTGGTGCTTGGATACATAACATGCATATACTATTTTAAGTATAGGTATATTGTGTGGTCGAGAGAAATAATGAATGAATGAAACTGTATTTTGGACCCTGTATTGTTAAAGTGTGCTGTCTGTAAGTATTAAGCGTTCTTTCTGTGTATAACGTGATTATAAGCGCCTTTCTGTAAGTATCGTGATTGTAAGCGTCCTCTCTAAATACTGCGATCGTAATCATCCTTTCTGTAGCCTAAATATTGCAATTGTAAGTATCCTCTGTAAATATTTTGATTGGAAGTGTCCTTCCTGTAAGTATTGTGATTGTAAGTATTCTCTGTTTAAATATCGTGATTGTAAGCATCCTCTCTGTAAATATTGCAATTGTAAGTATCCTCTTTGTAAGTATCGTGATTGCATGTGTACTCTGTAAATATTGCAAGTATCCTCTCTTTAAGTATTAAGATTACATGCATCCTCGCTGTAAGTATTGCAATTATAAGCATTCTCTCTGTAAATATTATGATTGTAAGCATCCTCTCTGTACATATTGTGATTGTAAGTGTCCTCTCTGTGAGCATCATCATTGTAAGTGCTCTTTCTGCACTTTTCCACCCACAGCAGGCTTTAATGCGACGCCAGACCCGAGGGAAGCAGTGAGAACCCCGGTCTGGATGATGGACGACATGCTGGAGCTCCGGACGGACGGAAACTCGCTGCTGAGGGCCGTGTGGCTCCGGCGGTTGCGTCTGACGCGGCTGCTGCTAGAAGGCGGGGCATATATAAACGAAAGCAATGAGCGAGGCGAGACGCCACTCATGGTGGCCTGCATGTCCCGTCACAGCGACCAGCAGAGCGCCAGCAAGGCCAAGCTGGTCAAGTACCTTCTAGAGAATAAGGCTGACCCCAACATCCAGGATAAGGCAGGCCGGACAGCCCTCATGCACGCCTGCAGCCAGAAGGCCGGCCACCAGCTGGTGTCCCTGCTACTGAGCAATGGCGCCGACCCCAGCATAGAGGACCGCAGCGGGGCCTCAGCACTTGTTCATGCCATAAATGCAGATGACAAGGAAACCTTAAAACTCCTACTGGATGCCTGCAAAGCCAAAGGCAAGGAAGTGATCATCATCACCACGGACAAGTCTCCATCGGGCACCAAAACTACCAAGCAGTACCTTAATGTCCCCCCATCCCCCGAGTTGGAGGACAGATACTCCCCAGAAGTGTGCACCTCCCCCTCCGAAATCACCATCCAATCTCCGCCTTCCCCCGAAGACGACAAACCGCAGGACACAGTCTTCGGCTTCCAGGCCAAACGGGCAGCGGGCAGTGGAGGTGGAACTGCCACGCCTAGCAAGCTCCTCACCGAGCCGCCGTCTCCCATCAGGAAGCCAGTCAACACTAAACGCGCACGGCTGCCGCAGCTCAAACGGCTGCAGTCCGAACCGTGGGGCCTCATCGCGCCCTCAGTCCTGGCTGCGGCCAAAGAGGATAGTAAAAGAGCCAATTCTGATGAGGATGTCATCGCTGGCCTTAATGGCCTGGCTCTATCCAAAAGAGCATCTCTATCACGACACAACAGCACGGAGAACAAAGAGGGCTCTGGATCCTTCCCCTCCATGGGCGATCTATCTTCCAAGGTGCTGCCCACACCTCGCAGGATGTCTCACGATAAGCCCCTCGCCCAGACCAGTGGCATTCCTACATGCATGCCAGTCAGCCTGAGGGACGCCATGCATTGGAAGATTCTGGGAAGTGAGCTCTCTGACTCGGATTCACAGCTGTACTGTGACTCGGGTGTGCTGGACTCTCCCAGGGCAGCCTTGGAGCGGAGGAAGAACAACATGTCTCCACGGACCATACTGAGCGGCTCGCGGGAATCGCTGGACAGCAGTGCCGGCACGTCCCCCGCCACAGCCCGCCGCAGGGACCCAGGGCTGCTGGAACGGCGTGGATCCGGCACCTTGCTCCTGGACTACATCTCCCACACACGGCCCGGTTTCCTTCCACCCCTCAATGTCAATCCCAACCCCCCGATTCCCGACATCGGAGCCTCCAGCAAGCCCTCTTCCCCTCTCACCGTGGGCATCAGGTCCATCGTACCAATGGCACCCAACTCACCAAAGAGAGGCACATCAAAACCCAAGAAGAAGCTGGTGAGGAGACACTCTATGCAAGTGGAGCAAATGAAGCAGCTGTCTGGTTTCGAAGAGCTAGCTAACCAGTAGAGGGACCAGTGATGCAACTCGTCACACGCAGCAGGAGAGAGGAGGTGGCTGCCTTTGAGTCAGAGCCAGACCCTCTGGAACACCTTAAGCTATGTTCTGCTCTGAATGTTGTATCGAGCTGCATCCTTGTGGATGTTCAGTATCACAAGATCGGCGTTCAGCTGCGAGCCTCATTTCGCACACGGGAGCCTAACGATGGCCTTGGTGGAAGGGAACATTTGACAATAGCAAACAGCCTGCATTTCTAAGCAGTTTAGAAAATAAGCCAAAAGCCAGACGCTGGAGGAGAGTGTGTAGTATTCACTGCCTTGTCACATGCCACCTACAAATTCATGGTGTAAAAAGCTCTGTATTTACGTACCCCTACTGGCCTCCTATGTCCTTCAAAAGTTCTCGGAGCTGAGAGGTGCAAGAACATGAATCTCATCCAACCTAAAACGAGAGAGAAGCCTGTGAGAAAAGCCAGCTGAGATGCTCTTCAATGAGAAGCCAGAAGCAGTGCAGGATTCATCCTGCAGTTGGAGCCGGAGAGTGTCAGTCTCATGTCGGTCACATTACTGCTACATTTGGCACCACGTCGTGTTTTTATTATTTTAAAAGCTGTAGTGTGAATCGGCAGTTACATTATGGTGATGAAGGATTTCCATTGTGATTCGGTCAGGGGATTCTATTAATGCAAAAAGGAGGAAAATTGCAAAAAAAAAAAAAAAAAGATCACTGACAATGAGCAGTTTCACATTAGAGTCACTCTAGTGATATGACAATGCAGGGGTTAATTGTCTGCAGCCTTTAGTGGTTTATGGTGCCTTCAGGATAAAGCGGTTGAGAAAATCAGTATATCAAAGCAGGTTTCTGCTGTTTGTGTTTATATAATATATTATATATGCAAATAACAGAATGTTTGTCTTCGGTTACTTTGGTTTAAAGGCATTTTGTGTTTTCTGTGAAAGCTTATTACATGGGACAAATACAAAACTGACACATTCCTTTTTAGTCTTTGTAGTACTTTACCATTTTTTCGCTGTTATTTTTAAAATACCCAGAATCACGCTGACATTCGCATTCAGGCTTCATTGTACAGGTTCTGTTCTCCAGAAGATTCTGCTGAATGGTGAACGACGTAACACAAATATTTATCCCTCTGCGTAATTAATATCAGTTCCTTTAGGTTATCATAATACATTATAATAAAACATTACTGGCAAAACTAAATGCTAATAAATGTGGAATAAAATAATACATGAAATGAAGAACGGTGACTACTTAAAATAGTTCAAACTACATTTGGTAGGTGTGACACGAGCGTTGGGATACATAATTAAATATTAAAGAATATAAAATATTAAATAATTTAACTCCAAATTCTCCCAATAGTCGTTTGTAGCAACACAGGCAGCTCTTCAAGAGCCCTTCACATGGTATGTCTTAAATGATTAGATGGATAGCGACTCTGAGAGCTTACTTTGCTAAATCATATCCGTAATATTAATCCCTTTAAACTTATCGGCCCCGATGAGCATATTAACCAAACTCAGAGGTTACCTGGATAACGAAACACTGTTGTTATAATATTGACTCCATAATGACCGTGAAGAACACAGCTGAACATCAGTGAAAAGCACGGACAAGCGAGGCGCAAAAACAGCTAAGCAACTGTGGCAGGGTCGCTGTTTAATTACCAAAATGACCGGGGTCTTCAGCAAACATGAACCACCGCCAAGTTGATTTGAATGATTATAATACTTCCGGGCAAAATGAAGTGTATTTAGGTCTACATAAATAGGAAAACCTGCGGTAAGTAGCCTTGGTTCAAGTTTCTAGAAAGTGTGTTAAAAATGACACATGCTATAGCATAATATTTCCCTGTGTAGCCTGTCTTGCGGGCTGCAGTACGACGGGCCTTCTCAAGCAAACTAACGAATTAATAGTTAGTCAAAATGTTGCATCATCAAGACAACACGATTGAGCTTTTTAGTTTTGTGAAAAGGACGCAAATAGGATAAAACATTACTTTCGAAGATGTTTGTTGTTTAAAAGTAAATTATATTTTCATGTTGGAATTTGAAGGTATGCCCAAACAACTACTTCTGGTTTTTATTTTATTAATGTAATATAAAATTTAGCTGTAAAGCGATTATCGTAGGAGACCCTTATCTGTTCATGTTCACAGTATTAGCTTACAAGGCTAATCCCAAGCTGTACAGCTTCCAGGTAACATCCGAAAGACGATCCTTTGCGTTTACTGAATGTAATGTACAGCTTTTTGTACAGTGTTCTGAATGTTTTCAATAAACGTCCTGCAATGAATTTTGTTCTCCCGTGAATAGTCTTACTAAAAGGCACGAGGCTTAAGCCTAGTTTTTCCAAGGGCTTGTGGGTTCACTTTATTTAACGCTGTCGCAGAAAAACAAATAAATAAAAATATACTAATCTGGTGTGTGATTACTGAGATGAGAAGGTCCCTTTACGTAGAGCATAGACCACACCATATTAAGCTGACAGTATGACATCAATCTACCATTAATAATTTAATGACCTGGAACACCTTAAAAACATACACACTGGTTACAGTGACCATAAAGCTTCAGAACTGCAAGGCCACCTGCCTGCAAATTCACCTGTCTTGCAATTGACTCGGATGAAAGTTATAAATACTAGAAGTGGCTCAGAGTAGGCCTAGAAAAAAAACAGAAAATCTAATTACGATTATGCTACATAGCATTCATACTTCAGCTTTGCCACAAAAAGTTTGAAGCAGAATTTTAAAAATTCAAATATAGCCTGCTGTGCATTAAGAGAAAAGCTTAATCACTTACTAACATTTCAAGACGATACATTCTTTATTTTACTATTTCATGTAAACCATCCATTCATTTTCTGAAGCTACTTGTCTTATCCAGGGTCACAGGGGGGTCTGGAACCACCGGTGCAAATTGCTGCCAGAAATATTATAAACGAAATTTCTCTGAAAAGAAATTTAAAAATCACCCCGAATTCTGAATATAAAGCTCCACAAGCTTTTTCTATTTAACAGAGGCGCTCTTCATAGAAATTTTGTTAAAAACATTCGCGTGAATATTCGCTCTATATAATCTAATACTGACCCCAAGTGGACAGTTCTCGCAACTGCATTATTAATCAGACCAGTAGACCTCCGTAACCCCCGCTTGGGGGCGCGATGAATATCGTGATGGGCACATTTCAACATTTAAAAGAAGACTAACACTGTTCAGGACACAACTA
>JAODJU010000007.1:4350889-4366833 GCA_026776725.1 Gnathonemus echidnorhynchus
TCATCATGTCCCTGCTCGAACTTGATTGAAGCTCCGCTGGTTGTCGCTGCTTTTACCGAAAAGATGTCCTGTGGATAGATTTATCCAGGGTAGGTAAGATGCTGCGTAACAGCAAGATATTCTGCCTCACGATATGCATATTCACATATTTTTGAAGAAATTGATTTCTGAAAAACACCCAAAGAGTGATCACTCAGTTCACACCGAGGGCCTTTATGCCGAGATGGCAAGCCAGCCTCCAGTGTCAACCCATCACACCCAAAAGGACAGGGAGATGATAGACTTCATCTGACCAGCTAACGAGAGCTTTTATTGGGCTGCTAGTGTCAAAAACGCTAATGTGTTACTAATGGCAGAAATGTGTAGTGTTTGAGGCTCAAAGCAATGAAGTTTGGGTTTAGGTGATGCAAGGATGGGCAGTGGGTCGCCACCAACCGCATGTTAGTTTATTTGGTGTCACAGGAAGTGATGCGTGAGGAAGTGATGCGTGGGGCTGTGTGCAACCTCCCTACCATAAGCACATACACATTAATTATGAAAAGAATATATTTACTTTACGGTGTGAAAATGTTTGTAAAAATAGGAAACAGACACTTTTTCCATTTCTGGGGACAGTCTGCTTCATGAAACGTGTTTTAACATTTGGCCAGCATGAATCTAGCAGTTCTGGTTCTGCTCCAGCAGGGGGCAGCACTCCCCACCAAAATACTGGAGGGGAGGGGGGGGCCGTCACAGGACTGACACATCAGTGTGTCCAGGCAGGCACACCTTCACGGTTTGCTGGTACGGGGAGGGCAGCAATCTGCAAAGGTTCTTACAACTGAACATTTCATCAGTTCAAACAAGGAATGTAAATGAAATTTTGTGTCTAAAGCTGTTATTATGAAACTCAGCTAGGAATCGTTATATAAATGTCTGCCCCACCCCACCCCCCACCAGCTGGGTGTCATCTGAACCTCAAAAAATGAACCTCACGGAAAAACACAGCTCTGCGTCAGAATGTGAAAGCTTGTTTACCCAGGCGAGTCCACCTCAGTTAGAGCAAAGCAGAAATCCATTATGCTGGGAAGCAAAACAGTAATTCAATATCCAGCCAAAATCAGGAATTCATGATATCTGATAAATGTGAAATACGCACATGGCGACAGAGACAAGGCCAGCAAAACACTACAAGGACACGCACTGATGCACCCAAGACATGTGTATCCACACTGAGGCTGTTCTCGCTGAACTTCTGTAGCAAAATTAAGAAATATCCTTCTGCTGGGTATCTACAGGAGCTGGGGAGTGGAGAGAGCACTGTGGTGTCAGGCCTGAGTCAGCGCCTACCTCGCAGAAGCGCGATCTCAAGCACAGGTCACACGGTAGACCTCATTCTGCCGAGACACATCTCACTGTCCATCTTCCCTGAAAACAGTCCAGTTCCATCACTGCAGAAACCCTGAACACACCCAAAAAAACCACCACCGCAGACCATGGAGGAATGTTTCAGATACACCCTTTCAATCATCTCATTCCTCGTCATCACCACACCATCCTGGTGTTTCTCCTTCGCGCAGCCTTAGCTGGCTTTGAGGGGAAGCTTTCAGCAGGAGCGCCGGTGAGACTCTCCTGTCCCTTCATAGACATGGCTTTCTGAAGGCGAAGCAACATTACAAGGTGGAGCTAATTTCAGGTTCCACACAGCAGAAGGCTAGTTAGCCCATTTTCTCCTACTGTAAACTCCAGCTCCCAGACCTAACCATTAGTGCACACACTCTCCCAACATCCCTCCACCCACCCACCTTCAACTAATCTTTATTCACTCTGGGTTGTGGCTTTCCTGGACCAAGCAGCCCGGTCTATCTGCGCAGACATGCGTTAAGCATAGCTCTGCCTGTGAGGACTTCCCTCTGGCTCCCATCGCACCATATTGTTCCAACAAACCACAAAAAGCGATTTAAACTGATAAACCTCTCCTACAATTTATCTTCACGATTTGTCCCCTTGAGACACGAAAACACAGAAGCACATAAGCTAATGGCTGGGGCAGGAAAGCAAGGCATAGCAGGGAACGTGGATCGTGGAACATCACAGGTGCTGAAAACGACAGGAACGGGGGTCAGACAGAGAAGTTGTGTGTGGGCTGTCAGGCAGGGGGTGCTGTTCTTCACCCAGCACTTCCGGGGTGGCATCCATAACACCGTGCTTGATCTTCATGTGCCTGCTGAGGTTCCCCTTCAGGTTGAACTTGCTGGAGCAGTAGGGGCACTTGAAGGGCCTGCTGCCCGCGTGGAGATGCATGTGGCCTAGCAGATTGTACATGCGGTTGAAGGACTTTCCACACACCTGGAGACCAAAGGATACACTCCGCTCACACGGCACGCTTATACTCCGCTGATGTTTGACTGTACACAGCTCAGGTCTCGCACGACCACCTTGATATCGAGGTACCAAGAATATTACGGGATGACAGTGATGGTGGCGGTGTGTTCATATGGACATAGCCGTATGGAGTGGCAGCTTCAGAGATGGACGGCAAACATAGATGGGAAAGACAGTTGCCACCTTTGATTAGCTGATTATGAGGCTTTCCAGATGCAACCTGCTAATTTTTTTTTTCGTATCAATGGCCATCAAATAATGACGTTTACTCTTCCAAGCGACTAAGGCGAATTCCTGTGTAAAAAATTCCTGCCCTCAGAGGCTGTTAGTCTCTCCCTGGAGTGAGCAGACTCACCTTACATTTGAAGGGCTTGACGGGAAGGTGCACGATCATGTGGGTCTTGAGGGTCTGCTTCTGGACGAAGGTCTTGAAGCAGACATGGCACTGATAGGGCCGCACACTGGTGTGGATCAGCATGTGCCTCTTCAGGTTGGCAGACAGCGTGAACTCGCGCGAGCACACGTCACATTTGAACCCCTTGTTCACCTGACAAAGCAACAGATGGGACACGTTGCTGGAGGGAATCGCCATTTCCATCTGCTTCCTGACCATGTGCTCCTCATGTGCTTTGTAATGCTCATTCTGTGATGTTCAGATTACCTTAGCAACCACAAAACTGAAGGGTAATTTGAACGTTTCTACAGAAACTGAAGGCGAATAAACCCTGTGCTGAGGACCAGGCATTTTGTCGGTTGAGCCATTTCCAGCTGGTGGTCGCTGCAGCTCCACCTAGTGTTGGATTCCGGTATGTTTGATTCAAAACATACTAATGAGAGCAGGTTTGAGTCAAACACACCGTAGGAAACCTTAAATAGTCTATGTTTACTGAAGATTTGGTCAAAGTAACAAGATGAATCCCTGCAATTTCAGCTGATGGATGGAATCGCTTAGGAGGGTCTGGAGAGGCTTGCTTGGTAACCTGAAACAGTTCCTGGCCTGATCGAGAGATAAAACTAAGTCTCTTCACTCAGTGAGGGTCATGGAGAGGCAGTCGCATGCTAGGATTACAGTCATGTGCTAAGATCAAGCAGTCACATGCTAGGGTCATGCAGTTACACTCTAGGGTCATACAGTTACACTCTAGGGTCATAGTCACATGCTAGGACTATGCAGACATATACTAGGATCACACAGTTATGCACTCAGATCACACAGATACGCCCTAAGATCACGCAGATGCACAGCAGGATTATGCAGTCACATGTGAGCATCAACCAGACACATGATAAAATCATGCATTCGCGAGGATCACAGAGTCACATGCTAGGATTACACAGTGATGTGAGGATCATGCAGTCGTGTGCTAGAATCTTGCAGTGAAATTTTAGGATCACAGGCTAGGATCACACAGACACACATCAGGATCACATGGACACACACTAGGATGACGTAGTCACATGCGGGGATCACACAGTCACATGCTAGGATTTCAAGGTCACATGCTAGTATCACACAAACTCATGCTAACATTTTGTAGTCACATGTTAGGATCATGCAGACATACTAGCATCGTAGTCACATGCTAGGATCACCTAATCACATGCGAATATCACACAGTGACATGTGAGGAGCAACAGTCAATCACTCGCATCACACAGTCACACACTAGGATCATGCAGACACATGCTAGGATCATGCAGACACATGCTAGGATCATGCAGACACATGTCAGGATTGCACAGTCACACATCTGCAGGGTAAGACTGGTACCTTATGCGTCAATGCGTGCTGCTTGAGGTGGTGGAGCTGGGCAAACTCGCTGCCGCAGTCAGAGCAGGCATAGGGCCGCATGGTCACGTGCTTGGCTAGGTGGGCCTGCAGCTGGCTGCGGCAGGTAGAGGCCCGTCTGCACTGGGAACACTGGTGGGAGGTGGTCTCCCGGTGGGCAGGCCGGTGCCCTGCGGAGTGGGCGTGGCTGGCGTGCTTGGCCTCGTGCACCCGCAGCTCGCTGGGGTAGGCGAAGCCGCGTGCGCAGTAGCGGCAGCTGTAGGGCTTGACATCACTGTGCTGCAGCATGTGGCGCTTCAGGTGGCTGGTCTGGGTGAAGGCCCTCTGGCAGACGGCGCAGCGGTGCGGCCGCGCACCCTGGTGCGTCAGTAGGTGCGTCTGCAAGTGGCTTGGCTGCTTGAAGAGCTTGCCGCAGTGCGGGCAGCCGTGTGGCTTGACGCCGCTGTGGCCCAGAATGTGTGTCACCAGGTTGTACTTGGAGGTGTACGACTTGTCGCACAGGCGGCACTTCCAGCGCCGGAGGCCGCCGCCCACGTCCACGCAGTACGACTCATCGATCTGCACGTTGACGTCCAGTCGGTCCACCTGCGCCACCCTGCCGGACCCATGAGAAGCCTGGCCAAACCTCAGGATCCCTGCCTCCTCCCTGGCCTCGATCCCCCGCCCACCCCTGACTTCACCTTTCCCATCATGCCTTTCTTCCTTCTGGCCACCCATGTCCCGCTCTGAGGCCTGGGCACCTGCCTGTTGGCCGCTCGCCTCGCTCTGACAGCTGGGCCGGTTGTTTCTTGACCTCTCCTTGTTCAGAAGGTCCACATGGTACGTAGGATCAGCCAGTTGGAGTCCCTCCCTAAGAGCGGGGCTTCTGACCAGCCTATGGACGCATGTGGAAAGAGTGGACGTCATTCCCTCTCCTTTGACATGGGGACCTGGCCTCCATCTCCGCTGGCATGGAGATGGATTCCCGTTGCCCAAGCACTCGTCCAAGTAGTCCCCGTTGGCCCCGATCAGCTGATCGGCGTACTCGTACTCTGCGTCATCCACAGGGTGGGAGGGACTCTCCTTGGCCCCACCCACATAGAAGCCATTGGGTGCAATGGTGGCACCGAAGACACCATTCTGGGAGATGAGGCCCAGTATGGCTGCCTGGGCCAGAGACAGAACCACCACCGGTTCTGTCTGCGTGGCTGCCTCTGGATGCTGGTCCATCAGGTCCAGGCTACATGTAACCGGGAACCTGCGTCCGTCCTCCTAAAAGAGCACATGCGAACATCAAAACAGGGCCTCCACGCGTTACCATCTCTTAAATGTGTCATTAAAACAAGCAAGTGAAATAAAATGTTTCCTCATATCTGATTCACTATTTTATGGTGACAATGGCACAGGGTTGAGGATACTTTTGTGCACATTCTTTGTACCCTCGTCTGTGAGATCAGGAAGTGGACTTCCTGTTGGATCCTGACCTGCCAACATCACCCCCCTGTCTGCCCCACTCAACTGTTCCCTCAAGGGTAGATAAGCCACTTGCGTAAAGGCTCTGCGCACATCCTACCGCAGCAGGCGGGGCACTGGGCTCACGTGAGGCCACCGGGCCAGAGGCAGAGGTGCTCTCTGAGTGCCAAGTTTCCTTTTGCAGCATGCTCCATAAGAAGAGAAAGCAGGAAGTGACCTTACTTCCTTCTGTGGAAGCCCATGGTCATGCCAGCCTGGCCTCAAACACCACAGTGTGACAACAGAATAGAATAGCAATACTTTATCAATCCATGGGGGGAAATTCTCTTTTTCCCTACTCCATCTTGATCTCCATGACACATACATGGAGAGAACAAGGTTAGTGGTCATAGCACAGGGTTGACCAGCGTGCAGCATCCCCCTGAGCTGGAGGTTAATGGCCGTGCTCACGGGCCTGTGGAAATATGACTATTCTGCCGAAGATGGGGCTCAAACCAGCAACCTTCTGATCAGAGGCACAGAGGCTTAGCCAGATGAGCCACACACCACCCCAGGGAGAGCCTCTGAAACACTACATACACAGCTGACCCTTATGGGGACCCATTCAGCCTGTCAGGATACTGCCCAAGTCATCAGCTGGTAACCCAGCAACTGAGGCTGTAGACTGAAACCCCAGCATGCACCTGGATCAAGGACCCTTCAGAAATACCTGACCCTGAATGAAACCTGGATTTTTTAAGGTAAAAGCGAAGGAGACCTGTGAGAAGAATACAGTTGAAATTTATCCACCTGCATGTACTCACCTAAAATAACAAACAGGACCTGTTCTCAGTGCCTGGCATGGATTTCTGTCTAGAGGGACAAACAGAGCAGTGATGGGGACAAAGCCACTCGCATCTTGGTGCTGCCCCAACACCTCAACCTTGTGTGGTGTATGATCACTGTTTTCAAGTAGCTAGAAAGAGAGATGAAAAAAGGGAGGTCAGGAAACAGTGGGAGGGGACAGGATGAAAGGAATGAGAGAGGAAAGTGACGGGGAGAAGCAGACAAATGAAGGAGACTGCAGGGTCGCAGAGGGAGAGAAGCCACACCACAGAATGACAGTCAGCAGAACAGAAAGACAGGGAGGAAGAGGAATAAGAGTAAATCTTGTGGGGGGGGGGGGACTTCTCACATCTATAGAAACAACAACCACCCAGTCCCCGAGACAGGAAACGTGGTCAGGGTCAAGCAGAGAACTCACTGACTCACTGGCTCTGAAGTGATCTTTCAGGAGATTCAGGATTTATCACCCATCGAGGATACTGAGGAAAGAATTCCCTAGAAAATCTCCCGCTTGTCTGCTTTAGATGAGGGGGAGGGGCCTTTGAGGTCAGACCCCTCCTCCTACTGCTGCCAGAGCTGCCTGCTCTTCCCTTTGCAATCACCTTGTTTTTCTGTGTCGTATTTCATTTCCATTCCCTCTTTCTCAACCTTTCAGTTCATTGCCATTAGGGGTGTAAATCACAGCTTTCCTCGAGATACGATACAATATCGATTCCTTAAGCTAACAGTTCGATTTTTTTTGATTCCTCAGAAATTCCCACGATACGATACGATACGATTCGATTCAGTTCGATACTGGGGACAATAGTTGAAATGATGAAATTTCACACAATCCTTTACATTTCAATGGATTAAAAAAGGCAAATATAATTAGTATTTTATCATATTTTATTCGGAAATGTAAACAAAATCTAGTGCAGTCAAGTATGTCTCATAAATCAAGCAAAATAAAGTGCAATGAGGTAAAAATAAAAACTTTGGATGGATGTAGATTAACATGGTAACTATTTTTTATTTTAAATCAAGTCTTCTCCAGATAAATACAAAAGTGTAACAAAAAGTATAAAAGTATGTCCATAACTGTCATGACCTGCTCGTATGATCCCCTCGTGTGCTACGCCCCTCATTAACTTTGCGTGCAATCCCGATTGTTCCCAGCTGTTTCTTATTGTTTCGTCTAGTCCTGTGCATTTAAATCCACGTCAGAGTCCGTCACCCAGATCTGTCATTGAAGTTTTCTCCATGTTATGTGTTGTGCTTGCAATAACCCCCCTCCCCCATTTGTTGGATTTCTGTCTGCCTGACCATGATACCTCATTCCCTGCTCGCTTGCCCTACACTGGGATACAACAATAACAAGTAAAATAAAGTGCAATAAAGTCAAATAAAAAACATTGCATGGACAGACATGTAGAATGAGGAACATGACTGATTTCTGCGGTGAAAGTATGTTAGTATTCTTATTTGAGAGTTTTTTTTTTAAAAAAGAAATATTAAATGGTCAACGTGTTCAGGAGATTGGGTGCTCTGAGCATAGCGTCCTATGTCACCTGCCGTATTAAACACAGGTACTGAACGTACGCTAGCGTGCGAGCTACTTATAAATGACCAAGTCAAAATGATCTACCTACTATAATAATGCAAAACATATATTTATATATAAAAATATTGAGTATTCTTTAATATTATTTATTATTATTACTATTGTTATTATTAATTTCCCTTTGGGATAAATAAAGTATTTTTGAATTGAACTGGGATTTTAGTTCCTTCACCTTTCTATTTCTCAGCTCGCTTTTTGGAGTCCTCCTCCCATTCCGTATGGAAGTGGTAGGTTTTTAGCTTCTTACTTGGTCCAGCGCCCCCATTCATTTTTATACCCTTAAGTTTAGTAGTAATAAATTGGAGGCTAACTAGGCGACTCATTAGCTTGTAGCAGCTGGCGCGGTTGAACGCGTCATCCATCCTCTATTTTTTATGCCATACGATCTACCCACACTACCTTTGCAATCGACAAGTAGATCGCAATCGAGGTATTGGGCACCCCTGGTGTAGACCATGTATACGTCGGAGTGGATCATGAAAACAATACTGGAACAGGCGAGAAAATAAAAACGCATGTATCGATATATATGCGGTCACATCGATGCATTGGATCGTTTGCCATTGAATCGTTAGATCGATACAAGTCGATGTATTGTTACACCCCTAAAAATAATCTCACCTCAGGTCCACTCCTGTCTTCTGTCACAAAAATTCTAATTTTCCAGAAAGAATCACTAGCACATAGACAACCCACATAAAATACCAACTAGGAGATCTATAGAAGTAAATATTGGGGATTTATTTAATCTCTTCTTAGCAACAAATGGGACTTTCTGTCAGCACTGTATATGAACATTATGATTCTGAGTTTCTCGTAACTGAGTAACTTTAACTTCTTTTGGCTGCTCCAGTTAGTGGTCACCACAGCGCATGAGTAACTTACTTTATCATCATCCCACTGTGTTTGCTGTTGTTTATTTAATGGCATTGTAAAATACACTGTTTACAGCTTAATTTTTTTCATCATTTGGATGATTGTTTACAATGGTATACGCCAGCACATGGGATGTGGCACTCAGCCATGACATGAGCATTTTGATATCGCACAGCCCTACCACAAATGTGTATTTTTTTATTTGTGCAGTGTAAAATCATATCCACAAAAATACGGCGCAATTTGTACACATGAAATGTGTTGTGCACATCTGTGGATCACGCCCTGTCTAATTGTGGATTGTGTAGCATTTGTGACTTTTGTCCAGTATGTACCATAGCTAATCTGTAGGGGGAAAAAATCACAGATGCTTCACAATCCACAAATATGCATTTTTATTTGTTTTGTGTAAAATCATGGCCACAAAAATACGGAGCGATTTGTACACGTGAAAAGGGTTTTGTATATTTGTAGATCATGTTACATTTGTTACCCCTCTCCTATTTGTTGATTTTTTTCCAATTTTGTTCGGAGGCTGATCTGTCAAAAAAACTTCACAAGCACAACACAATCCAAAATATATTTTTGTGCGTTGCGTAAAATCACCTCCACAGTGATATGTACACGTGAAAAGGATTTTGCATATTTGTGGATCTCTTCCTGTCGATTTGTGGATCACGCGACATTTCTGACTTCACTCCAGTTCAGCTGTGGTATGAATTGGACAAAAATCTGCAAATAAATTAGAGGGAAGTCACAAATGTAACATGTTCCACAAATGCACAGGACATTATCTGCAAATGTGCAAAACACGTTTCATGTGGACAAATCGCTAAATATTTTTGTGGATATGATTTTACACAACACAAATACAAAAATACATATCTGTGGGTTGATTCACAAATATTTAACTATGTACTGGTACATATTTGTGGATTGTTTTTTGTGGGTTACAAATAATAAAGTCTAATAAAAACTTCCATAGAATTCACTTGTCTATTACCCTCCCTTAGAGCTTTGGAAAGCTGCTTAGTGCCCCTACTTTTGCACACAGGGAATTCCTTATGCTGCTTTGTGTTGAGCTGTTTGTTTCCCTCCCATTTATCAAGAAAGTAATGTTTAACCCGGCCTTTATGACTGTCATGAGATCCATGACTATTTTCCCAAGCTTACCCTATATTGAATGGTATTTACATGTATGCCAGTACCAAGATCTTGAACCTTGTGTATGATTTTTTTATGGACTTACATACAGTATACTGTTTAAGGTATATTAAGGCAAAAATATCATGTCTTTACAGTGAGATCGGATTCTTCTGAGAATGAATGTAAGTAGCTTTTAAATAAACTGATAACATCAAATGATTATAATCAGTGCTTTGGATGATTACAAGTGATTAAATGTGTGAAACAAGGAAAGCTTTCTTCAGTGCATACTAGCTGGGTGTGTTGATGTGGACTATTTGCCTGTTTTGTTCTATATATGTGCCATAGCTGATTGTGATTCTCACGGTGTAAAATGTTTTGATTTTCTTTGTTAGCTTCTAAAGCTCCTAGGTACAAGTGTGGAGTGTCCAAACCTTGTCCAGAGGGACACTTTTCCTTTAAGATGGCCAGTGGGGCTGCTAGTGTGGTTGGGCCCAAAATTTGTTTTGAGGACAACATGTAAGTAAAGCTGGTTATGGTCAAGTCTAGATTCATTCTATATTTACGCTTAACTTCTGGACTCATGTCCTCAAAACATGCCATCTGTCATCTAATGTCCTCCTTCACTTTATAGATTGATGAGTGGAGTGAAGAACAACGTAGGAAGAGGGATAAACATTGCACTTCTGAATGGTATTGATGGCCTGTCTGTCCTTCACCAGAGCACTACTAGGATGGTATCAAAATTCAGAAGAAAATCATGTTTTAAACTCTATCAGAATATCTGAATATTAGCATTTGTGATCTAATAAATGATAGCTCATTCACTGGTCATTAAAAAAACAACAGAATCATATAACCCTTGTAACAGAATATGAACAGAATCTTGAAAACTAACCTTTGCAGGCAAAAGTCCTATCTTAACCCAAGATCTTACTTTTCTAATATTGGGAATTAGAACAATTGTTTCTTTTTTACAGGAAGGTCTGGGGAGCTTATCAAGACTGGCATATTTGATATGTGGGGTGGAGGTATATAGTTTTTTTTTACATTTCTTTAATGTATGGCTTTGGATTTGATATATCTTGTGTGTTTTTAATGATACACAGTGAATACATGTAAAATTATTGGTCTAAAGTTTAGACTTCGGGTCCTTCCAGATGTCAACAATCTAATAACTTTTCTGAAGACCATCACAGATGGCACCGTGGTGATGATAGCCAGTTTTGATGATGCGGCCACAAAGTACGTTATTTTTCTGCTCTTGCTTAAGATAACAATTTCACCAGATTTGCAAAATGTTATTGAACTAAAAGACGAAAACTTGGCTTAATACTTGAGACATATTCCATTAAAGCATTTACAATTCAATAGTCTCTCATTACAATCAGCTGATTGTAATATATGTATATTGATTTTGTTATCTATATTAATTGACAGACTCAGTGATGATGCAAAGAAGCTTATTTTTGAACTGGGTAGTTCCAGCATTAACTCCTTGGGATTCAGGGATAACTGGATATTTGTTGGAGGAAAGGGGATCAAAACCAAGAGTCCCTTTGAACAGGTAAACCGTCGCATTGTCTCTGATGCTATCAGATTTTGCAATTGAAATTTTTGTATTGTATTACATTAAATCTCAAAACTGGTTTAGAGTCATTTCTGTGTTTGTTTGCAGCACATAAAAAATAATGCAGAGACTAATAAATATGAAGGCTGGCCAGAGGTCCTGGAAATGGAAGGATGTATTCCTGCTAGACCAGAGTGACTACGTTTGCTCCAGGCACCTCTTAACATATTACTTCACCATACTCCCCCTATGACTTCAAAAGCAAAGGCTGATGTGGTTTGGTCAAACCCCTATTAGTGTCTCTGCTACAAATAAATTTGTTGTACAAACAAATCTTGAAATCAGGAGTGTCTTAATTCTTATATGCAACCAGATTGCTGTCAAATGATGTTGATTGTATAAAAACTTTAAAATGGAAGTAATTTTATAACTACTACTATATTTCTCTGAATTATAAGCTGTTAGTTTGTACCATAGGTTTGTTTTTTTATCGATGTACATTTTATTAATAGGATAAAGTTCTGCTGGACTTCTTATTCTTGTAATGATTCTGTAATTTGTGTGTGTTTATGCCTGCCTGCATGTGTGTGTCACAAGAAAATGTAATTTATCAGATGTACAGATGACTGAAAGGACAGTGAAAATTTATCAAAGCTCTTGGGTGTTCAGCTAATCAAATTACCTTCTTCCTGATTCATATTTACTGTGCAGTGATGCTGAGAATTCAAGAATTTTATTGATATACTACAAAGCTGTGCTTTTGAAAGCAATGAAATTAAAAAGGAAAAAACTTTTGGCAAGCTACTTTCAAATTTTTTTCATGTTTGATAAAATATAAGATTATATCGAAGTAGATGTCTAAAAAGCTAACATATCACATAACATCTTTAACATCAATGCTGTGAAAAATGTTATCGCACTACATTTATCAGATTTCTTTTACAAGTCAGTGCTTGTGTAATGGAAAACCACTTTGATCACCATTGCCAGGGTCAGCTGCAACTCATTCAAACTAGCCATTCCGCTTCATGTGCCCATTTTAGAACATTTTGTAGTTGGTTATCCTTTGAATATCTTTAATTAGCAGCTAATAATATTAAACTTTTAACTATTAAAGTAAGGTCTGTTTAGCTGGACTTCTTCCTGGTGGACAAAAGAGTTGCCTCTACAGTACTGTGAGTTGGCTCCTCCAAATAGCTGTTCAGAGTACCCAGCCCACATAAAGGAAATGGGGTGAACTGCATGGATACGTCCTCTATTTAGAATCTATAGTCCTAACAGAAGATTTCATGCACACAGGGGAAACAATGGAGATGGGGGTGTATGACTAAACCTGAGTGGTAAACTTATTGTGCAAATTATGGATTGTCCGTAACAAACAAAATATTTAAATGCAAGGTTCCACATAAATGCACATGCTGCCAGAGCACCTTAGGCCAAAGGTGAATGATCAGCTTCATAGATGAGTCATATGACTTAAGGCTATGTGTTTTGGACACTCAGGTGATGAGAAGCACAGAGCTATTATTTGGTGGCCACTTGGTGGTGAGTTGGATTCAGTTCATGGGGTGGAGGTAGATGGTCTGGGTTTGCTATGAATGATATGAGTTAAACGCTCCACATGCAAAGCTAGAACTGCAGTGAAGACAGTTCAGGAGGTAAAAGGTTGACAAAAGATGGGGGCAGTCAATAGTATTTTGATCCATACAAGCTGTCAAGGACCCAACTTAGTTAAGGAATATACTCAAATTTATTTTCTTTAAATAAGCAAATGTACAAGCCCATATGCACACTACTGTCAGCAGTTTCAATTAAATAGGTTCTTAAGAGTCTATCATATATCTGATATCTCTCTGTCTGAATAGTTAATTCCATCCACCTTCATCCACCGTCACTCATAATGCAGTTTTGAAAAGGTGTAACAGGTTGTATAAAATCTGTTTGGCATTATTTTAAATTGGCAGCATGGTCATACCTACAGCACTTGAACAGAAAAACAGGACATGCAGTGCCAGATCCAGATGGCTAATTAATTCATCATGTAAGAAAAGGAGCCTACACCTCCCAAATGATTTTGGCTACAAGGAAAACGTGGGACATCTAGACACTCCTCAATTAACGACCTACCTGTTTACCGACCGCCCGGACTAACGACCAGTTCTCCAACCAGTCGGTATTGTATACTGTACGAGAACTGGTCGTGGAAACGGCACCACTGCATTTCTATCTTATTGGAGGATATGTTTTCTTTGTAGCCAAAATCATTTGGGGGGTGTCTCGCCAAGTTAAGCATTGTCTTCTAAAACGTCCGACGTGTGGGAACAGATTTCCAAAAGATAGTTCCGTCGGACGAAATTCTGCGTTCTAACAACTTATGTCATGTGATCAATATCATAAAGCCTATAAAAATCATGTTTCAGCATTCCAATTAATTCCAAAATAATTAAAATAAAAGCATACCCATATTACATAGGTCAACGAGACTGACACCTGGAGGGAAAGTAGTGGACAATATCTTCTACATATTTCTCCTGAGCACCTGGGGGGGGTGATCTCTGACGATATCCCCCCTTCTATTCCTTCCACCTGAGGCTGTCCTCTATTGAAGCTCAGTGCCAGCTCCTCTGCTGGTGTGAGGTCCTCAGGTGGAGACCCCCCACCAGTAGCAGTGGCCTGACACTTTCTTTGCGCCCACAAGGGCATTTATACATTTTTTGTAACTATTGTGATCAAATTTACATTTCGTTATGAAATGCTTACCATTATGGACAATATTTTTATATTTTGTTTTTAACTTGCTGCCAGGTCTGTCGCTGTCCACTTAGATTGCTTCTGTTTAGATGCAACAGGGAAGAATGGATATGTAAGGCAAGGGTTAAGCCACTGGGTCAGTAGAGTTCATACACATCTAAGTCAGTAGAGCTCC
The DNA here is from genome assembly GCA_026776725.1 of Gnathonemus echidnorhynchus. Taxonomy (NCBI): domain Eukaryota; kingdom Metazoa; phylum Chordata; class Actinopteri; order Osteoglossiformes; family Mormyridae; genus Gnathonemus; species Gnathonemus echidnorhynchus. The sequence continues at coordinate 4,365,441 of JAODJU010000007.1, forward strand.
AGACCTAGTTGTATTACCGTTATGGTAGTTACAATTCAACTTAAATCAGATATTTTCTACACTACTGCTAATAGTCACAGTCTACTTTGACAGTTCATTACAGTAAAATCCCGTTATAGTGGACTCCATTATAACAGAATATCGTCTATAACGGACGAGGTCTGCTGGTCCCAGCTGTGCGCCTTTACTGTAAGAACATGCAGAAAAAGCATCGGATATAGCGGACTCGCATATAGGGCTGCTTTTAGCTGTAGTTTTGTTCGGCTATAACAGACATGCACGCTCCGCCTACAAGGCGTGTGGGGTGCCGGTGATATCCAGCGCAGATACGTAGTCAGGATTATAATAGTCACACATCTGTTCAGGTAAAGTTGGATTACTAAATGTACAATATAATAATCTATACCATAAGTGTGTTTGCTGGGGTATGGCATGAGTAAATGGTGTCCTGTAGTTGTGTTCTGGGCATACAGCAACTCTATACTATAATAACACTATAACGGACTGTTTTACTAGGTCCCTTGAAGTCTGTTATAACTGGATTTTACTGTAGTAAAAATCAAAGACAAGGTTATTTGTGCAGAACATTTCACACGGATACGATTAAAAATATTTTACGGAGAATGAAGAATAACATTACACAGTAAGAATCTGAACTCCACCCAGACGGTTCCCCGTTGGCTATGGAGATCAAATGGGGAACTTTCGCGGTGTAAGGTGACAACATAAACCACTGTACCACAGTGCTAGATACTTGCAACATTTACATAACTTACACATTTAGTCTGTCTGCAATTCTTTGCCAAGCCGCATCCCTGGCTTTATTTATGACCACAGAATTGATTTTTTAGCGATGACATGTTTATATTCCTGATACAGCTCCATCAATGGCGGAAAAACACCGCTCTCGTTTTAGGCACTTTCTGACTCATTTGATCAATCTATCATTCATCCATTCATTTGGTCTTACCCTTGTATAAGGTTTCGATTTACTGACACTTAGAAGGTTTGGGTGTAAAAGTCGGTATCACAATAACACTGGATGATTCATTTTCACATTAATTTATATACTCCAGATCATTTCACCCCCAAAGGGCCATCCCTTTACTTTAATTCAGTACCTTTTTTCGACCACGAGATGTTGTCATTGCATCACTCCCACGTAGGAGGAGACGTTCTGGGGACCATGAGTAACATTCCCTAAAGGTGACGAATGTCCCAAACCTTTATAGAACATTGGGGACGTTCATAGAACATCCTCTTTTGGTTATGAAAGTAACAGGGCTCTAAGTTCCCTATATGACTTTAGGGGGACATTCCATTTTGGTTATTTTATGGTAACAATACAACGTTACAAAGAGGACATTTGGGACATTAAGAGGACGTCCCATGT
>JAODJU010000007.1:4385911-4417136 GCA_026776725.1 Gnathonemus echidnorhynchus
CTCTCCCCTTCCCTCTCCATCTCCCTCTCTCTCACTCCCTCTCTCTCCCTCTCTCCCTCCATCTCTCTCCCTTTCTCTCACTCCCTCCCTCTCTCCCTCCATCTTTCTCTTACTCCCTCCCTCTCTCTCTCCCTCCAACTCTCTCTCCTTCTCTCACCCTCTGCTATTCGTGTCATTGTGCAAAGTATGTTTTCATTTGTTCACTGAGTGTTTTTCTCGGAAGATTAAAGTGCTCATGCATTAAATTAAGTTAATGCAGAGTGTCTGCTGTGCGCAGTGATGGATGGTATGGCCCTTTGACGTCGTGCAATTTTTAAGAAAGCGATGAAGTTCCTAGTCTATAAAGAAACTAAATTAACATTATGATGAATGTCTCAACAATTGTGCGCTGGAGGAAAATGTCTGCCGTCTGAATTTGCGTGGTGGAATTTAAAGCGAAATGCCTGATATTTGTCAAATTTACAAATGTAACACAGTTGTTGAAAAAACGCTGCATCATCTGTGAAGCACGTGAGTCCAGCCCAGAGTGTCTCTCCCACTGGTGCTGTATTTCCTGGAATAGACAGCCCTGACTGATTAAAGTTTTCCCGAAAAGCACGGGAGAATGTTGACGATTCCCTGCAGCACTAATCAGTGTAAACATGTGATGTTACAATTAGGTCAAATTCATCCAGTCTTTATGCCAGTCTCATAAACGTAAATAAACCAATGAGAATGTAAAAGGGCCAGTCTCAGCAAAGCTCAGCTCTCCTGCCGCTCACTGCACAAGCACCATTTCTTAATCTCAGTCACACATCTAAGATGCGCCAAAGGAGGTTTCAGTGAGCGGCATGTGATTGACGCTCAGAGAGAGGGGGCCTGTTTGAGACAGAATATCTTCCTCTTATTGCCCTGTTTCAGCGCAAGCCACTCAGATTCAGGTTAAACTCTTCTTAACCCGAACCCCGACTGCCCAAGACGTGTCAGCGTAAGGAATGTTGGCTTCCTGTCAGCCCAGACTGCAGAGGATCAGCCCTGTCCTCCGTGCATCTTGTGGTCCCACGACTGATTAGGAAAGAGGAAGTGACCTCTTGCAGATGGCTGACATCACTCTGAACTTCAGGCCAAAAGATGTGTGACATCACAATGTTGGGGCGAGGCTGCTTTAGAGTTGTGATGGGGGGGGTCCTGTGCCAGGACTGTGGACAGATCCGCATTGATTGATTCATCCATTAATCAAGCAATCAATCAGTCAGTTTTATTTGTACAGTGCATTTTCACAACATTACATTGTCTCAATGCACTTTACAATATCACTGCCCAAAGCCCCCAGTTAGCAAGCCAGATGTGACAGTGGCATGGAAAAACTGGAAAGAAGAGACCTTGGGAGAAACCAGGTTCAAAGGGGGAGCCCATCCTCCAGGGGCTGGCAGAGGAAGTATCTTTGCACAGTATCTTTGAGATGTATCTATGCACTGTGCCCTTCCTAACCCCGCGGACCAGAACGTTTGACGTCAGAGGGACGCCGTAAAACAGAACCTCCGTGGTTTCCATGTCTAGTCGTTTGGAAAGTCTGTTCTGCCGAGAGCAGGAAGCCAACACGTAATTAAGCTCTCGGCCAACAGGAAATGTATGCTGCGTGTCCGCCGTCGTGGCCCCCCTGCCCCGGCCTGCCGCTCCACCCAACCCGCCCCCTTTGAGCCTTTAAACACCGGCTACGCTCCCGTCAGGCTGACAATAGGGCCTCAGCTGTCACGTGTCTCGGGGTCTGGGACAGCTGGCGGAACGCGAGGCCTGGGCCGCCTCGCTTTGGGAGAGCTAAGTTTAGAGCTGCTAGAGACGAAAGGATGGTGCGTATTTCTGGGGCGGACCGGGCCCTCCCTTCGGTGAGGGAAACCTCAAGAAAGTGGCCGTGCAAACCCAGGCTTCAGTTAACGCGATTGTAAGCTGTACACTATAATTACTTTTCTGATGATACAGGGCAGTAGGTGGCGTATCATAACCAGTTTGATAACCAGTTTGATTCCCAGTTGGTTTTGCACGGCAGCCTTTAGCAAAGCTTTTCACCTATTTTGGTCAAAACTGTAAAACTGCATTTAAACGTATATTGTTGCAAATGAATATAACATAACAGTATCATTCTCTGTATCGGGGATTTGGGGGTGGGGCATTCCTTTTGAAGTCAATAGACTATACGTGTGTGGGGGGGGGCTGTGATTTACACACCTGTTTCAGACTGACATTGGGTGAGGTCACAGGGAGCTGAATCACATTTCAGCTTGTGTGTCACACATAGAAACTGTAACTGTGTCGCCCTGGGTGAGACTGCTGGTGTATCAGTGCTTCTCTTCTAATAATCATCCATCCATCCATCCGTCTTCTGAATGCTGCTTTGAGAGGAGTTCAGTTGCACATGGGTCTGGCCTTCTGTTGTCCCAGTGCTGGGACCATGTGCTTCTGTTATCTATGAACCATTTCTCACTCCAGCCGAAAGCAGTTTAAACCGGCTTTGCTGCAGTAATGATTAATTGCAGGAGTCGTGAAATTTTAATATCAAACAAATTGCAACAAAATTTTCAAATGCACTGACAAGGCTGACACTGGCCACACCTGCCTGAACAACAGAACTTTCCCAATCTGGTACTCATGGACCAACAGACAGTTCACGCTTTTGCTCCTTCCCAGCTCCCGTTAGGGAGCAAAAATGGGGATTGCTTGGCATGGAGCTGAGAGGGAGCAAAAACGTAGATCCTCAAGGACCGGGTTAGGAAACACTGTTCTCGAGTAACGGAAGGTTAAACTACAGCCCTGCGGTCCGCTGACCACTGACTTATTTCTTTAACTGCTGTACATACACTTTCTGACTGCTGCTTCAGGCCTGCCTGCAATGTGCTGCTCTCTCACACACCTGCTGCTTTGGGCCTGCCTACAATGTGCTGCTCTCGGACACACCTGCAGGCTTTTGCTTTCTAATTGCCTGAGGTTGTGTTGATGACATTCTCCCGTGACGAATGAGTAACAGAGAAGCTGGTCTCTGATTGCTGACTCGTAACTGTAACTTCAGGTTTTCCGTACATAAATGATAAAAGCTGTCAGCTTTCCTAGAGGTATGTCTCAGAGGACAGAGGAGCAGGAGATCTGGGGAACAGAGCTTTAGGGAGAGAGTCCCATACGAGCAGCCCCCGATCTCAGGGGAATTATGTCATGTGAGAGCCTCAGATTTTCACATTCCTGGTCCTGGGTAGAGCTGGGCGAAGCTGAATCCAAAGATTCAGATGAGTTGCCTGTGGTTAGTCCCTCTTCTCAGAGGCCCTCCCCAGAAGAGAGCTGGTTCCGCAGAACTTCCCATGATCTTTCCATAAACCATTCCACAATGTTCCTGTAAACATGCTATACACCCAACTTTCTCCACGTCTCTTCTTCTCTCTTTGTGAGGAAGCTACATGTGGTTTCACTTAGGAGCGAGCTGTCATGTGACCCACACCCGTGCCCTGCTTGGCTATACGCTGTACTCTTTGAAGCAGACATGTGCTTTTTTAAAGAGCTCCCCTGCTTCACTCGATACGTGCTTGGGAGCCATTGAAAGGCTTTTCTTCCTCCTCCTTTCGAGGCAGAAAGGATGTCTGGTTGCTTTGTGGGGAAGCTTTCTCTTCTACAGAAGTGTGAAAAGATCGAGTCCGACTCGGTTGTGAATGGGAGAGGGGGGAATGTTACCCTGGCGTTTCCATAGCGACAGGAAATAATACGCCGCAGCGAAAGGGAGGCGGGTGGGGAACACGGCGTAACTGGAGCAGGGTGGTCACCTCTGTCAGCTGAGCCACGCTTGGGGGTAGGAGTAGCGGGGCTCCGTTGTGATTTTCACACACTCGAGGGGAGGGGTTACACAGGACACCACAAGGGCAGCAGGCTCCCAGTCTTGGCACATTCAGGCTTAAATATGGATCAGCTGCCACTGCAGAAAGTGTGGCTCAGTTATCCTGCCTGAGCAGTGGTGAGTGGTGGTGTGAGATGTGAGCAGTGGTGAGTGATGGCGTGAGATGTGAGCAGTGGTGGTGAGCAGTGTTGAGTGGTGGTGAGCAGTGTGTAATGGTGAGCAGTGTTGAGTGGTGGTGAGCAGTGTGTAATGGTGAGCAGTGTTGAGTGGTGGTGAGCAGTGGTCAGCGATAGTTGGCGGTGGTGAGCGGTGGTCTGCCTTGTCTTTGAGGACCACTGTAGGAGCGTGACACCGCAGTGGCGTCAGTGGACAGTCATTAACAGCTGGAAGTATTGCAGAAGGAAGATGGGCTTTGCTGTCTTTTTAAAGTGATCACAGGGTTGCTGGTCTTGTTGGGCTCTGCCTGTTTTCCCCCAGCACTGAAATCCAGGCTTTCCTTAAACGACTGAGACAAATTAGCCACTACATGCTACTAATTGCCTTCGCCTTCTCTGGGGCTCTGGGGCTCGTGTTAGGGGGGTGGGCCCAGGCTCACATTTATTCAGCTCTGGTCAGAGCCGGGTCTTATCTGACAGCTGCATGCTAAGCTTCAAACGGGCTGGACATCGGCTTCTCAGCTCTCCGTGAACTGGGCGACTGCGGAGGGGGCAGGGGGTGACATAGAGCGCCCAGCATTGTCAGGGGGATGCAGAATCTCGCACCTCCTCTCAGGGCGCTCCCAGGAGACAGCTTCCAGCAGGCCCTGCTGTATATCCAGGCGCTCTGGCTGCAGGCCGAAGCCCAACCACAAATCTGGTTCCGTCCAGCACCAGCTGGAGTGGGAAGGGCCGCTCCTGGCCTCGTCCAAGCTGGCGTAGATCATAGAGAGGCTTTGGCCTCACTGTGCAAACGTAAACTGGCGCCCCCATGTCTAGATGGCATGATAAGGGACTGCGGCTGCTGGAAGGTTTGACTTTGGACTCCTGGCGGGGGCAATGAGAAAATCCTGGGGGTGTCCCACCTTTAAACTGGTGCACACCTTCTCTCAGTCTGGAAGCATTTCTAATACACATGGAAGCAATTCCCCGGAAACACGTGTAAATATGTTGAAATTTAAGCAGACCTGCTGGCAACCGTTTATTAAAAAATAATAAACTAAATAGCAATTTCTAAAGACTTTTCCTCAACTCAAAAAGAGTTTGTAGAATTACAGAATATTTAATGAGTCTGTTGGATGTTTATGCCCTCAGTGCTCAGTTGGTGTGTTTGCTTTTCTATAAGTAGCCTTAAGATGTTATAATTACAGTTTGATCATGTGACTCATTGGCCCACACGCTCTCTGCCTCTCTCATGTTTGCAGGACCTCATGTTGTAAGTTTCACTCTCCCTTTCTGAGTGCTGGGCTGCGCACCCTCCTTCAGCCTTCCAGAGGAATGCAATTTAATCTGAAGGGGGAGACGAGGGAGATGGCGGAGTGTAGCTTAGTGCTGCTAGTGATGAATCACAGTCACTTGATATAGAGAGAAGCCCTGTTATTTATAGGGTGAGAATGCCCATCTGCAGAGCACTCCTAGGTGAGGTAAGTTTATGATCACTACAATGTTCTGATGTAGGGCTGAGTCATGTGACATGACTGGGTTGGGTCATGTGACAGCACTCGATTCGACTCATCACATTCCAGGTTATTGGTCATGCAGAGTTTTGCAGTAAGTTATGCGGATGTTCACGCCACATAGTCAATTACTGAAGCGCCTCAGAAGAACAAAAGGGCCGCTTTGGTGGACGGTGAGAAATTGACTCAGGTGGATGTGCTGGGACGAAATAAACCAAACATTTTGGCTAGTGCTTGTGGCCGGTGACAGTGATCAAAAACATTTGCCCCAAGGCCTGACAAGACCCCGGACGGATGCATCCCACACCCTCCCACTTTCCTGTTGACAGTCGTGGGGCTGTTTCTGGTGAATTAAGCTGCAAAATCGTGCTATTTCATGCTGCCTTATTCCATCTTTAAACTTGCAGCAAAAATACAGTTCATAAGTGATCTTCTCCTTGTCCGTTGAAGAGAGGCAGCTCTTTCACCTCTGACCTCACTGGACAATGGCAGATCCTCACAATACAATGATTGATTGGTCTGGTCTGCTGCTTAATGGAGGTTTAATGCACTTCAGAGAAAAGTGCTATTCAGCTGCCTAATGAGGCTCGGGTCCTGCTCTGTCTCTCCCACCTTCTCCCACACACTCCCTCATGATCTCCCGAAACCTTCTCTCTTGGTCCCGGCCAGTTGGGATCCTACACTCTCCATCAGCTCCGAGGCCTCTGAGCTGGTCCTGAAGATGTAATTAGAGTGGATGTTGCAATGCTGCTTCCTGCTGCAGCCTGTGTTATTTTCCTGGGCTGTTCCGCAGGGGTTGGACAGGCAGTCCTCTCTGCCCAAGAGGCACCCTGGCCACAGATGCACGTGCACCCACACGTGCAGCTCCCGCGCATTATCGAGCTTTTCCACGGTTCCCAGAGATCCGACGAGTCAGCGAAGGGAGGACAGAGAGGGCAGAGTCAGCACAGAGGGGAGGGAGCAGAGCCCCGATACAGTAGCATGTCAAAAGAGAGGGTGATATAGTGCCCCCTGCTGGTGGTGTCAGCTTTGTGGTTAAGAGGCACAGGTGAGTGACCATGGCTAAAACAGGAGAATAGACAGAGAATGCTGTGAAAGCACATCTGACCATAACAGAGAGAGAGGGGCTCACAGCAGAGAACGGGCAGCGAGATGCTGGTGATGAGCTCTCATCCACACTGTTAATGGATGCTCTATCTGCACACGTGACCCAGTGAACCGTTCGGAGTGTGAAATGGCAGATAATGAATCGTAATCCTGTAAACGGGTTTGAGCATGAGACGGTCTGTCCAAAGGGCAGTGGCACTCCGAGGATCAGCATGTCCCTCATTAAAAATCTCCCCTGGAACAGATCGCTCCACAGGATGTGTGTGTGTGCTTGTGCGTTTTCATGCCGCACTTCCATGTGGCACAACCCCAACTTGGACCCCCCCCCCTGCAGGGGACAGACTGCCTTGTCTCTGGGAGTAAATCTGGGGTGGCAGGGGCTGGTATTTGTCTAGTTTTTCCACCTGAAAAGAGTCTCTAAAATTCTATTGATTTAGTTCAGAGTGACAGATGGATGAAGGAGAGAGAGAGTGAGAGGGAGAGAGACAAGGGGGGAACTTGGAGGAAAGTACAGCCAGGGGCACAGAAGTGAGGAGGGTGTAGGGTGGGCATCTGTCACCCGTCACCTGGACAGAGATGGATTCTGGGATCTTTCGGGATGGAGCCAAATCACGCACAGAAAGCACCCACACGCGTCCACGATTATTTAGAGATTGTTCACGTTTGCATGTTTATTTTCTGATTTGGTTTACGTGATTCATGACTATAATAATGATGATACCAAGCAGATTGTGGTTATTATTAATGTTATTTTTGTTTTTATTATCGTCACCAATAATGGTTGCAGTTTGCATTTCCAGATTTATACCGACAAGGCCGTCCTTGCACTGCCCTCAGAAGCCACAGCAGTAGCCTGTGATGTCTTATGATCCTCAGTGTCTCCTGAACTGGGCCAGGACTCTGGACTCTGTCCGTCTCAGGCGGCTCCCAGTCTGTCCGTGTCCGGACGGCCGGCGCTATGACGCCACTTAGTGCTAAATATGAATTTCATAGAAATCTGCATGGGCCTATTATAATGCCGACAGTCCCACCATTTGTGATTTTATGTCATTTTCTTGTTACGGGCGTAAATGCGCAGAGGGTAAGGTAGTGATAAACATTTAATGTCGGCACCGGTTTGGTTTATTTTTGGCTGTTCTGGCTGCAACCGTTCTGGTGCCACGTGCTGTATGGTTGTCTAATAAAGTTAGCCTCAAATTTCACTGTAATCCTGGCGCCACCAACTGTGCCCAAATGAACGATTACGAGTTTTAAACGTATTTTACCTTCTTTAACGTTATTCGTGTTTATAGCGGTAAACTGCTCCCAATTATCCACACTATGTCGCGATAAATGCAACCGCGGCTTCCCGTCACTGCTGAACTTCTAGCATGTCCCTGAGCGATCTTCAGGTAGCTCCGCGTCTGCATCAGGTCTACCCGCCGGTAAAGCAGAGCGGCTCCTTTTACCACGCTGTATGATTTTAATTCACCTTTATCGCAGGTATCGGGAGACCCCTCCACCCCCCTCCCCAGCTGTTTGGCAGAAAAGCCCATGATGTAATGCGCCCGGCTGGGCGAGGCTCCCCTCCTCCTCCTTCTTCGACCCCTCCTCCGCTTGCCGGCTTGCTGCATGGGGCGGATCAGCGATTGCTGTGGTCGCCGTCGGGGATCCTCCAGCGCCGCCGCCCGCGCCACCTGCCCTCCCTGAGCACAGAGGAGCGACGCCGGCCAGTGGAGCCGCTTCCAGCCAGCACCGGTTAGTTGCCTTGTAGGAGCCGAGGGATCGCTGCGGCGGAGACCAGTGGCGTGAGCTCTCCGCGTACCCGGTCCCTGATGGTATGGAGGTGATGGTTGCGATGGTGAAACGAGGTGGATTCCCCTACTGAGACCCTGATTGTTTAGATGGGGGATACTCTCTAGCTTTTTCTGCTTATTCCGGCTGTGTTTTATTCGGCTGTTTTTTTCACTGTATATTATAAGGACTTTCCCTCCTCTATTATAAGGATTTTGTTCATGTTATTTCCCTGCAATGAGAGGCTGTGCCGGACTGTGCTGCAATGTGTAAAGTGGCCGTTTCTATATTCATCTCGTAACAGGTGAAAAATGCAATGAAGGACGCGTGTGATGCGGTGTAAAGTGTGTGGGAAAAGACGCAGGCGTGAAAACGTGCAAGCAGCAGCCATGCCTGTATTAACATGCTCGGGGAGCTCAGTTTCTTTGGTATTATTTCCGGAAGGTGCCGATCAGACGTCGCCGCCGAGTATTACCAGAATATTGTGCATTTCGGATGAAGTGATTGTTCCACTTTAATTACCCGCTTTTCGGAACCTTTCCTGTGCTGGCGTTTATATGTGATTATGTCTGCTCGTCGTATTGAGGACTGTGCTCCTGACAGCTCTGCTCAGAAGCATGTTGCCATTTCATGGGGACTGAATCGCCCCCGTTCCTCGCACCCGGTCTGTCATCAGCTCTCGCGGTTATCGTTGGATGTCTGAAATATTTATCTACTTCCCGAGTTATGGTTGTCATCTTTCTCTAAATATATGTTGGTGTGGTTTTATGGCACAGCTCACAACTGAAGCCACACTGAAGTTATTCTAAATGAATGGTTAGATGTAAATCCTATTAAAAATACATATTTAAAACTCAGCAATAAAAGCTGCTCAAATTAACTCCTCACAAGATGCATACAAGTAAAACTGAAAAGTAGTTTCTATTCATTTGTAGGCATAAAAATGCCTTTCAAACCACAGGTCCCTTTGTTGAATGTCAGGATTGTAATTAGGGTTCATTTGGTAGGTTACTTGGGGGTCAGGGCACTGACTCAGGCTACAGTTTGTGTCTTTGGTCCTCTCCGTGATGTTTGAACCAGCAGCACAGGGCCATGCTTGATAGAGGCTCACCCATGTACGAATTTCACATGCCTGGTTTTTGAATATGTCAGCAGTGCACATGCATCCCCAAGCCCCCATCTGCAGGCCACGCCTCTCCCTGCAGGTGGCCACAGAGCGTGTCACTGCCCATCCGCCGTCTGATTGGCTATGAGAGGCGGGACCTGTTTCTCGCATGCCGGGGTCATAGTGTGTCAATCCCCCAACCCCCCCGAACTGTTTGCTTAGAGACCTCCTTGGCGTTCATCTCCTCGGCTTACGTGCTAGATGTTTATAGATGGTCCCTTCAGGCTTGCCAATGTGCCTCAGTACGCTGCTGAGAAAAGATATAACTACTCACCCTAATAAACAGCTACGGTGGGCAAAGACGGATGTGCTCCAGTAGGTGGCGTAGTGTTTAGGGATTCCCCAAGGTCCTGTAATTTGATTTAGAGGTGAGGTGTAGTGTCCTTCATATGCATGATTGCTTCGGGCTGTGAATCAGTTCAGTAAATTGTCACGCTTTACAGCTAAACAATACAATTTACCATGTACAACATGAACAATAATAATAATTATGATGAGATTCTCCTGCTATTGGCTGTTTACTTGCTGTAAGCAGAATGGAGTTGGCGGGTAAAGTGCTGAAACAGCTGGACTTTGCGGTGGGAGGGGCTGTTGTACCTTTAGTCGGACGCTCACGTTTACCCCGCTACCTTGATGAGTGAGTATGATGAGCCGTGTAAGCAGCTGAAACGCTCAGTGATAAGATCGTCTTCCTGTCAATTAAAAGATAATTAGTTTGCAGCAATTTGGGCTTGATTTATGAATATTCAGTAAGTTGGTGGTGATTGGCAGACCCTGGCCACACCCACGTTTTAATTGGCTGTCATTATCCCTTTTATGTTCCTCTGTTACCTTTCTGTGGATTGTCAGAGCCCTGGAATGTCGAGGGTTGTGGGGTCTGGATCGCTCTGCGTCTCCTTGCCAGTTCAGTGCACAAAGAGATAACTCAGTGTTTCCTTTCATTCGAGCTTCTGAAGCAGAGAGTGAGGCTGTCTCTGCGGCCAGGAGAGAGAGGCAGAGTGGGGAAGACCCTGGAACAGGAACACACACACACTCACACATATACACACAGTTTTTGGGGACCGCTCATTCATTTCTATGGGAAAAATGCTAATGCTAACTATGACAACCTTAACCCCTACCCAGCCCTAACCCTGACCATAAGTCACCAAACCAAATACAAGAGTTGTTCATTTTTCATTGCAGGTTTTCATTGCAGTCACGGATTTTTATAAAATAGGGTTTTCCCCTATGGGGACCAGGAAACTAAGGAAAAAAAAAAAAGGGTATTCATCACCTTATGGGGACATTTGGTCTCCAGAAGGTAAGGTATACCTGGACCACACACACACACACACACATGCACACCCCTGTACTCATATCTTTGTGGGGACCGTCCATTAATTTCTATGGGAAAAACCCTAATCCCAGCACTGACAGCCTTAACCGCTACCCAACCCTAACCTTAACCATAAGTAACCAAACGAAATACTCTTTTGGCATTTTTAGTTTTTTGATTGCAGTCTCAAATTTTTATAAAATTGAATTTCCCCTTGTGGGGACCGAAAAAATTACACACACATTTATCACATTAACAGGTTTTTTTTATTACATTATGGGGACCAAATGCGTGTGTGTGTGTGAATGAGTGTATATATATGTGTATATATATATGTGTGTATATATATATGTGTATATATATATATGTGTATATATATATATATATATATGTGTATATGTATATATATATATGTATATGTGTATATATATATATATATATATATATATATGTATGTGTGTATATGTATAATATCTGACCCACGTTTGCATGCTCATTTACACATGATCACACATTTGGACAAGACCACAGACACACACACACTGACCCACACAGTAAGAACCTGCAGAACAATCCAGATCCACGTTTATGATATAGAACAGCTAAAGTACAACCTAGGAGGCAGCAAATTTCGTGTTAAAAGGAATTTTAAAATCTAGCTATATTGTATGTTTCCAAATTGCCTTCTAATACCCATATTTAGTGTTTCTTGACTGTTTTTTTGGTGTTTGTAAATTCGAAAGCTGTGTAATTAAAGTCATTGCTATTTTTCTTAAGTCGTTTTGTTTTCCTAAAAAAATGATGCGTTTCCTGTCGTGTCCTTAGGTGGGGGCTCAAATGTCCTTACGCCTCCCCCACAGAATTATTATACAATTGCACAGGAAGCCAGCTCATTCATGCCCGTCTTGCCACCCTGTTCGCTCATATTGTCCAGTTGTGTTAAATGTTGTTCTGTGTGAATTTTGTGATTTTAGTCGTCCTGGAGAATGCCTGTTAGGTGACCTAGGTTTGCCCGCTGGCCGCAGTCCTATCTGTGCCTCTGCTGCCGAGATTGCCTAGTATGGCACGCCGAAATGCAGCGTGATGCACGTTCAAACAGAGCATTTAATTAACTGCTTGGTAAAGGACGATCTCTGAAGGACTGACGCTGATGGTTTAATTAGCATTTTAATAAATTGAAAATTAAAAATGTTACTCTTCAGGACTGTAAACAACGAAAGTTGTAGTAGGGTAATATTTCCAAAAGGTGTGGACCGATTAGAAGAATAGAAACACTTGGGGCACAAACTCTAAAAAACACACATTTGCTTATGCGTGTGTTTCAGTTTTGCTTGATTTGATTCACCAGGACAGACAAAAGACTTACATAAACTTTTTTTTTCTGCATGAGTTTTATATATGTGTGTATTTACTGACACACAATGCCTCTTGCTTTGAGCTTTTTAAGATCAAAGGATCCATTTGGTAAGAAAATAAGTTTATCTTGTCGTGGCGTGGTTCCAGTGAATTTCCCCCCGAATCGTCTTACCTTAATCTTTCACGTCGGGCCATTCGATCTGCGTGCCTTTCTGGTCCTTATCCCTCTGAGCCACAGCCGCTTTGGACTTTGTGGAAACCACACGATCGTAATCTTTGTACTTTGATTTCATTTCGGGGAAAGGGCTCCGTCTCCGAGAGGCAGCAGGGAGTTGGGAGGACTCACTCAGCCCCCTCTCTGTTTTTCCTGCTGGACATGCCCCCCACCCCCCGTTTAATACCCTCCATGAATCTCTGATGAACACAGGTGATGAAGAGCTGCCTGAGCACGGTGCTCAGGCAGAGCAGATGATGCCCTCAGGATGAGCTTCCTCAGGTCCTCACACAGGACTGCAGACGTTACGAGCTGCGCTCTAAGGCCAGCTGAGAGTCCTGCAGTAACTGAGTGGCCCATTAGGCTAAACTTCCACCCAAAGTGACTTTATAACCCCGACCCTAAGCCTAGCCTTTCACATGCCTGTTAGATTATTATAATCTGTAGCATGACGAATTATGCTAATCTCGTGTTTGTTAGGTGTCACTCCCCCCATCTCTTTTTTCCACCGAGCAGTGGATCGGAAAATGAAACTGGATTGTCGGATCAATGAGCTGCTGTGTCGGTTGGCGATGCAGTAACTCAGGAGAGCCGGTTAGCCGGCGGGCGGCTCATGGCAGCGTGGGGGCCATTTTTCCTTGGTCACGCCACGCCGTCCGGGCTGCTCCAGACTCGCGGGTTCCTCTCCTGTGGTTCTGGACAGAGTGCAGAGCCGTGTTTCGGACCCTCTGGCGGTTCTTCACGAGAACCACAGGGAGAGACTGCAGCTGCGTGGTGGTGCGCGACTCCTCAGAAGCCTGTCACTGGCTGTCATGTTTATGTCATTGACGGAGCGTGTGATGTGTCTGCGGCCCATTTTAATCTAGTTCCATGCTTCACTATGAGTGTTTATAAACTGTCAGATGATTGATTGCGTTTACTTAGCGCTCATTAAAATGTGCCACCTCATTTAAAGGTTTACAGTGTAATTATACAGAAATGATTACATTGTGTAGTCATCTAGTTATAGAAGTGAAAATACCAGTTCTAAATACTAGAATACTGAAGTTCGAACTTCCACTTTCCTGCTTGCGTCCTGGGAAGTGGACTGACCTCCCAGAACCTAAATATTTAACCTCCACATGAATTTCCGAGTGTCTGTCACCCCCCCCAGCCCTGCTCAGGAGAGGTGTTAGACAGCTGGTTCTGTACCACTTCACAAAGGACACGGAGAGATTCGGTGCTGGACTCCGCTGGGTCTGCATCCGAGCTCCAGGCTGCCCGGGGAAGGTCACCTACGGAGGGATCATTACTGCCCTTTCAACTCAGGGACATGTCAGGGGTCATGGGTCCCGGGCGGTGGAATCGATCCGCCAGCGAAAACCCACGATGCTGCGATCGCCCACTTCATTATGGGCCGTGATGAAATGAAAAAGGTGCCTCTACTCGGCGCTCGGGCTCTACTGATGAGGAATAAGTGTCTAAATCAAATTACAGCCCTGGCCTTGGAATTGCATTTGAAGCGGTTACATCAGTGAGATGGATTGGGTCCAAACTGACTGCGGACATGGCCTGGAATACAAATAACATTATTTACAAAAATCAGAAGCATCTTTTTTTGTGACTTGGATCTTCAGTCGCCCCATTCTGGACAAAAAAAACGATGCACGGTAACATCAAAATTAAGAAATAGTTAAAAAAAAAAAAAATCACACTCAATGCATTTCATTACTTCTTCCTCATAGACAGGAACTTCTCATGTGCAGCCGCAGGGTTAAAGTGCTGCTTCGCCCGACCCCCCCGCATGTTGGGGGAGGAGTCAAAGTGCTGCTGTAACAGGATCCAGGCTGGGTGCTCTGCAGGCTGAGTGCAAGAGCAAGACAGAGCGGGAGTACAGATTGCAAGGGCCTGGTGCACGCTGTCACAGCGGGGAGGCAGTCGACACGTCCCGCTCCCTGGCTGCTGCCTCCGACAGCACTCTGTCCCTGGGAATAATCTCCGCCGACGGGCTGGCAAGGTCACAGCGAGTGAGTCTCTGATCATTAACTACCACACAGGCAGGTTAGTTACTCATTTACCTCTGATTACTCTGTCCGCTTTCTCATGGCTGTTTTGGTGTGTTAACTCCGAGGGCGTTTGTGAGTAGTCCTGAATTAAACCTCGTGGAGTGTGCGTATGCGAGTGTTTACAGGGTAACTGAGCAGAGCGCCACCCTCGAACCGGGACATCTCTGGAGCTCGGAGAGTGCGTTAGAGCTGGCGAGCTCTCTGCTCTCACGCCGCGGAGAGAGCGTCCCTCGCGTTTCTGAGCGTACTATGGTGGGCTCATAGTACCGCTGTGTTCTGCTCGCTTTCCGTGATTACGGCATCATAGAGGTGTTTTTCCCATCGGTAGCACAGATCAGTATTGGCTGGGTCGATCAACCTGTGAATGGTTGGTACATAGTGGCCGTGGGGTCCGTAATGTCACCTGTCCAGGTGTTCTTTAAGGGGAACACCCGCATCCCAATACAGGTATTTTAGGTCGACATCAGGGTTCAGCTGGCTTTCCGGCATAATGGGCATTTTACTGGCGGGCCGATGGGTATGTGGACTGGCAAACATTATCCTGCCTCGCTAAAGTTATCATGGGTTTCCACCCCTCCGTCCTGCTCGGTAAAATGTACCATGGGGGACCCCAAAGTCGAGGCCCGATATTCAACCTCAGTCCAGCCCCGGTTGAGACCCGGCGAGGCTTAGCGTGACCATGGAGCTCCCTTTGAAGAGAGACATGAACTGCTGTTTGACAGCCGGCGTGACTGCGATGTATCGGATTTCCGCTGTTTCCAAATGCGGTCCTCCAGAAGAAGGACACTTTGCAGGAGCTCGGCCTCTACTCAGCAGGGCGTGTGTCTGTCTGCTGTTTACCGATTGGGGGCATTGATCTACAGGCACGCAGCAGAGAGATGGCTCCAGTCCGATTTGCTGGAACCGGCCCAGCGGTACATTTCGGTCTGAAGGGCAGCAGCGTGTATCGACAGTCACGCAGCACGGACACCGCGGCGTCCAGCGGCTTATGAAAGGCTTCAGGCTCTGATGTCATGGTGAATCGGGTCTCTGCACCCTGAGGTCACTCCCTACAAAACTCGTAGCTGAACAGGTTCTTCTTTTTAACCTGGCATGTGCAGTGTGATAAAAGTCCCCAGTCCCACAGTCTGTCTTTTTAGGTGTTACATTATTTATAGGTATGTTTTTTCAGAATGACAACAGATGTCTGGGGACTATTTGTCAATTTAATGTGGCCAAAAGCGAAAAAGAAATTTAAAAAAAAGTCAGCGGGGGGTGACGGCCCCCAGGGAGCACCTCACTGGGTAATATCTCATGTCGGACCAGCCACGCGCATTTAGGCTGAGACTTGGACCCCCTGGGCAATGTTTACCAGGTCATCAAAATGTTGCCTGAGGCTCTCCGTAGATCAGAACTCGGTTTCGGTGGTCCATTTAGCTAGCAAAGATGGAAGGTCCACATGTAGAGAGGAAATGGAAGGGAGAGGAGTCCCCGTTCGGCCCCCGTGCTGATCGCGGCAGAGGGGTTGTCCGCTGATGTGGTGCTGTGCAGCTCCTCACATGGGTAAGATGTCATCCTCAGTGTGAAAGCCTGTTTTCCTGGATCGCGTTTCATCCCAGATGGCTGAGGAGTGATTACGAAGCTGACAGGCAACATCTACGGAGAGCAGGTGGAAGGTGGTCAGCCTGGAACAGGCCTGGCTCTGTAGGGCCGAGGTGGCAAGGAGCACAAGAACGTTGGCTTCAGCTCCCCCGAATGGTGTCAGGTTCACCAGATGTGGACATTTAGTAGTTAATGATTAAAAGGCACGAAGCTTATCTGGAGCCACATCCTGGGAGTTACAAAATGCTTTTTTTGGGCTGCGGGAGTCTAGTCACGGTAGAGAGGATATTTCAGCACGTCAGCTCTGTCTAACAACCCTTAGATGACCCATGTGCTCGTCTCACAGGTCGCCACTCACAGGTCCTCCAGCTGCAAGGCTGACTAATAAAAATAGCCCTCCCCGGCTCGCCCCTCCCCCGCCGACAGTGATTGGATATCAGGACATTCCAGGTCCTTTACTCCTCCAGGAGAAGATCCTGAACCCCCCAGACGTGATTCTCGCGGGCTAACCCCAACCCTAACCCTAACCCCACACACAAACGTGTGTGTTTTTGTCATGAAACCCTTACGCAAGAGCTCCAGTGCACTTGTTTTGGGAGGCAGGAAAGCAAATAGACTATTCCTGCTTATTCTGAGAAGCGAAAATTAAAAACAGGTTGACGTGTGAGGGGAGGAAGGACAGATGGCTGAAATAAAATCAACCCATGCAGATCTGAATCATGAGCTGGTCTTGTGGCAGACGCCTGCGTGCTTCACATTAAACCGCGGCTGTGAGCCGGAGGTCAGCCGCACTCACACTATCGCCGTATTTCTGCTATAAATCGTGACATTTTGCAAGCAGGGTCTTGCAGATGCATAGAAAGAAATGAGAAGTCTGGAAAAGGCAGAGCCTCACGTGGACAGCAGCTCAGTCAGCTGTGGTCGAAATGAATCGCACATGATGCTTTACATGAGTGTCTGCCAGTCCGGGCTTTGAGCACCAGCAGTCAGTCCACGTTATTGCTCCCTCCAAGTTCCTTTTCAGACAGTCCACGTTTTTGCTTCCTCCGAGTTCCTTTTCAGACAGTCCACGTTTTTGCTTCCTCCGAGTTCCTTTTCAGACAGTCCACTTTTTTGCTCCCTCCGAGTTCCTTTTCAGTCAGTCCACGTTTTTGCTCCCTCCGAGTTCCTTTTCAGACAGTCCACGTTTTTGCTCCCTCCGAGTTCCTTTTCAGACAGTCCACGTTTGGACATGGACTGGACTGTCTGTTGGTCTCCGAGGATCAGATTGGGAAACTGCTCTACATGTTTCTGTGGGAGAAGGTACCACCCTGAAATTTGATGAAAGGCTTTGATTGTTACTTG
The DNA here is from genome assembly GCA_026776725.1 of Gnathonemus echidnorhynchus. Taxonomy (NCBI): domain Eukaryota; kingdom Metazoa; phylum Chordata; class Actinopteri; order Osteoglossiformes; family Mormyridae; genus Gnathonemus; species Gnathonemus echidnorhynchus. The sequence goes on from JAODJU010000007.1 coordinate 4,403,319, forward strand.
CATTTATGAGCTACTGGCCAGCCACCCCCCCCCNNNCCTACAGGTGTTTTGGCTGTTGACGGTTCATGTTTCATGATGTTAGGCTCTAGATCTCTGCCTTTTCTCGCTTGGCTGGCAACCTGCCCTGCAGGAAGGAGGCGCTCTGGCCACGATTCACGGACAGCACAGGGGTGCCGTTTCTCCAGTGCCAGCTGAGAGCGGGCTGCTTAGCATGCAGGTGGGGGCTCGCCGTCGGGGGGCCGAGGTGATCCGCTCAGCCGTCGCCCCCAGCTGCCTGGGACAGCTGTGATTGTCGTAACGCTATAAAAGGGGTGAAAATAATATTGGCCACTCAGTCTATATTATCTTGTATTTATAGCTCTGTTTTTGTTGTCGCTGTTATGTTTTTTTAATGATTTGAATGTAGGAGAGCCTTAAAGCCCACAGCTTACTGCCTCGATGAAAATCCAATACAGAGAGCAGTCAGGGGTCACCGTGCTGCTTTATGGGTCTTAAAGGCGTGAAGTAGCAGCTAGCTGTCAGAGCGTGATGCAGCATTTGGTTTGGGCTGTCAGGTTGGCCTCGCTTGGGTCGGATGAGGCGAGGCGCAGTGCTCCTGTTGGTACGAGCACCAGCTGGAAGCACGTTCAGTGGAGCCAGCAAGGAAAGCGCATCCTAGAGTGCAAGAGAAAGCGGACGGGCTGGCAAGCCATTGCAGGGAAACTCCTTTCTTATATATTTGTTGCGTTTTTTTTCCTGCTTTTGGTGGTTTTTGCTTTAGATCAGTGTTTCTCAACCCGGTCCCCAGGGTCCCCCAGACGGTCCCCAACCTGTCCACGAGGACTGGGCTGAGAAACGCCGCTTTAGGTCATGCCTGTCTCACTGGATGTCTGGTGTCTGCATGCGTGTGGAAGCGGAGGAGTGACTTGCTCAGCGCAGTGCTGTGATCGATGCTGAGCCCCTAACAGTGAACTAAGCAATACAGGAACATTGTGGAGCTTTTGAGTCTGACAGCAGCGTGACAGTGATGACTGGTAAACGTGACCCGCTGGCAGGCAGGCCGTGTCCTTTACGAGGATGGATCACCCTGACCTGACAGATTTCAGCACACAGTATTACTGCTCCCCTCCTCGTATCCAAAAGTGGCCCCTTTTAGTCCTGTGGCTATAAAAATTTAACTGGGCTCAGTCGTTTTCAGTCTTGCCATGTGCCCCTGATGAAAGGCATCGTTCAGGACCTGCTGATACCTGATCTGACCTTAACTTGGCTGAGTTCGCAGGAGCTTTGATTGATCCACTCTGTCGTTGTGTGTTAATGCCTTTGCCTGGAACTAAACCTCATTTTTCTCCTCGGGGTAATTGTGAGAATGATTCTTAAGTATATAGATGTTTAAAGAACTCAAGAACTTGAAACACAGAGCCCTGCAAGGTCTTACTCAGTGTCTGATCTCCCAAAGCTCATTTTAGGGGTTTAATCTGGATTCTGGATCCTCGGAGTCTGGAGTCGGACGTACAGGGTGATGTTCTGAGGACCTGTGGCTGAATGTCCTCTGTTGAGTGTCTTGAGGTTCTTCTCAATCCCCAAAGTGTGGTCATGTTATTCATTTTTGGTACAGGAGGGATGTACTTCTGTGACACCTCATACTCTAACCACCCCCGGTGACCTGAGTGACACGCTGGCAGTTCCTGAAATGGTTACGTGTGTGTGTGTGTGTGTGTGTGTGAGACCTTCTAACAGCTTATCAGTTCTTCATTTTCTAAGCTGTTCCAGCTAAGGTTGTGTAACGTCAAGCAGCTGTGCTTTCAGAGCCACATCTATGCTCGCTGGCCTGCATTATAGGGTCCACCCTGTCGTGCTAATCCACACGGGAAGGCCTTGAACCCAAGCCCAGTCGCGTCATTAAAAAGATCAGTATTATTAAAGGGGAGGGGGTTTGTCTGTTTGCAAGATTGGGAGGTTTGGGCTCAGATAGTGATCCTCGCGCTCGGTATGTGGGAGTGATGGATGTATGGTGATATCATAATACAAACTGTGTTTCTGTGGCAGTTAGTGACCCTGGGCGGGTGAGTGGGAGGGAACGGGGGCTCCCTCCCCGGTCAGCAGGGGCCACCGGCCACCAAGAAGCACTTGGCCATTGGAAGACTGACAGAAAGCATAACGGAACGTAATGTTCTTGTTTGGACTGCTGATGGTGCTTCTGCTCGTTTGGACCGTAACCTGAGCGCACAGATGGTAAACAGAGTGTGTTTGTGTTGTATAACTCTGTCCTTCCGCTGAATCTGGAAAGGGATCCACCTCCCAGACTTCATTTCCCTTTACGTTCAGCAAAACTGCCGACTTCTGTTGATTCAGAAGCAAATCACTAGTCGCCTGATGTTTCATCGTTGAGTGCCTGGGAAGCGTTTCAGCGTGCAATCACTGAGAAGACCAGCAGCTGCAAGGCCTTTGTGAGGCGAGCTGGAGTCTCCACTGGATTCAGCACTGGATTCAGTGCTGACAGCCTCACTGGGGGAGGCACTGGAACTCATCTGTCCACATGGAAGGTCCAGCGATGCTTTTTGTGAAGGTCACTGGGGAACAGTCAGTCTACTTTGCTGCTTACAAACAACATTGCGATCCAACTACTCGATGCAGCTGGAGTCATAAATAATAGGTCAGGTTTATTGCACGGAAAATACGCACACAGTGCAACAGTGACAAACAAGAGGACAAGAGCAAGGAAAACTCAAAAGTAAATTGAATGCAAAAAGAGGAAATGATCACAAAAATAGGAAATGGAATGCGACAGCAAGAAACGGAGAAACAGAATGCAGCAACAGGGAATGGAACACAACAGGAAATGGAACACAACAGGAAATGGAACACAACAGGAAATGGAACACAACAGGAGGAAATTAAACGGAGCAGGAGGAAACAGAAACAATGCAACAAGAGGACACAGATCACAAATATAGTGAATAGAATGCAATGCAGGAAATGGAGAAATGGAACAGAAGAAGATAAAGAACAAAACACCTGGAAACGAAACTCAAGAGGGGGAAATAGAACAGAAGAACGGGAAACAGAAACAGAATGCAGCAAGAGGAAGCGGAACACGATAGGAAGCAGAGTGACACGAAATAATTGTGACACCAAGGAGATACTCCTTTGGATATGTCCTTGCAATGAGCTGGCCATTGGTCCTAGAGGGGCACAGATTTGTAACCTGGGGGAGGGAGGGTCTGTTGCACCTGTAATCGAGGTTCCTAGATTGAAATTCTCCAGGTAAAATATCGTGGTGCCTTAATTGGATTAAAGTGTAAGTCCCTGTGGATGCTAACCCCAGCTCAGCACATGAATCATGTTCGTAATACTCTTCTCCTGGGGGCACGTGGAGGATATTTTTGACTTTTTGTTGAGCTTGGCAGTTGGCGTGTCCTCGCCTGCCCACCCGCCTGCCCACCCGCCTGCCCCGTCTGTGATCGTTCTGTTCAGTCATGCTCCCGTTTAACAATGGACAGGTACGACGGTGTGAGTCGGGCAGAGCGATGCTCCACTGCTGATTCCTTTATTTCCTTTCCTCTTCTCTAACTGTAGTGTAAATTTAACTTGATCACGATGCCTCTGAAAACCTGCCTGTACTTTACTGTCCGAGCAGTTCGCTGCATTGTATCGCTGCTAATTAAGGAAGCTGCTGGGTAAAGGAATACATTTTAGTGAAAGTTATCTCTCAAGAGAGACTGTCCTTTATCACTCTCAATGACAGCATCACACACCTCCAGAAAGTGCCTCTGACCGCACAGAATGTTCTAGACTGGCAGCAGAAAGATGGAGAGTAGCATTATAGGGCATTATAGGAGCGCAACAGACCTTATGAGACAGTTTGATATTTATCCTTGTGTGTGTGTGGTTTATGTTTATATTACATTGTGGGGACCAAATATCCCCCACAATGCAATAAAAACCAGTTATGATGTTCTGGGGACCATTTCTCAGGTCCCCACAAAGATCAGTGAATGCAATCAAAAAACTAAAAATGTCAAAAGTCTCATATTTTGTTTGGTAACTTATGGTTAAGGTTAGGACTGGGTAGGGGTCAAGGTCAGCATGTTGGGATTAGAGTTTTCCCTGTAGAAAGATATAATTATACACACACACAGGTTTGTATATATATATATTCCTGTCAATTTTTGGATTGGGGCTGTTGATGATACCGACTATGCAGTTGATTAGAATCGCTGAAGGTGTGGGGGGGTGACGAAGGCTGCACCGCCTTGAGAGCCCCGCGAGGTCCTCCAAGGTGTACGTGGGTCGCTCTGGGGTCCGGGAGAGCCCGGTTCCAGCTGGTGCCGTGGGGGGCTGGAGCTCTCCTAGTCTGTAAACGTTGCCACCCCGCCAGCTGGAAACTGGAGACGAGCGCAAGACACGGTCCAAAGAAATAGATGCAAAAATGGTGATTGCAGCTTTTGGAAACACAGATTACTGAGTGGCTCTGCGTTCGGAATCTCGGGGGGGGGGGGGGGTCATTCAGGACTTTTCAGCTTTAAAAAAGCTGGGTGATGGGGTGAGCCAGCCGGCCGGGGGTGGGTTTCCCTGACTCGCGTCGCGTGCTGATTGATTGCCAGGCTGATACCCGGAGGGCAATTAAATGATGAAAGGCAGCCAGGCCTGATGAGGCTGCATAAGCAGGTATATTGAGGGTCAGCCAGCCAGCGTCGGAGAGTCCATCCTGGGCTGCTTCCCGGCTCCCAAACTCCGGCGTCCCGCTCTGTTTCCATCCGAATCGTCTGGCGCATTTTCAGAGACATGAGTTCTTCTTTCGTCTGGCCCCTGCTGCCTTTTGCAAGTCATTTAAAAAACGGCGTCAGAGTGACTGTTTCATCGATTCTTATTGATTATTAAGAAAGTCTCCCCAGCAGGTCGAGGCCGACATTTTTAAATGCTGCTGAAATGTGAGCATATCTGTTCTGATCTGGCTTGCAAGTCTGGTGGGTGCCGTCTTGCTAAATGTCTGTAACAAAAAGCTCGGTGCAGTTTGCTCAAGACGATAACAAACTGCAGCTCAGGGCAGACTCTCCCGCACTAACCCCGCCAGCGATCGCCCGGGAAGCATGCTTGCGGTGTATAGAGTGCTATTTGTGTGCAGATCCGGGACACACCCCCGGCACCGTAAAGGTCAGGCATTTCCCAAGTGCTCACAGTGAATGGAGTGAGTGAAGCTGGCCCTGGGGGCGCGTGGGTCTGGTCACAGTGTGTAAAGTGCTGCTCCTCTGATTCACACCCAGCGTCCGTGAGAGGAGGAGCTAAGGGGAGATGCGGGATGCATTTGTGGGTGTCATGATCTGTTTCCATCTTGTCCCCTTTTGGCCAGCAGAGGTCACTGGTCGTCCCGTAATCACCTTTCCCAGCCCTCATGTCTTGCCCCTTCACACCTGTTTCTCCTCTGCCAATCATGTTCCTTGTATATTTCTGCCTGTCCTCACTGTGTTTCTCAGCTCGGTCATTGTCATTCATGTACAGTCTGGTCTATCTCAATAAAGTTCCTGTCTGCCCCAAAACTGCTACATCTGGGTCGTATCTTGCCTGATGCAGTGGGCAGGACGAGGCTGAGACGTGCTTAGCGAGATGGGATCGGCACATGTGTTTTCAGACAGTGTGTTTTTAAAACCTTGATGATTTAAGGCTGATCAATCCATGCAGGAGACGCTGGCTCTGTCCCCTGGTTGTAAATGGGAGAGAGTAAGTCTCCCGGAATCACTCTGAGACAGCGTCTTTCTTGTGGGGGAGGAGCCCTTGTAAGTACGGGCTATGGGTTTAACCCGTTCTGGCGGGGGTTACCTTTTAATTAGATGGTGGTGCATGGAAGCAATCAGCCTGTTTCAGCTCAGCCGTGAAGGAAAACGGCTCTGATTAAGATCTGTGAGCTGGACGTGAAAGCTGAGAATGCAGATGGGAGTTTGGGATTTGTTTTCCCCGGACGGTTATTCTGAGATAATCTTTGGTTTGAGAATGCTTTTGCCGGGGACGGGGGTGATCTCGCACCCTGACCTACTTCTTTCTCCTGAGTCCGTCTTCCTCCTGAATCGGGTGTTACCTGTACTAATGAAACTCACACCGGTGTCACACACTTGGGAGTGAGTTTCGGCCCTTCCGTGGGTGGGAGAATGTTGTCCAGAGTCTCACGGCTTATTATCACCTTTCTGTCCGCCTGTAAGTCACACCATCCCCATACGCTCCAGCCAGAGAGTACGAGTGATTCCGATTCTGACACATCCTGTAAAGTGATATGTATCGACACACGGCGGAGTCGCGGATTTCTTGTGTCAGTCTGTCCGTCCGAATGGAGGCAGAATCCTAAGCAGAGAGGCAAGGTTTTCACCAAAGACGCCCCAAAAGGCTGTTTTTTCCCAAAAGATGGATTTTTTTTAAATGTGACTTGTCATATCCTGTTTTTCATTGCAGGCATTTCTTTTCAAAGTGGCACCGTGAGTGAACAATCTGGTTATTAAACATAAGAATATAATTTCCTTTGTGCGAGGGGCTGCGGATCTGCACAGTTAATCTCCTGAGGTACCTACCTGTTTAGGGATTTGGGTGCGGCGGCTAATATTTCGCCTACAGTGAAACACAAACGCATCACGCGAAGGGAGCATTCAGTATGTTCAGGTTGTCCATGTAAAGGTTTCATTTTTTTTTCTCATTAACAGAAATTTTTGCTTACAAGTGAAGCTTTTAGGTTTAAAGACTATAAAACCTCCTACACTTGGATTAATCAGCGTTCTGCCTGCAGGTTTTTTTTCTTTTATCATTTGCAACGCTTTTCAATCCAGTCTGCGTGTGTAAAAGCCTGTATTTCACAAATCAAAGTGCATTAAGAGACCTGCTGGATTGATATCCGCTGTTATGTACGAGAAACCATTGTAAAAGCCGGCGGTAATACTTGCCTGATGTCTATCGTTTAATCTTAACTGCATTAAAATAATCATTTGCAGAATAGAGGTAAGAGCTAAATGAACTGTTTCAGAGGATTGAGTATGAAGTCCATTCATTTGCATGTGGAGTTTTTGTGTTGGGGGTTTAGGCACATATGCTTGTCATTCCTCTCATTGGAAGGAGGTACGGGGGGGGTCTCTGCCTACCCCACCCTCTGATGACCTCTGGGTGTCGTTCATTTTGGAGACGGAGACTGGCATCTCTCCCTGACTGCCCCGCTCATGATTTGTTAACCTGAAGGAATCTGAGGAGTGTCTGTCTGTGGAGCACATGGAGAACAGGCCCCTGAGAAGCTCTCCTCTGTCAAGCAGAAGCGTGCTGCACCCCGCTGAGGGCCTCCAGATCCTCCCTGCCCCTGACTCCCTGCACCTCAGCGAGCTCTCAGCTGTTAGTCAGGCAGCTCTCCTGCTCATATTCTGTTTCTGATATTCCAGTCTCACTAAACTTCAGACAGAATCGAGGAGGAAAGACAACAAGATGTTGAAGAAAGCGCTGTTGCAAGCAGCCCCTTAAGGTGGCAGTCACCATCTTGACTTCCTTTGAGTGTCTGGCGCAGCTGATTAAGTCTGGTCTGTCACCTTCCAGGCTGTCTAGGTGTGACACAGAGCAGTCCTCAGAATGATAGCACTTTGGTCATGCTTTATATCGCCCCCTACAGGCCCCCTCTGACCCTGCTGCGAGTAAGCGATGAGAAGATAAATGTGTTTTTCATTCATCAATCACCATTAGAGCTCTCCAGTTCACTAAGGCAGCGATTTAACCACTGTGATCTTAAAGTATCAGGGTTATGAGGCATGTTTAAGTAACACTAGTCAGACGCAGGTTCATCATGGCATTCAGCCGAAGTTTGTGGCTCCTCTGTGTTTCCATAGGCTGTGTGTCAGCAGCCCAGCGTGTGTGAGGTCACGGGGGCACGGCTGAATCAGCAGCTGAAGAGACTGAGCGATGCGGCGAATCCATGACGAGCAGCTGCGGGCTGGGTCCCGCTCCGATCGTGCGGCCCGGGCGTACACGCTGCCCCCGAGAAGCTCCGCAGTGACGTGCACACGGATCTGCTCGTCTGCCCTACTTGACTCGTTCGCGATGCCTGGAACTCCACCAGCTGCATTATTTGATACGCTTGGCGAAAGCGGAAAGAGAGAGCAGATGGTGCGTGTCTGAAAGCGGTTAAAATAATAGCACCCTGGCGGCCCGTGCACGCGGTCTTCTGGAGCGCTCCGTGGAGGACAGTGCTGGCTGCCCGCTAAGCTCACATCCCAATCTGGAAGTTTCTCTGCCGTGTGATTAACCGCGAGCCTCGTCCACCACCTCCCTGATTTTCCGGCGCCTCGTCCCCGCAGATGGGAGCCCACATATTCGCCATACCATCCTTTCAGTTCGATGTGCCGTCTGTGACCATTTAATTGGATCCAGGCCCTGGCCGCAAGACGCGCTGTGGACAAAAAAGCTGATGGTGCAGTTAAAGCGCATTTCAGGCCGGGTTACTGTCTGCCTGCTCTGGGGAGCAGAGATCCTGACCCTCGTCGCAGGCTGCGTGCAGCAGCATGCTTTGGTGCTTTAAATGCCTCCTACCAGGTGCTAAGCGGGAGCCGCTTCTGGGCTCGACTCTGAGTGAACCATGCGAGTCTGTTTCCAATGAGAGGAGGTCGCTCCTGTGGAACGATGAACGTTCAAATCGCATTTGTGTCACAGAAACTCCGCCCCTCGGACCAGCACTGCGGCCCAGTTCTGTTACTTCTACTGTATTTTCTGTCCAATTAGCATTACAGTTCATGTTTCAACGTGACTTTTAACATAAAAGGCTGGTGGAAGAACAGTCAAGGTGCCTTTTTAATTTTTTACCTCTTGGCTCATTCTACGGGGAAAACTGAGTGTTTCATCTGAACTGAGCTGCCTGGAAGAGAAGGGGGTTTGGTCCACTTCAGACACAGATGGAGAGTTTTAGGGTTGAATACATTCAGACGGCATGAGTATGATTACCTGAGTTCTGAAGGACAGTGGTGAAAACGCGAGTGTTTGCTTTTTAAAAACAGGATTTGTACCTCTTTGGTGACCCTAGTCCATTTTCCTGCTCTTGTTCTTATTTAAATGCAGCTGTTTACTGGAGGCCGTGGGAACGAGACTTTTGCAAATGACAGCTTTCAGTTACGATGAAGCCTTAAGTGCCAACAGCCCTGGGCAATGTAATCAGTGATTTCAAGCTTTTAAGTATGAATGACTTTACTGTCTCCTGTCTCCAGGTGCCAGAACCGCACTGAGGCCCACCTGAGGAGTCCAAACCCGCGTGGAGGTTCAGAAAGGGTTCTGGCCTGAACCCAGCAGCCCAGTGTCACCAGGGAGAAGTCCGACTTCCCTGCGAAGCAGAAAGCAGATCCACGATGTGAGGAAGAGCAAGCGTGCGAGCAGAGAGCGAGGAACACGAAGGAGCTACCGAGGGAGAAGAGGGCCGTGCTACTGCTGCTCCGGAAGCTTCCGAAGGAGCCGGAATGGGGTGTCTGTGCATGCTGCTGGCCGCCACGCTCTTGGTGACGGACGTTTGTCAGGTGACCGCAGCGGACAGCGATGTTACTCCACGCTTAAGCTTCCCATACAGTAAGTAAAACCAACTTCCTCACATTCTCTCTCATGTCCTCCATCTGTAAATAATATATTTATACATAAGTAAGTGAATGACTGAATGAGCTACATTTATATATACGCTTTTCATAACGCCCATAGCGCTTTACAGAAGCCACGGGGAGCCACTTCAACCAGCACCAGTGTGTTAAAGCCACCTGGATGATACGACGGCAGCCATTTGACCCAGTACGCTCACCACCCAGTAGCTAAGGTGGTGAAGGGGCAGAGAATCCACCAATTAGATATAGGGGATGATTAGGAGGCCAGACCTGATAGGGCCACAGTGGGCAATTTTCGGTTTTATGTCTTAACCATTTTTACAGCACGATGCCCACATCACTACACTGGGGCACTGGGATGCACACAGACCACAGGATGGGCTATAAGCTGTTAGCCACACCAACACCTCTTCCAGCAGCAGCTTAGCTTTTCTAGTTGATCTCCCATCCATGTAGGTATATACATAAGTGTGTATACCTAATGCTTGCATTCATCCAATGGGAAGCACTGAGGTAGACATTCTGTCTCAGTCTGAGGCTTTCATGCTGGGAATGCTGGGATTAGTCTTCATTGAGCAGTGGAGTCCTTTACTCAATGTGGCCAGTGTTTGGGGGGAAACTGACATGCACAATGGCAAAGAGACCAGCTTGAGCACTGTACCCTCAAGAACTTAAACATGCATTCAAAGGTTTAATTTAAACTGAAGGAGAAACAGTAATTATTTTGGTGTAAATACATCTTCCGCAAATGGTCGAGGGTTTCGTGAGGTCTGAGTACTTTATGGGACACAAGCAGCTGAGATCCATGGTGAGAATGCACAGGGTGTTTACCCAGTTATTACCCTGTGAAGAATGACGGCCCTCGCACATGCATGCTAACCCTTTAGCATGTTTACAGTGATCCCAAGGGTTTGCCTACTAGGCAGACACAATGCCCTGCAGAGCTGATTATTCTGTGGATTATTTTAGGAAAAGTCTTGTTGACCTTGGTCTGATATCATCATCGGGGATTATGGGGAAGGCCTCGGCCCCCCTGTTTGTCACAATGACCTTGAGGACAGCCTGTCACCGTGAGCGGACGTGACAGCTGTGCTGGCTGACTGAGTGGGCGAGGGGTGTGGCCTGAAAGGGGAAGCGGCGAATGATCAGATACTCTGTTACGGGTCAAGGCAGGGCGAGTGGCCTGCTGAACAGCTCCAGCTACAGGCACCACCGAGGCCCACGTTTATCCTTTCAGACATTCCCCACCTGCGGTACGGCCTGGGAGAGCTTGGTCCTAGAGAAAAATTAGAGTTTTCTCTAGTTATGTTTTAAGCATCCATACAGATTGGGGGGGTTGCTTTTTCCCCCAAATGGACAAGAGTCTTTTAGCTTTTCTTCATAGCAGATGTTGAGAACAAGCTCATTAAAATGGGGAAAATGGTAGGTCTCTTCAGGTAAAGAAATGAGTTTGTCAGCTATACAGCAGTTTAGACAGTGCCTCTCCCTGTTCTATCCTGATCCTTCTCTGGATTCCATTCTGATCCCTCTCTGGATGCCCCTCCTGGTCCTTCTCTGGGTGCCCCCCTGGTCCCTCTCTGGATCCTCTCCTGGTCCCTCTCTGGATCCTCTCCTGGTCCCTATCTGGATGCCCTCCTGGTCTCTGTCTGGATTCTCTCCTGGTCCCTCTCAATAGCATCCTGGTCCATCTCTGGATGCTCTCCTGATCGAGTCAGCAGGAGATTCTCTTCCCAGTCTGCCCATTGATGTATTTTGGCAGCAGTGGGACAGCTGTTTTCCCTGTGAAGTCAGTACTCGGAGTGAGTGGAAGTCACCTACATGGAAACCAAGCAGAGTGTAAACCAAAGTAAAGGAGATGTTCTCTCCTGAAAGGACACATATGCAATGAAATAGCATATGCAACAAAAGAGAAGTCAGACCTTTAATTGACATTATTCTCATGCCAGAAGGCACCCCAACTATGATGGGGCAGTAAGCCTGGCATCCTGAGAGCTGTGACCTCTGGACAGTGAACGCGGTCATAAAAGAACATGTCCCAGATGTCACACAGGTTTATGGTGGTTCTATGACGTGTCATTTAGTGTGATGAAAAGTATTGAAATGCAAGCTGCACACCCGGCACTTTCTCATCCCCTAACAAGGTGCTTCTCTTCCACTCCTTCTCCCTTTGCAGACTCGGAGGAGAGGGCCGCCAAACGCTTCTCTGCTCCCGGGGTCTTCAATTACACGTCGGTTCTTCTGAGCCAGGAGGACGGGATGCTGTACGTGGGAGCGAGGGAGCTTCTGTTTGCCCTCAATCTCTCCAACATCAGCCGGCCAGAGCTGCACAAGAACGTGAGTGTCTGCTGGCAGCCCCCCACCCTCACACATCACTGGCATTCTTTAAGATTGGCCAATGCCAACGTTTGGTTTGATAGCGGTAGTGAGCTTTGTTGGGGTGTTTCGGCCTGGTTTGAGCCCTGGCTCTGGCTGATAAACTGCCCTGTGTTCTTGTTATTAAACCTCTTCTTCTGTATGCAGCTGACATGGAGGACCCCTCAGGAAAGAAGAGACGAATGCAGCTTCAAAGGCAAAGATCTGCAGGTTAGAGATATGCAGTGATGTGGAAGAGCACTATTCTGGTGTAAAAATCAGTGTCAGATCAGTGTAATGATCAGTGTCATTCTGATGTAATGATCTATCTCAGACCAGTGTCGAGATCAGTATCAGACCAGTGTAAAGATCAACGTCAGACCAGTGTAAAAACCAGGTCTTTACAGTTTTTTTTAATAGAATACTCATAGAATAGAATAGAATAGAATGATGATAATTTATTTATCCCATTGGGAAATTCTCATTTTGCCTACTCCATCTCGCTCTCCATGAAACACACAGACACATACAGGTGACAGCAAGCTTGGGGGTCACAGCAGGTCAGCCAGTATGCAGCATCCCTGGGGCATGTGGGGGTTAAGGGCCTTGTTCGGGGGCCCCATAATTGCATCGCTCTGCTGGCCCTGGGATTCAAACTGGCAGCCTTCCCATGTCCCATATGAGTACAGAGTCTTACCTTGTCAGCCATACACCCCCCCCCCAACATACAGGGGTGATGTTGTACTTGTTTCGAGCTCTTCCACCGTTGTTCTGTAGCAGGGTGTCCAGACCCATCCTGGGCTGTTCTAAATCGACCTCTGTGTTTGTGTAGCGAAGGGAAGAAGTGCTGTGATCACAACAAGTGATGAGACAAACCCTTTGTAATGTTAACTTCCTATTTTCTTGTTCCCTTTTCTTTCTATCTGATCCAGACCGACTGCTTCAATTACATAAAAATCTTATTGAGGTTCAACAGCACCCATCTGTACATGTGTGGGACGTACGCCTTCAGCCCGCTCTGTGTGTACATCGTAAGTGCGCTTTACATATTTCATCTGCAAGTGAACACGTGGCTAATGGGGCCTTTTGAGCAGCTGATCTGGATCCATCCATCTATCCATGCTACTACAATTAGCATGGTGTAGCAGGGATTCAATGACTTAAAAAAACGGGATGGATTCTGAACCCATATCGCCCCCGATATGTCTGCAGTGGTACTGCAAGCTCATTACCAAGCCCAAGAGCCCATAGGTTTCCACATCTTTAAGTCACATTCTCTCCATAGAAATTTACTAGGGCCCTAATATTCAGCCCTGACTTTCTGCTTGAGAAATAATGGAAGTGGTCCCCTGTTACTAAACCTAACCTTATCTCTAACCCTCCCTCTAATCTTAAATCTAACCCTCATCTGCCCTGAAATCTCCCAATGGAGGCAGGGTCATGGACTCGAGACATTCACCATGCAGCATTTTAATTGGCAGACCCGAAGCGGTTCTGATTGTTAGATTTCTAACTGCTTACTTCACTCCACAGAACACCTCCAACTTCTCTCTGGTCATGACCAAGACAGGAGAGATCGTGACAGAGGATGGAAGAAGCCGCTGCCCCTTTAACCCCGAGTACAAATCCACGGCCATCATGGTCGGTAAGGGCTGACCTGGAAGGTTCCGGATCACGCAGCACAGCGGGCACTGGGGGAGAGCTCTGTCTCAGTCCGCCAAGCTCACATGCTCCCTGTCTGGGCTTGTCCCCTCTCTCAGATGAGGAGCTGTATGCCGGCACGGTCAGCAACTTCCAGGGAAATGAACCTGTCATCTACAAGGGCCTTGGCCAGGGGACAGCCTTGAAGACAGAGAACTCCCTGAAATGGCTTCAAGGTAATTCCTCGAGTGGGGGT
>JAODJU010000007.1:4417236-4427717 GCA_026776725.1 Gnathonemus echidnorhynchus
GGCTTCAAGGTAATTCCTCGAGTGGGGGTGGGGGGTGGGGGGTGGGGGGGTGTGGCCAGAGGCAAGGAGGGACCAGTTCACAGTGCCTCGCGTGTCGAACCAACTTTGCAGGACCAATTCCTCTCAGTGTGGCTGGTTTCACTCTTTCATTGGTCACTATGCTGACATCCAGTGCGATCTACATGGTTTAGAACATGAATGAGATGAATTTCTTCTAATCTTTGGGTCGAGAAGAAAAGAACATTATCGATCCCAGAAGGGTAGCATTGCAAAGTTAGATCCCAAAATGACAGTCTCCCAACAGACAGTAACCAAAGAAATAAATGATATGACAATGTATAATACAGTGAAATTGGTAGTAAATGTGATATTTAGTGCATTGATTTAAGTTGAAATTTCTCCTCTAAACCCAGATATTAACTTTGAATCTGTCTCCTGCAGAGCCAGCCTTTGTGGGATCAGCTTACATCCACGAGAGCCTCCCCAAAGACAACCCACTCGGCGATGACGATAAGATTTACTTCTTCTTTAGCGAAGTGGGCCGGGAGTTCGATTTCTTCGACAACACTGTCGTGTCACGCATCGCACGTGTGTGTAAGGTGAGAGGCTTGGGCTTCGCTAGGGGGTCATCGGGTCACGGGGCTGATTGTAAACGGGAATCAGGTGTGAATGAAGAGGCCCCAGTAAGTGTGCCAGGAGGCTATAACTGGACCTGCCTGCGACTGCGGGGCCTCCGCCTGGGAATCGGGCACTGCTCTGCACTAAATATGGAAATGCAGCATCACCAGATCACCCAGCAGCAAAAAGGAGCTGCATTAGGGGACTGGATCCACTTTGCTCCTTAGCTGTCCATAAGCATGCCTGCTAGAAATGCCAGGCGGTCGGATCCTGGTATTACACGTGACGTTTGTGTTAGACGGTGGTTAGGGCCTGACGCACGTCAGACTGGAGCAGACAGGATGAGTCAGCTCTCAGCGGTCTGGTACCGTGGGTCCTGCATGATTCTTATGGGCCAAACGGGGCACCACATGCTCTTGGCGTGTGTGTGCACTTCCGCTGAGAGCTAAATCGGACCCAAACAGGCCCGCGAATCTGCATGGGTCTGATATATGACAGGGGGCATGAAGTCGTCTGTCTGACTGCCTGCGACCTTCTGAAATGATGTCACATCCTGCACAGCCAGCCCTGAAAATTTCTCCATCTCCCATTTTTATCCATCATTCTTTGTCTTTCTGGTGTCTGTTTTTGCAGACTGTGTTGGATGGATGGATGGATGGATGGATGGATAGTTAGATATATAGATAGATAGATACTCACTCACTTGCTCGCTCTCTTACCTACCTAATTGATCCCAAATTTAGGATTCAAGATAAATCACAAGTGGTATCAGGAAGCAGACCAGGGAGTTACACACAGCTAGTGTTTGAGAAGGAGCTCATGTTTGTAAGTAACAGCCTGGACAGGAGGGCAGCATGTGGCTCAGTGAGTGAGGGTCCTGTCCCTGTGATCAGTATGTAACTGGTTCAAATCGAGTGATTTCGCCATTGGGCCGTATTACAAGGCCCTTAATCCGCAGTACCTCCAGGGACTGTCTGACCCAGCTTTCTCCAAAATGTATTTTGCTTTGGATAAAAATGTCCGTTTAACGAATGAAATGTAAATGAGTCATTCAGGGCGCCACCTTTAACCTGCCGTTAAGACCCGCATAACCATGTTAAGAAGCGCTTTGCACATTTTTTTCCTTTCATTTTAAAATCTGTAACATATTCTACGGGACCTGAAGCATTGATGATTGATGATTTAGGACCCTTACGAGTTTTGCGTTATAATTTGTCAGTTTTATTTGGGTAGTTCTGTGAACATGGTGTTTGGCTCATTCTCATGAGCTAATGTTGGCACACATGGGGATAGAATGGGGCGCCCAGAAACTTCCGGACCTACGTCTGTGTGGCAGGAAGGTGGGGCCACCCTGCCGCTGAGGAGCATCAGATACCGAGAGAGAACCCATTAACATGCTCTGTGTGGTTTAATATCCATCCCAGTACAACCAGCTGGGGAATTCAAAGGTCACATGGAAAGCTGTCTGAAAATGTGGCTGTCTGTGATCAGACTCACTGCATTTCTCTGTCTCTGTGACTTTACATCTGACAGACCCTTCATGAATAAGTGTTCTTGGGGGGCATGTTTCGCTTTTTTGCTGGTAGCGACAGGATGCCCGTCCTGAAGATTCTATGTTGTGGCCAGCAGGGGGCAGCAGATGACATAATGACGGCTCAGTCCCAAGGGAGTCCCAGCAGTAATAGGTTTGAAGGTGTGTTATTCTGTATAAATACCGAAACTGGCCTGAAGGTCACCCAGAAGTGATGAAGGGTAACCGGGAGACAGTAAAGGACGGCAGGTACCACAGAGCTTCCATTACCACTGGCTGCGGGTAATTACCAGGTTGGCAGGTAATTACCAGGTGAAAAATCACCGGTCATCACTTATCTCTGAGACAGCCTCACCCAGACGATATATAGTTCAGGAGATAAAGACACGTCTAACAGAAACAGGAAGCTGTTTGTGTGCCAGTCTGGCACTGTAGCTTTGTGTTGTGGTCATCCCTTGCGTCTTTTAGAGGAGAAGCAGCAGCAGCCTCACACTGGAAGAGAACTTCAGCACATGATGCTATAAATAAGCCCTCAATTAAATTGTAATTGTTTCTAAAAATTGTTTGACAACATTTGGCATCACTCATTTTCTCCATAGCATTGCAGTTATCGCCCATTTTTCTCATGGCTAAATAGTGCCATCTACTGGACAGTTTTAGCCCTGCATGCCACCCTGGCCATTCTCCGCTCAGCTGTGACCAGGCCTGTCCTTCTATGCTCACAGGGGGACATCGGTGGTGAGAGGGTGCTGCAGAAGCGGTGGACGACTTTCCTGAAGGCCCAGCTGCTCTGCGCTCTGAATGACGACGGTTTCCCCTTTAACATCATCCGGGACGTGTTTGTATTGAAGCCCAACAGGAAGGAGGACTGGAAGGAGACCCGGTTCTACGGGGTGTTCACGTCACAGTGGTGAGCTGCGCTTTGCCCTGTGCATGCATGCCTGTCTGCCTCTGTGCTCTTCTGTGTTCCTACAGCCCACTCTCCCGCTCTGTGCACCCAGGTACAGAGGTGCTTCCGGAAGCTCAGCTGTGTGCTCCTTCACCATGGACCAAGTGCAGGCCGCCTTCAGGGGTCGCTACCGTGAGGTCAACCGCGAGACACAGCAGTGGTACACCTACAACCATGCTGTGCCTGAGCCGCGGCCTGGAGCGGTGAGCCCCAGCCACTCCTGTCCTGCCCCCCTCTCATCCCCGTGCCCCTGTTCTGTCCCCATTGTGTCCCCATGTCCCTGTCCCACCCCCATCGCATCCCCGTGCCCCTGTTCTGTCCCCATTGTGTCCCCATGTCCCTGTCCCACCCCCATCACATCCCCGTGCTCCCGTCTTGTCTTCGTCATACCCCCATCCTGTCCCCCATTCTATCCCCATGCTCCCAGTTGTGTCCCAGTTCTCCCATCCTGTCCCCCGTCACATCCCCATGACCCCTGTCATGTCCCTGTCCCCACCACACCCTGGGGCCTCACTTTGCACTTGCTGTCCCCCCTCCCAGTGCATCACCAATGCAGTGCGAGCCCTGAACATCTCCTCCTCACTGCAAATGCCAGACAAGGTGCTGAACTTCGTGAAGGACCACTTCCTGATGGACAGTGCAGTGCGCAGTGCCCCCCTGCTGCTGAAACGCAGCGTGACGTACACCCAGATCGCCGTGCACCGTGTGCGCGCCCTCAGAGGGACCTACGACGTCCTCTTCGTCGGCACAGGTGCGTGACCCCGCCCACGGGTGACTCTCCCGGCCCATGCGACAGACAATCATGTGACCCACGCTTTCTTTTGGTAGATGATGGAAAGCTGCACAAAGCTATCAGCACGAACGGCAAGATGCACATCATTGAGGAGCTGGAGCTCTTCTCTGAACCTCAGCCGGTCACACACATAGAACTGGACTCTGTCAAGGTACGTGGTCAGGCCAAGGTCCAGCCCTCCCTATGGACCTTGAGGTGAAGGTAGTTAGTGGTGGCCAAATGAAGCTTCAAGAACCATTTCCTGCATTTTTTGACCCCACTAGATGGCACTCTTGGTTTGCTTTGGGGCATGAATTGAGCTTTTTTTTTATTTTAATAAAGAGCACCATCTAGTGGTGTCATGAAAGACCGTAGTTAATGAAGATTCATGTGGCCATCACTAGAATGCAGGCCCCGTTCTTCATGGTTCTCCGTGGTTCCCCCTTCCCTGTAGGGCCTGCTCTACGTGTCCTCCTATTCGGGGATTCTGGAGCTCCCTGTGGCCAATTGCAGTAACTACCAGAGCTGTGGCGACTGTGTTCTGTCGCGGGACCCTTACTGCGCCTGGACGGGGAGGGAGTGTGCAGACGTCAGGGGGGCCCCTCCCGACAGGTGAGCCGCGTCTCTGCACTGCGCCCCCAGGTTTTATAGGAGCATCAGGTACAGTTTGTGACACTGTGTTGCTACAAAAGGAAGCAGAGAACTTGCCAGCATACCTGGGATGTTTTACTCTTTTTGGCCTCTAGGGGGGGTATGTGGGTTCACTGAAAATGTCTACCTTGGACGTGCTGATCTGTCCCCTGTCCTTCAGCCATTGGCAGCAGGACGTGGAGGCTGCGGACATGACCGCCACCTGCAAGAGGTCCGCACTCAGCCACCACCTTGGCAGAAAGGCCACCCTGCGTAAGTGTCCCTCTGACAGATTGTCCTCCGTGCTGTGAGACACGCAGAACCGGCCCGTCGGGGATTCACAGGGTTAACATGAAGTGACTGTACCGCTCCGCTCCGCTCTGCGCCATCTCAGCATCTATTAGCTTATCCTCGATGATCCTGATCTAGAGTGCTGTCAGGCAGTGACATTTCAAAACAATACGTCTCTCTTATGAGTCATTTTTTACTGACTTTTATTTAAAAAATGTGGAATTATGTGTGTCACCTTGCTGCATGTTGGCATTTCTTTGGCTTTCTGTAGAGTGTGGATACTGGGACCAGGTGCGTTTTGGTACCATCCATCTGAAGGATCTGTAGTCTTACACGCTTGTGGTTTTATAATTTAAGCTCTAGGGAGCAGATGTCCATTATACCTAACTTGGGAATTAGTCGAGTCGCGTGGTATTTTTATACAGCACCTTTAGGATGTTTGCCCATGTGACAGGAATGACACGTTGTTCCTTGTTGTCTGTTATGACAGACGTGTCTGTGTGCCAGGAGGTCGTCATTCCAGCCAACAGCTTCCGGGTGCTGCCGTGTGACGTGCGCTCCAACCTGGCAGAAAGGCGGTGGGAATATAGCGAAGGCGCCCGGCATTCCGTATACGCCAGCCCCGACGGGGGTCTGCTGGTGGTGGCCCAGGCCGACACCGAGGAGAACTACGCCTGCTGGTCTGTGGAGGAGGGTTTCCAGCAGCTGCTGGCCAACTACTGCGTGCGGGCCGAGGTCTGGCAGGAAACCACCACCCTGATGGGTCGCACCCGGACCACCCAGGTCCACAGGGACACTATCGTCCTTCCCGGAGAGGCGCGGTTCCCATCCGTCAGCACCAAGACCTACTGGAATGAGCTGATCATTGTCTGCACTCTGCTGGCCTTCTCCTTGTTGGTCTTCTCCTTGTTGGTGGTTTATAGAAATCGTGGCCACATGAAGTCCATGCTGAAGGAGAGCGAGTGCCCCAACATACAGCAGATGAAGCCCAGGATGGTGAGCAAGCCAGTGGAGAGTTTGCCCCTCAATGGCAACCCCCTGCCTGCCTCCTCCTCCGATCACAAGGGCTACCAGACCCTCAACGACAACTACTTCTGCAGCACACCAACGTTGGACTCCTCCCCTGATAACAGCAAGAGCTTCTCCGAGTCAGAGAGGCGGCCGCTGAACTTCAAGGAGAGTCACGTGGAGATCTCGCCCACCTGCCCACGCCCACGCATACGACTGGGCTCGGAGATCAAGGATTCAATTGTGTGAGGACCCAGTTAAGGTGGTGCCCATATGAGACGTCCAACTCAAATGAAGCGATCAATGGAACATGTGCTCTCAAAACGGAAATGTCGAGTCAAGAAGGAAAAACGGCACGATCCTCAACGTCATCACCGGGGATGTTTCTGCTGTCTGACTTTGTCCCTGTTGAAGTCCGCCCTCGTCCTGTGCTGAGGTACCTTCCTGATTGCACAGTCACTGCCTTCTTGCCTGCACACCCCCGAGAGCAATTCACCCGACCGTCACACTTTGCCTTCGGTGTTGTGATGTCAAACGTGATGAACATCTCTCCACTCTGACCCGGAGATCTGTGAGGCTTTGTTGACACTGTCAGGCAGGTGTCATAGCCACACGGTATCTCCACCCTGCACCATCTGAACCCATGGCCAATACGGTGCAGGAATCACCAGAGTGGATGAGACACCACCAGCACTTCTTGGAGAACGGTTCTGTCTGTGCCAATAAGGCATCACCTCGCTGCTGTCTGAACAGAGAGGGACGTAACTTATCTGGGATATCTGGCATGCTTTTTATTGTTTTTCTTACTGGATCATTCACAGAGAGTCAATGGCTGCGGATTTCTATTCTTTTCCGCGGTTTAATCTCCCGTCCCGTGGCGAGCTTTACAGCGTCTTTGGCTGCGAACTCTCTCGCTTTTCCTGGTCCTCATCAAAACGACATCTTTTGGTTTCTCTTTGAATGGTGTTTTCCTGTTTCCATTTTTTAGTTTGAATAGTTTTAGTTTGAATCTCCCTAACCTGCTCTCCACCAAAAGGGCAAACACCAGGTCCCCGTGACTCATGGACGTCCAGCCAACTCTCCCACAGTAACATTTCACTTCATAGCTTTGAAGAGGAGTTGGGGATACAGGGCATGGATTTGGGAATGTCTGTGGAATCTACGGAATCTAGAGGAGAACTGGGCCAGTTAAACCTTATAGCACAAATTCACTATGCAAGCTGACGGCGGAGGAGAGATGAGAAGGAAGCCATGTTTCCTCGCGAACTGAAGGTCCGCAGTGGGTTCCATCACATGTTGAGGCACAGCAAACACGAATTGGCGTGCAAGTCTGAGCCGTTCCGTGGACAGAGAGGGCTGGGCCTGGGGTTGCGGAGACCACAGTGACTAGACAGCCCCATGCAGCGTGCAGAAACTGACAGCGATACCCCTGGGCTTTCGTTTTTGTGCGCTGCTGTTGACCAAAAGCATCAGACCTCGTGCCAGAAGCACCTCCCTTTTCTGCTGCTTTCCTCACTGCTCACCCCATCCTGCGTCACGAAGCCTGTGTCACTTCCTCTCTGTCCTCGGACCCGGCGCAGGCACCGTACCGAGCCAGTGGCCCATCTTTGTGGAACAGTTAAGGGTCTGCATTCACCGGCCAGCTGTGTGACGGGAGCCTGGCTCTCTCACTGCTCCGCTTTCCTTCCCTTGGAGCGGCTTGACGCGTCATCCACAATTAAGAGCCACTTCCTGCACCATCCTGCAGACGAAATGCATCAAACGGCACCAACGCAATGCACACTGCCTCATTTCCCGAAGGAACAGCGAGGAAATGACCAGACTTTTACCGGAGTGGTTTAAAAGCGGAATGTGTCTGGGGTACTGATAGATATTCCAAAGCCAACCTTCAAATAAAATGATGTTCTGTCTTATTTAATTCTGTTCTGTGGTTAGATATTTGTACAACGGAGCTGATATGACAAAGTGGCAGACAGACTGCTTCTGATTGGTCTAGTGTATGTAAATGTATGTTTGTGTTGTATTTGAGGGATTTTGTGCAAGATGTATTGTTGTAGAGAAATTAGACACTGATCATTGTGGTGTTGCCTCCAGGGGGCAAAGAGCCGTACATTCTCATGCGCTGTACTGCATTGCATTTCCTGCGATAGAAACAACATCCTTCACAGTACAGAGGAATCCCATGTCCCTTGGAGAGTGACACTGGTATATGCGACTATGGAGGCCAGATAAAACAGCAGCGTTGTTAACATAAAGCACAGTTATTCAGACTGTTACTTGTGCACCAACCATTCCACTGGGTAGAAAACCACTGCCTCTGATCTTCTGGCATCCTGAAATTCACAAAGGCAGAGCAAGTCTGGCTAACGTGAGCCATTACTGTTGAAATTTGGAATGCCAGTTTTCTTATTTTCCCCCAGTAAAAGCCTATGATCTGACGATTATAAAAGGCCACACACTGATTGGTCGGCAATAAGACTTGGGCACTTTGGTGAGCTGACATTGATCTTATGAACTTTTCTCCTAGGGAACGCAGATATTGTGTTTGAATGGGACTAGGAACCATTTGTAAACTAAAAACCATCTAGTAAATTTTGTGGTGTTCCGATATGTGGAGAATTTTTGCATGATATTTGGTTTCGGGACACACTTGTATGCAATGATTCTCTCTTAAAAGGATTTCCTCATTGGGGATACCCTGGGTGACGTGTTGGGGTTTGCTTAAGTAACCGTTATTCGCAGCTGTGTTTAATTTTTATTGAAATTGCCTTTTTTATTTGAATCTTTGTTATATTTCAATGGCCTTGTTTTTGCACAGTACTGTATAAGCCTTAGCAGTGACTTCCCTCCACCAGTGTCCCCTACTGCCTTTGTCACACATCTGTGCTGTATTTCTGTCATTGTTACCCCTTAATTACCCCGCCAATACAGAAACCTCAACCAAACCAATAACTGGGCATGCTTACAGACCAAGGAACCATAACAGACGCGGATCATCTCTTTCTTGTGAGTTTAGCCAGTGGCCTCAAACTATTAGTAACATCTCAGTTGTGTTTGCACTTAATTGTTGACCTTTCGCCCTGTTATTTTCATGCGGTTTCACTCCTGTGTGATGGCTCACTGTCTGTCCAACCGTACTGCGCATAAACAAGTTTGAGTTCGTTATTGGTTAACCTGCTGCACTGCCAGATATCAACCAGGAAAATAAAACTACATTTTTGTGGTGCATTAGATACAGATTTAGATGTTTTGCCTGAAAGTTAGTGTATTGCTCTGTTTGGAATTTTTAATGTAGGTGAGTTCTAAATAAACACAGAGCAAACAAGACAACAAAAGTGTAGCGAATTGTTCAAGAGGAGACAATATTTATTACCTTCATGAAGAAAAGGACAATGTGTCACTGCTTTATGACCGAACAGTGTAGTGAATCATATTTGCAGTAGTTCTGCTTTTACGGGGTTGGTGGTCTGTTATGACATCACACTGCAGACAGTAAGCACAGCTACGGGATCTCAGGTGCATGGAGTCTGGTCCTGAAGAGCCTCCAACTGGCTGTGACTCCAGCACACGAGAGTCACTGTCCTGTATCTGCTCTCATTTGCATGTAAAGGAGTTCTGTTAGGGAACCCACTGTAGTACAAAACTGTGGTGAATCGTTATCCGTTGTAAGACACCTCTGTCCTTGGTGTTGTTTGTATCATTCTGTATATAAAAAGCACTTTATTTTGATTTGTAAGTGAAAGAAATAAATGCATCCATGTTTTGAATGGCACCCTGGAGGAGTTCTTCCTGCTCAACAGGGCATGGTTTGCCGTCACTTAAAGCTGGATGAATTTCTGCCGTGCTTCTAGTCCGTAATGGCACATTATACTTTTTTTTTTGGTGGTGGGGGGGGGGGCAGGGTCTGACAGCTGGTGTGAAATCTGATTTGCAACAAATAAGCCAGACCATGAAGAGGGGCTTAGGAATGAAACATTTTGGAAGTGTAACCGGATCCAGTCTGAGATGTAATACAAGCAGATATTTAAAAGCCCCGGAGGCCTGTCACTTTACATTGCAGGTCACACCCACCAGCCATCCTACATGGGCTTTTAGGGGTGACAAGGTGAGGAATCGTTTGAGCATATATGCACCTTCAAACAGGACTGCACTTCAGTCAGTGACAGTCAAAGTCTATGTAGAGTCTTTAGCAAGATTCACCCCCACTCCCCCCATACCTGACCTGTTCTGGCACTGCAAAGGGGGCGTGATGAATATGTAGAGAACTGCATTGCACGTACCATCAGAGACAAATAGAATAGAAATATTTGTCCTTATTTAATGGATGAATAGCAATGCATTTTACTTTGCATGACACTCAAGTCGAGATCTAAGTTCAGTTAAATTCATTTTTATATAACACTTTTCAAAACGGAAAAGGCTCTTTACATGGGTGTGTTGTGCTACATCACAACATCATTAAGAGAGAATATTACAAAATGGGGAATGGGGCATGCTGACTTTATAGTATATGAGAAACAAAAGAACATAATAAATTTACAAATGAGGGGAGGTCATTTGGACCATCGAGCTTGTTTGGGGAGAAAGAATGGGCAAAGTAGTTAATTAACCCTCAATGGGTCCTTGTTAGAAAGTTACGTTCCAGGTCCTTGGGGTTCAAGTTGCACCCCTATTCTTTGGCA
>JAODJU010000007.1:4435688-4462244 GCA_026776725.1 Gnathonemus echidnorhynchus
TTCCGATGTTTGAGTTCAGCTCATGAAAAATGGGAGCAAAAACAAGAGTGTTGCGTTTATATTTTTGTTCAGTGTAGGTTCCGCCCATATCACTAAATGAATGCACTCTTTTCATTGTAGGTACTGAACAGAAAATGATGTACTGAACGGTACACTAATTCTTGTACCATTGCTGCTCTATTTTGAAGCAATTAGTAGTAAAACTAAAATAAGATGATCCCTGAGAGATCTTTCCTATGTTGTTAGCTGGGCTGATCAATACCTGGACAGTGGACTGTCTCTGTGGAGAGATGAAGAGGACAGTTCAAGCACAGAGTTTGACTGTGAGGACCACCAGGAGAATCTGGACTCTCCTAGCTCTGATGCTAGCGTAAGGTTTGCTATGATTTAGATTTAATTTTACTGTTTTTACCTTCCATGAGCTTGGGCAGTAGATGTTAACTTATTGTTTCAGATTCCTTACTCAAACCCCAATGGGATGGACTCTGTTGCTCCTAGCAGACGTCAGTCTGTCTCATCCACCCGTAGACGTCTCTCAGCCTTTCCCATCCAGGTAAAGAAAAAAAAAACATACAGCCATTACAGACATGCTGGGCAGGTAATGAGTTGTCTTCTGAACAGCATTTCATTTAACTGCTCTGATCACTGTGGTCTCAAGTCTCTACATTCATAAAATTGAATAGCAATTGGATGAATGTTGCTTTGAGACTCCTGGTCACATGCATTTACTGTTTGTAGTGAATTACTGCCTCACTGACTCCAATACAAATCAACAGGAAATACTTTAAACCTGTCTCACTTTCTGACTACAGCAGGACATAGCAGATGTTAAAGAGACTTCACCTGTCTACAGACTAGTTCTAGCTGGAGATGCAGGAACAGGAAAATCCAGCTTTTTGCTTCGACTCAGCACGAATGAATTCAGAGGAGATATTCGAACCACTTTGGGTGAGTAGGAAACTATAGCATGGTTCAGGCAGATTCCAATTTAAAATGTAACCCTTTCTAAAACCAAGATATGACCACTTTTCTTATGGACAACCTCACTGATTCAGGAGTGGATATGCATATCAAGAAGATGTTGGTAGATGGAGAAGAAACGACACTACAGATCTGGGACACAGCAGGTCAAGAGCGGTATGGTCACCAACGACAAACCTAAATTTTGTCAGTGGGTTCCCATTGTGCATTTTAATGAAGTAATGGCAGTTTCTTGCCCCAACAGTTTCCGCAGTATCACTCGGTCATATTTCCGCAAAGCCCACGGTGTGTTCCTGTTGTATGATGTCACATCTGAGAGTAGTTTCCTCAGCATCAGAGAGTGGATGGACCAGATCCAGGTACTAACATGGTGTGTGTGTGTACAGGTTTCCATTGTGGAGAAAACCTTTGTATTGGTAGACAATTAAGGTCACTTAAAATGTGGATGGGAAACCTTTTTAACAAGTGTGCAATGAGAGTAATAGGAAAATCCCTTGATTACCCTGCTTTCAGCAGTGGGCCTGCAATAGTGGACCTCCTTAGACATTATCATTTTCAACCTCAAATCAGTAACATAGTACTTGCTACCTCCTGAAATGTCTCTGAAGTTGACCTTTTGAAAAGTGTCAGATGTTAATTAACATAATCATTTTGGTGTGTGAGGGTTCAGCAAACCCCAGAGGGACACAGCTGACGTCTGTCGTTCATTTGTGTTTTACCAGGAATCCATAGATAAACCGGTGTCAATGTGTGTCGTCGGAAATAAGGTTGACCTCCGGTCTGAGCATCCTGAGGGAGGCTGTGTCAGTACTGGCAACGGGGAGAAGCTGGCTATGGTGAGGAGAATCCGTTTTCCCATCCAAAGATTAACCCGGAAACATCTTCACGTGTCTGTTGTTGGTTACAGGAGTACAGTGCTTTGTTCTGCGAGACCAGTGCCAAAGACGGAACCAACATTGTTGAAGCTGTCCTTCACCTTGCAAGGTAAAGCCTGTTACCGACACACAAAGTTTTCCAGTTGCTCTCTTGCTTGACCAGTTTGGTCTAACCAGCCTGTTCTCACTGTGTTCAGAGAAGTAAAAAAGAGAGTGGTTTTAAACGAGCCTTTGGAGCCACAGGTGAAGCTAAGTCTAGAAGATGAGGATGAGAAGGAAGGGGCAAAGACTGCCACCAGACGTTGCTGCCGAATGTAGCCTTTGTGGAATTCCACAACAGACAGCATGGACACGGACGTGCATCTGGGCAGGATCCAAAATGCAAGTTTATCCAGTTGACCAACATGGCAGACTGTCTTTTCATTTTCTTGCAAAATCGCTAAGCTATTTTTATTGCAAAATTCTTTAGCGAGTCATTTTAATATCTTCTAAACTAAATTTTAAATAAAAGCTTAAGTGTCTTACATTTTGTCAAACTGATTGTTTTTAAAAACAATTATTTTGTGATCCATGCTATGAATGAAGCGATTCATTGATCACGTGATTTTTGTATTAACTGGGTAAGTTTCATAATATAAAATCCACTTACCTCTGAGAAAACAATCTAAGACTTGGATCAGCTCTTGGTACAGACTGCATTCTTGGTTTATGTAAATCCTCCTTGGTCTTTTGTGGAAACAAAACCCTCGCGCATGAGTGTTCTTAGGTTGCCATATGAAATCTGAACAAGTCATCAGTCTAATTTCTGTGGCATTCTCTAAAACAGCCACAATTTTACTGAATGAGTTAAATTACTCCACTGGCTGCAATAACAGGGTCATTCCAGATTGACTGTCACTATTAATTGTAATCTTGCCTTTAACACTCCTATACTGTTGTGAGCTCACTACCCAAACAATCCAGTTTCTTTTTCTCCATATTTTCCTTAAATACTATCAAGTGCAGCTTGGGTGAGTAAGAAAACGTCAGTTTCTCTAATACAATTCAAGAACAATTAGAGCCACACAACAGTGTCCACAGAGACTGTATGCATCAGAAATAAGGTTTAATTCTGGATAAAGAACAACGCAACTTGGCAGGAACTAGAAAGCTACATTTATGTATCAAGTCTGGGGTGCACAAAATACAGGATAAAAAAATACAAGATTTATGTAGATCCAAACTTGGACGGTCCTGTGTCTGCTTTATACATGAAGTGCTGCTCAGAGGAAAACCTGTGCATAATCTGAGAAGGCAGCAAACAGAAGCATTCCAGAGCAGGCGGCCACACCGTCCACCACATTAGAGATTACAAGAATGCAAGTGTATCTATGATTTGGAACCTAATCAGAAAGAAAGATCCATCCTCATAAACGTGGAGTAGCGTCTCACGCTGAGGGAATCCTGAGCCACCGGATTCCTTATTTGGCTTTACTATCTTGCTTCTCATTGGCTTTCTTCTGCTTTTGCTGCATTATCTCCGCATCCCTGCGGAGTAGGAGCAGCAGATGGGTTTGTTAAAGGCTTCAATCACCATCTACTTAAGCCACAACATCAAGAGCCACATGTGCGCAGAGAACATGCACATCCTGACTGAGCTCTGACACATACCTTTGTTTCCTTGCAGCAGCAGACAAACCATCATCATTTCTCTTGCCCTTGGTCATATCGGTCTGCTTCTTGGCATTCTTCTGACGGGCCAGTTCACGCTGGTTTCCCCCTGAAAACCATGTCCAAGTAACAATCTTGTGGTTTTTCAGGTACAGATAAATCTTACATCCGGACACATTTTGCTGAAATGGTTCATATTTCGCTTGATCGCTCTTAAGAGTCACCCTCTCAAATCTATCATTTCTGATAACTACTCAAGCTATTGCAGAAAACGGCAGAGACACTACAACAGGATCAGTTTAAATTACAACTGTACAACTTAAAATGTATGTGAGAGTTCGTGAGTGATGTTACAGGGTCAGGGGGCGCGGTAACAGCAATGTCCGAAAAACCCCACCATTCAAACAAAACTAACCATTCTTATCACTTACGTAATATTAACGAAGATGTCCAGGGCATACCACAATTATGTAAATTAGGAGCAACAGAAGATCAAAGCCAAAAACACGGCAGTACCGGGGGCGGACGAGCAGCAGCCTACAAGCCTTAATCTAACGGTCACCATGCGCTTAATGCCGCAGCGCTGCGCCGACAGCCTGGATGACTATAGACTATTAGTGGTCCGTCTGCCACCCACCTACATTAAATGTGTTTACAGGTGTGTAGCCGCTCCCCATACTGACGGTTACGAAATCGGACTAGTTGGTAAACAATAACAAAGGGATGGGATAGGCCAGGAAAACGCCAGCGACTCACGTAAGCTTACTGCCAACTAGCCAAAATGACAGCACTTAATTCAGTAACCAGCCGACTCGGTTACGCACAACACACCAAGGTTTAAGCACTCAAGTCGATCCACACGGCTGACCTAAAACTGGCTAACCTCGGCTAATCCTGGTTAACACTGGCTAAATCCGGTTAGCTACAGAGCTAGCAGCTCGACTCTTCTGCAGACCTCGCGGGAAAAGACAACCAAACCACCCAAACATTCACAGCGATTACACCATTAAAGTAAGCGAATTCTGGGGGGACCCACTCGTCATCTTCGCAGTATTGAGAGTTTCCCAGATCCCGAGAAGCAAACCCAAAGAGCCGAACGACTCCTCTCCACCTTCGCTGTCTTCGTCGTCGTCTTCTTCTTCTTCTATATTTCAGTGGTGTTCCGAATACTAACTACACGGTCACAGCGTCACCTTCAGGCCTGGAGTATTAACGGCTCCCCCGCAGGCCGAATCGGCATCACTTCAACTTCCTACAACAAATTGCATGCGCCAGAAAAATAACTTCACGTGAGAAGTCCGGAGTGCAAATGAACCTGCGGGACGATGCTTTATTATAAGGAACGGGTGGCAACCCTAGCCTGGTTTGCACTCACTCTGACAGGATTCTTGCCTGTTTGTCCAAGTATTTTTTCTCAAATTTCTCTGCTTCCTTCACACAGTCCAAAGACTGTGCAGTTTAAGTGGATTGGTGTCCCTAAATTGTCCACAGAGTGTGAGCTTTGTCCAGAACCACCTCCAAAAGTAAGCTGAGATAGGCTGCTCACTCACGGCGAACCCGGTCGGATAGGCTGCTCGCTCACTGACACCCCGCTGGGATAGGCTGCTCGCTCATGGAGAACCCAGTGGGATAGGCTCCTCGTTCACGGAGAACCCGCTGAGAAATAGGGCAGGTAACACCTGAGTATTGATAAATGACAGCTAATCCTTTGAAACAAACTGACAAAAACAAGAGAAAGGTTTGGACAGATCTAGTTTATTAAGTCATAGTCAGTGTCAGACTTCTTTATAACAGAGCGTGCCCTTGGATTCTTTAGTCAGACAAGGTTGTTCAGGCTCTCCTCCTGTAACAATGGAGATGTGCACGTTCTGCTTTCCCTTCTCCAGGACACACCTGCTTTGAGCTTCGTCCTGCTCCTGATCAGGAGGTGAGCTGTGAGTTAATTCCTTGTGGTCAGTATCACTGATGTCAGCAAACTTCCGATGGCTACTGCCAGGGCACCGAAGAGGAACTTCCAAGGAATTTCCTGAAAACCAAGAAAAATGGAATTTTAAAAACTGGTTGAGGTGAATCTGGGTTTTCACTTCCCCAGGAGTGTGTCTGCACGCTTACTGAAGCATCCTTCTCTGGTGATTTTGAAAACGGTACAATGTTTTCCCTGAAGATCTGCGCAGGTTTCCGCTTCCACGTTTGAGTTTTGTTCTGTCTGGCCTGTCTCTTCACCAGCTTCGACAGCTCTACGTGGATGGCCTAGAGAAAATCACACACTCTACAGACCTGAATAATATTCTCAAGGACCATACATTATTAACCGGCAACAGGGTTGTAAAGGAAAACTGGGAAAACTCCAGAACACAAATAATGACATTTTCCATTTCGCCAGCAGGAGGCAGTAAAAGTAAGTAAACTCATGATTTCTTATCAACATAGTAACCATAGTAACTTCCTCTTGCTGATCACACAGAATAAATAGCACAGCAAACTCTGTGTGTATTTTGAGATATCATGGACCACATTTTGATCACACAGATGTACAGAGGATGAATGTTTTGCAATGCTGCACTTCTGTTAAAATAGATTAATGCATATAGTGCATTTTGTTTTTAACTGAAATTACACAGTCATGTGAAATGAAAGTTCCCTGTCATTTTTTCTATTAAGTCTCTGTTGATATTTTAATCAGTGTGTTTAAACTAATCACAAATATTGAGTCGTTAAATGGTGGTCATTGGTAGGGGTGGATTATGTGTTTTGAAGGAAAAAAATTCACAGGGGGAAACATCATTAAATATGTTTCTGAATCTGCTCATAATTCACACGCATCAGCTTTCACTTGGTCAGTGATCAGAAATATTGTAATTTATATTGTATATTTATTCAGACACAATTTTCAAAAGAATTGAAAAAAAAAACAGTTTGAGTCACACACAGTTGTTTCTGGAATCTGAAATATTTTTCATGGTTGTAGATATCAATATATGTCCCCACTCAGCTGAGACCGAAACAGTTACCAGCTGAGGAAGGTCAGCAGAGAATTGCAGCAGCGAGGGTCGTTCGTTTGAGGTGACACCTTTAACTCTCCTCCTGGAATCCTACCCAAGCAACCAAGGTGTGTTTTGATGGGGTTCTGATTTTCTGTATCATCTTTCCTGTGAAGATAAAGTTTCCTGGGGCCGTTTGTAACATGAAACATTAACAGACCAAACTGCTTATTTAAATATTTTGTTCCGCTGAATCTTGGACATAGGGAAATGGCATTGTAAGAAAATATCATATTTGAATATTTCAGAGCTACCAGACCAGTAATTCTGCTTTTTAAAATGTATTTGCATGTCTATGGTAAATGTTAAATTGGTGTCTCTGTCTATATAAAACATTTTTAGAAGGATTATTTATGCTAGATGGCCAAAATCATGGAGGAAGTAATTGAAATACATTAGGATGCAAAACAGCTCTTCTTGTATCTGCTAGAGGTCAGGTTCTGAAACGGACGTAAGCCATGTCGCAACAGGTAACCTCTTAGGAGCCTGGGGCTGAACCGACCCCAAAGGCCATTTCAAAGCACGTTTACACCTGAGGGGCAGCCTTCCGGGTGGCAGAGGAGATGACCTTCCTTAGCACATGGAGCACAGCGTGGATGTTTTCACTTTGTTTAAATGGGTCTGGCTCACTGCCAGGTTAGAGACTACCGAAAAGGCAGGCATAGACCAAAGTATATCTGCCACAGACCAGAAAAAAGTCACAAATAATCACAAAAAAGGACAGAACAAATTCAGAGTCTGGGGTTTGGGTGAAGAGTGCAGCAGGAGAGGTTGTTGTTTGTTTAAGGTTATAAATGTCACAGAAACAATGGCTTAATGGTAAGACTGTTCTTCCATTACAAAGCACTGTTAGCATAGGTTGGTATCAGAAGGATCTATGGTTTTGGTACTCATTCTTTGGGGGAGGGGGGTGCACCAGCTGAGCAGAGTAACTCATGAGAGTCTTCCTGTCAGAACATGTCCTGCCATTCATTGGTCGGAGGTACAGCGAGGGTGCTGGCTGGGAGTATAAACACATTGTAAATCTCGCAGTACATTTTCACCAGCAGATGGGGACACTCGGGGGTTGGTGATGTCATCTGCTTGGCTACAGGGCCTTGAGAGCAGGGGGAGGATGTTTGGGAGATGCTCAGAAGACACACCTTGGTGGAAGGCTCCAGCTTCAGGGCCTTTTTCAGCGTTTCCAGAGCCTCGCCGAGCTCCCCTTTGTCCGACAGCAGCTGTGGACAGGAGGCAGTGTCACTCGCCACCAGAGGTGAAAAGTTCAGGTCCAGAAAGGACATATCCAGACCAAAATTTTGTTTCAATCAACCAGCTGAGTGAATGTGACTCTTTATGCTCAACCGGTTAGTTAAAAAAAAGTTTAGTCTGGGTCTGTACTTCTTCCACCTCTGCTAACCATGCATGTGGGAGTTTTACTTTCACAAAAATGTTCTGTGGGCAGAAGGAACACTTATTGTTTCAGAAGGAACAATGATTGGATATCTCTCTGAAGCAATCAGACTGTAGAAGAGGTAGGTCCAAACAACTAGAGGAGGCAGGACCAAGACATCTGATTGGTTGGCCCCGCCTCCTCTGTAGTTGTTTAGGTCCACCTCCTCTCCAATCTTATTTCCCTGAACCAATCATTTTTCCATCTGCCTTGAGAACATTTTTGTGCAAGTACAACACCCATGAGCACTTGCCACAGGCCAACTTCCCAAGCTTCGAGAGGCCACAATACCTCCAAAAGTTCCCCAGAAATGAGCAAGCTGCTCACACGTAGAGGTGAAACCTTAACGCCCAAAAATGCCAACCTGGCGCAAGCAAAGTGTGAGCTGTCTCACCCAGCCCCATCATACCAGGTTCGTGTCGCTCGGGCGTGTCGTAGGTTGGACAGGATTTGACTTTGGCTCCTTACCTTCCCCATCCTGAAGAGGGCCTTGACATTGAGGGGGTCCAGGGCCAGAACATCCCTACTGGTGCTCAGAGCCTCATCAAGCTGCTCCATCTTCAGCTGCGCTGTGGCCAAGTTATTGAGACACTTGATGAGGTTTCCCCGTACCTCCTCCTCCATCTCCGTCTCCAGTGCACTGTCCCTCTCTGCAAGGGGGATACAGGAGAAGGTCCTGCACATATGGAGTACATGAAGCTTTAAATGATGCTGGATGTATAAAAAGTTTGGGGGGATTGGCCAGGACACTGTCTCAATTCACCCACTGGGGGACAGACAGCACACTTCTCTATCCACAACGGAGGTTATGCTGGTGGCTGTAGAACTTTCTTACACTCTTTTCACCCGTGTAAATCCACTGTCCCTATATATGATGTCTTATTCACCGCTGAGGAGATGACATCCATCAGGGAAAGGAGGAACTCACAGAATTTTGACAGCCACTTGCTTTGGCAATGAAAACAGCCAGTATGGTTACCAGAAAGGCGGGACTTTCTGTGGAAATTAAGCCTCTGGCCAAATGTCAGGAAGTAGCCTGAAGCTAAACTGTCGCTTTTAAGGTATAAAGGACTGTCTTCAGCTTCCATAAGTCAATAAGGGTGTGTGGAAATCTGAAGTCTCATTGCACTGTAACGTTGCTGGGAACTAAGGCCCAATTTGCATGCTGCCTGGGTTCATGGGCCGTATCTGAGGATTATTGGCTGCTGGTGTGTGGGATCTCTGATGTCTCTTGAGGCTGGTGAGGGGGATCCTATATCCTGCCTTTAAAAAATTACAAGCTTTCATCCTAAGCTTTTTCCCACCATTTCGGTTCTCCTGTGTGAGACGGATGACAGCAGTTGAATATATAGTTAAGCTGGTGAATTTTGGGAAATCCTGTGGAGGGCAGAACTGCTTCCGGACCGGGAGGTTCTCTTGTGGGTATCATTATGATTTTTACTTGCTGATTTCAGCCCCTTATACATCTGGAAATATGTACTGTGATGGTTTCCCTCTTGAAGGTTTGCAGATCTCTGTTGGCCCGCAGCGTCTTCCTTGGGGAGGGACACACGCCCAAGTACTCTGTGTGTTGGCTCATGTGCTCCTAAGCCCTGACAATGCTGTTTAGTCCCTGGAGTCGACCTTCACTGCACTCATTTCTGGTGGCTGTCTCGGGCTGCTTTATTCTGCATTTAAAGCAGTTTGTGAGGTCAGGGGACTTCATATCCTGAGATATATCACTGCCACATGTTTACAGCAGTAGCTGTGCATATACATGGGTTGTTTCATGCGCAGGTCATTGAATTTAATGAAGATTTGTATGGATTATTACTGTAAGGCTCAGCTCAGATATTCTCTTTGTACACAAGATGAGGTGACATTTAGGAAAGTCAAAATGGTCATTACAGTCACCATTCTGGGAAACGAGACTGTATTTTGTCAGATTTGTTCTCATACCAACCCACAGCACAAATGACAGCATATGGCCGCATATGGCCTAATGCTGAGGTTTACCTCTGGATGTTGTGGTCAGGACATCCAGGGCCATGTAGTAGACCCTAGCAGCCATGGTGTAGTCCTCCCTCTGAAAGCAGAAATTGCCTCTCTCCCGTTTCTGGTTGCCAATCCGTATGCGGTCCGGGATGGAGAGAGTCAGGGGGTCTGGTTTGTCCCTGAAACCCAGGAGCTGGACCTCATAGAGCAGAGAGGCCCAGGCTGGAACATCAGGGTCTCTGCAGAGACAGTCATGATGTTTCTACTGAAACAAACTGAAGACATCAGTCCCTGCTTCATCAAAATTGTGCTTCACAAGTGTCTGGGGGAAGCTGGACTTCACAAAGAAGCTAAATCTCACATCACTGACACTGTAGAAGGTGTTTAAGTAAACTTGCCTACGGAGAATGTACAAACTCCACCCACTCTGAATGCAGGTGGGATTCATACTCCCTGAAACTCACTGAGCCAACCTAAACAAATTCCCAGTTATAAATATACAATTTCAACTGGTTTAACTCTAACAGACATGCACAGGATTGCTAATGTTGACTCTTAAAAACTAAGGTGGAGAAAAAGTGATGTCAGCTCACTAAACTAAACTAAACATAGAGAATGATAATTTCCTAATGCTGGCCTGGTGAGACCGTTACCAGTTGTCCTTGTTGATGGCAGTGCCATGTGGTGCTGTTTCTGGTGACAGATGATTTCAAAGGTCCTTCTGCTGTTCGATATAAGGGCTTTTTTTTCTGAGGAGACTCAGGAATGACCCGAGTTCTGTTTATGAAAATTCTCCAGAATGTTTGCCAGATGCCTGTAAATGAGAGCACCCTCATGCTTAACAGAGTCGGCTGTACACTGTGGTCACTTTATTGGGGTGGGAGCCTCAGCAGACAGCCCAGCCCGTCTGGGACGCTGCCGTTTCCACTTTCGCCACAGATGCTTTCAGTCCTGCCTGAGCATGGTCCCCACCACCTGCCAGAAGAATCCGGCAAACAGCCGCTTCGCTGGACTAGTGAGGGCGACAACTTGACTGTCGTGTAGGAACTGTCCCCCCTTCTCGTGTGACACCCTGTTCCTGATGATGGAGAACATCGATTAAATGGGATACTGTGCTGGGACTGATGCTGTGATACCAGCTCATGTCTATGCTGTTCTTGTGGGATTTTCATTGTGCCTTCACACCTTATACGCTTAAAAATGTCCCTCTACAACCCATTATATACTCCCACTATATATTTTCATATGGATATACTTATTTACTCATTTGACACTTTGACTATCACCTATCACTTTACTGCTGAATGGGCACTATTGATGGTTATTTATGATCATTGTTTATTGTTTAATGTTTAGTCTCTTTATACTTGTGTTTTCTGTTACCGCAGTCCTGGAGTTAGACAAACATTTCGCTGCACATTGTACTGTATTCCTGAGTATATGACAAATAAATCTTTGATTTGATTTGTACGGAAGAACTCGGTACCTCCAGACCTTGTATCTCATCATGCTTTGAGGTCTTTCTTTTCTGGGGTCTGTGATCTCTCATTTCCACCAATCACTAGTGATTTTTCCTGTTGACCTCCACAAGTTAACATATCTAGGTAGTGCAGAGAGCTGAGCTGCAGCACAGCTGAAAAACGCTGATTTATGCCGTGACAGCCTCTGCTCAGTCTGGCCTCATACACGATGCATGGTTTACGAGGCCCATTACATTCTAGCCACTCTGTCATCCAGACAGCACCTTGGCCCCTGTGTTCGGTGATTTATAGTTTCTATTGACTTCAGCCCATGTGGGCATAATCTTACTTTGCTGATGATTTGTGTGCCTCGCTGTTAAACAGGGCAGACACACTCCATAAAAGACAGACAGAATCTATAAAGTGTATTACTCAATGCTGGATCACGCTCTACCTGCTTAAACAGGAATCCTTAGTCTGCATTAATGACAGGTGGAAGTAAACAGATTCATAGAGCTTTTGGAAACGGATGCCTAAGAAAGAGATGATAATACTGTCATAAAAGCTTATCTTATCTTGAAATGTTGAACACAAGCTAATTGTGGCACTTCCCTAATCAAACGACAACCAACGAGGAGAACATCTCAAGCTTCAGAAGGATATTTTATTGATCCCTGTGGGGAAAGTCTCTTTTCGCCACCCCCGTCCTACCCTCCTTAATGAAATCTCTACTCTCCTCATCAGGGATACCCCAGTCTCCCATGTGAAACCTGAGATTTCTAAAAAAAGTAGTTTTATTGTAAGGAGTCAGATTGTCAGATTAGCCAAACAAACCTGTAGCTCAGCTTACTGGGCACCAGATATGTCATTTGCTGCAATCGGGGACGGCACCTGGGTTAAGAGGGGCGTATGAAGCTGGTGGCCCCCCGCAGATTTTAATTAAGCGTAAAGGGTGAGCAGGAGAAAGGCCTCCCTTAAATACGAGACGGGTTTATATGATCCCTACCAGCTGCAGCGGATTACAGGCTGAGGCGTGCACCCACTGCCCTCATCGCTGTGGCCGCTTTGTTATGAATCTGCAGACCAGCGTTTTGCTCTTTAACTCCACTGACCGTCTGGCCAGGGCTCAATCTCTGCACCCGCCGGACACGAATAGCCGATACACGGCTCTTTTTATTAATTCCCGGATTTGATATATAAATCTAAGATCCCAAATATAGTTTTATGGCAGAAATATCAATCAAAACAACTTCGTTGGAATATTTCCCATTAAGAACCAACTGGCACGGGCCTGCGATCCACACTTATGTGGTTTGAGCTGTGTAAGCAGTCCGTGACGATGTAACTGAGCTCTGTTAAGCTGGGGTTGGGTGACACTCATTGAAAGACCAATCAGGAAACTGGGAATGGAGAGCGCTGGAAAAGGGGATGTAGGAAAGCCAGAGAAAACTGAAGAAGACAGACGAGCTCCTCGAGCGCAGAGCCAGGGCATGAATCCAGGATCCCTGGGGCTGGAAGCAGCACCACCTGTATAAACGTGCATCACCTGAATTCCCCACATATTAATAGGCAATCACTCTTCTGCTTAGTCAGTACACAGTGGGTCCGTCATCAAGTCGATGCAAGGTAATACAGCAGAGGAAATGAGCGGTCACACTCCAGTGCCTGGTGAATTTCTGCTGCTCGGCTCATTGAGGTGTTCGGTACAGCCCATGAATGCTTCCTGACAGCACAAATACAGCGTAAGTGTGTTTAGACAGCATGCTGCAGGCCTTCTGGTACTTTCTGCTGGGCTCTTCCCACACCAAGCCTTTGTGTTTAGTAAAGAGCTCAGAAACAGCTTAAAGCTTTGCATTATCAAGTGTGTGTGTGTGTGTGTGTGTGGGGGGGGGGGGGGCAGTCTTCTGTTGTCTTTCATTAGTCCCAGATTGTTGTGTTGATGCCAATCTCAAGACCCGTTGCTTTGATTCCCAGTCTGATTCACTGGGTGGGTACTGGGCCAGTGTTTGTGTGATTTGGGCCCCTGGTCCCGCCACCACCTCCCTGATTCCCAGTACCACATAGTTCTTTATGCGTCTGGCCCACAAAGACTGTTTTTATGTGTATTCCTAGCTTGATATATTTCCAGAGCATTCCGGGTGAAGTGCCAGGCTCAGAGGTACCACTGCTGGGTCCCATCCTGGGAGTTAAGCCTGACGTCTTCGACTTATAATAGCTTATTATGGCTTATCAAGCTCTCCAGGACCTGCTGCCTTATATCTTGTGTTGTGTTTTTAAGGAAAGTGCACTGAAAATTTGGGATGGTCTAGAGGCTATAACATAGCACGTCTCAGGGTCTGTCTGGTTTTGTAGTATAGTCGCGGAGCCGCGGGCCAAAGCGTGTGTGGTACATAGTCACATTGTCTTTGCCTATTAGTGGCTGAAGAAGAGTAGAAATGAATCCCTCTGTCAGAAGATGCTACTTTACAGCTTCATTACAAAAACGTCTCTTCAGCCAATTAACAGAGTCTCAGCATTGTGGGTCTCCGATGAGTCATGGCCTGTGTCCGACTGAGAGGAGTAGACGTCTTCACTGAAGACCTGTTTAAGCTGGGATAGCAGTATGATGCTTATCTTTGAGTGAAAATGATCCCGCCTTCCAGAGAGCCAGGTGTCTCGCCCCCGAAACGCACGTGAGACTTTGACCCACCGGCTAATCCAACGCTCATCTATCTCCACATCCCTCATCCACTCTCGGCTCATGAAAGAACCTGGATTTGCAAGAAAGAATTCAGCTACTGAAGCAGGCAGTGAATCACAGGAGAACGCCCCCCGCCCCACACGTTTGCCCCTCTGGAGGTCTCGTACACTGCTCTGCTGAGGAGATGAATCATTTCACCATCTGCACAGGTAGCTGCTCGCGGTTCCATCACCCCTGATGAGAAGAAGGCTAACACAAGCTAACACAAGCTAACATGAGCTAAGACGAGTTAACACCAAACATCCTACGGGAAGCCCTATCTTTACACGTTTACAAATGTTTAGTTCCCTTGTCAGCCTGGTTAACAAAAGGTGTAAAACCAATAGAGCCAGGGAATATTTGAACAGCAAATTTGTGACCAAATGAGCACCAGTGTCAGAGTTGTTTACAAGAAGCTGAACCAGCTTGTAATTTCTTCACTTATGTGTAATTTATTACATTAACTCAGCAGTATAATTTTTATATATTTTACTGCTGCTTATTTTCAGCAGGCTACTGATTTTACTGGTCCTCAACCACTGCGCCACCTTCTGGGACACCCTTACGCAGAAGCAGTGCTTTAGTGTGCTTTCTGAGATGCCAAATGGGGTAACGAAAGCCTAGTAGAAGGGTACTGCAGTATGAATCACCGAGCCGGATGACGGACCCCAGGATTTCGGCGTCAGCAACTCGCACAGGACACATTGTTTGATGACCGCATTAGTACCTGAGCTGTGATATAATATCTCTCGCTTTCTGTCTCACAGACACTCCCAGCCTGGCATATTTGTTTTCTTCGTTCCAGGCAGGTGATGCACTCCGGCACTTTCAATATTCACAGCCCATTGAACAATGACAAGGAAGCCCACAGGAAGTGGTTTCTCCGCAGGCTGACGGAGTCGGAGCGGAAATTTCAGGTGTCGTCCTGAATGGGGCGTTTCATGGATGAAGGGTGAAGGGATCTGTTTGTCCAAAGCCTGCAGTTTACAGTAGAATGCTGCTTCACAAAGCGGGCTCTATCCAATACAGCCAAAAACAGCCCCTCCCACCCCCACCCGCCCACTCCCCCGCCCCCCATGTGAGCACACAGCGCGCAGGTGTTTGTTGTTACGAGTAAAGCACCTGGGAAGGCCTCTGACTGCCTGCGGGGATTTTAGTAAAACCGTGAGCACCATCTCCAGGAGGGGGGCTGTACCAAAAAATGGCAGGTGGAGTCCCACACCAAAGATACTTGTGTACCCAGGATTTAAGGATGGTTGGGGCCCTGCTGGGAGGAACTGCGGAGGTTCTTTACTCTCAGCGTGTTCACTATAGGTTGACAATATTGCTCCCAACAGAGAAGGGGAAGTGGCTGGATTTAAAAACCGGACTTGTGTAAACATGTTCAGTCTGGCAGAGTTTAGAGGAGACCTCGTTGACAGTTCTGTTCCATTGTGTCCTGTCTCTCCTCAAAGTCGTGTTGAAAGGTCCACCGTCAGCTGTCACCGGAGCAGATGGGCTGCATCCCCAGGCAGGGAGAGCGGAGATATTAGACTCCCAGAAGTACAAAGGGAGCCCCCCTTCAGTGGTTCCCAGAGGTGAAAGGGCACGGGGAGGTCACCCCAGTGTCAGTCACGTTAGGTCACCTGTGGCCATCACCAGGTATCTCCGGGTAGATTGGTCAGTAGTTCTACCATCATCTGTTACCTGTAAATATACTCATGGTATCTGTCCAGACTATAGAGTCATTTGATTTGGAGATGTTTTGAGAGTAAAATGAATATGAATATCCTTCATGAAAATTTCACATAGAGGATTTCTTTTCTGAAGAAGTTTCAAAGAAGAAGCTCCATGTAAGTATTTGACAGTTATGTCTTAATGACCTTCAGCTTGTAAATGTAACTGATTCATTCGGGAATAACCCTCTGATTTTCCGATAATCCGGGATAGTCCTATAATATGGATATAAGATATATATATTTTATCCGGATGTCTGATCTGGAAGGATGAACAGATGCCTTTTATTCTTTGACATGGCACTTAAGCCTCTGTTTTTGCTCTTCGGAGACAGACTCAGCCTGCTACGACCCGGCCATCCTGCGAAAAACAAGCGTCGCCTTAACATCATGCTTCCAGCTGCGTCGTTTGGACTAACACAATTAAAAGATGAGTCTGTCCAGAGCATGTCTCCCCCCCCCAATGGTTGCCATGGCGACCAGCAAGTAGCACGTCTGCAAAAAAAAAAACACGCCCAGCGTTTGGGCTTCAGTACGAAGAGATGATGGATATCCATGAAAATCCAATTAAGTAAATTATTCCACGTGACGTTTAGGAACTTCTCAGGTTTCGCGTGTGTGGAACCTTTTTATTGTGATTTTTTAATTTTTATTAATAGTGATATACAGGTATATTTATATATCTATATTAATAGTTATTCTTTCTATCAGTATTACCACCACAGCTTTGGCCCCATGGTTAAAATCAAGGCCAGCTTAATAAGTGACGTCCTTTGTTTACTTACTGCTGTGGACAGTGGATCAGATTATGCGTTTACATCAGATTATTATTGTTGTTATCAGACGTATTTATTGCGTCTTTACACGGTTTACTGTGCTGCTTGTTTGCATTCTTCACCAGTTATTACACAAGAAGGTGGCAGGTATTTCCTTTACGCTGGTGCCTTGGGGGGGGGGGGGTTCTCCTGTTCACCGGTCCAGGCACAGTTGGCCATTTTCACAAGCTGCCTGTTTGCCTCGGGGCCACGCGGTGCGGGTACAAGCCTCAGCATGCACTGCATCGCTCCGATCTGATTACAAGGCAGGGCGGATATTCCAGAGCCTCGCAGTGCCGTGCTCTAACCGCGGATCTGAGCAACAAAGGCTTCCTGTGTAGATTACATCCAGGCCGACAGTGGTTCCAGCAGACCATTACAGCCTGCCAACCGAAGACGTCTCTGTGAGAAATAATTCACTGTACCCTGACTGTAAACCACGTTATGTGCCACAACAAGGACTCTGTATCTCGGCTTTGCATCTCTGCAGTGCCCTGCGGCAGATGCCAAACACAAACATGACGCGATAAGAGGGATAAGGAGGAAGACATTCACTACGTAAATAAAAATGACACAAATCGGCGGGACGGTAAAAGGTGAGGCATGATGGCAATCTCACTTGTAAAGCTAATTTTAGCCTCCACTAACGATATCAATGCCTGTCCATTATCTATCTGTACGATGTCTGGAATCCCAAGCAGGGCTTACAAACCTAAATTCGGATAAATGTTCGTAATGTAAGAATGTAAACATGTATGTCTATGCAAACGCCTCATTTGGATTGGGACGCGATGTGGTGGCATTTGACGTCTTTCAGTGTGCAAGGTCACCCTGAAGTTCCAGGGGGACACAGAGGTCGACCGTCCTTGCAGATGATGAAAATCAGAGTGACGAGGTGTCTGACCAGCCATGTGAGTTTAGATGCTCCATCTGAGGCTTCAGGAAGAACATGGCTGAGGACCTCCTGCAGAGTCCCCCACCAACCCCTAGACAAATCATGTCTTACATCCTGATCCTCCAGGAATCACATTTGACATTAACAGGCTAATGTGGTGAACATGCTCTGAGGGTCTGCGGTTGGTCTCGGTCCTCATTTTAAAAAAAACGGAGAAGCCCTCTTTGTAAACTGGGCCAATTTCAGCCCCCAGGGTGGGATCCTGTATTTACTGGGCAGAAGCAGCAGAGATGCAAAGACCACAAACACATCAGTGCGTGTGGAGGGGCGGGAATAATTTCAGACAGGGCCTGACACAAGGCTGATATATTGTTATATGTCATACTTTCAGCTGAACTCTTTCAATTAGAAGATAAACATAGCTTTAAGGTCCTAAACTGCACACCAGTATAAACTCCCGAAGGATGACAGATGAGGTAAAACCAGTTTAAACTGCCTGGGGAGCACAGGAACCGGCTTTGAAAACTTTCACAAACATGACGACCAGCTGAAATGTTCTCTGCTTACTCATTAGACGTAAATCAACAGTGGGGATCTCTGGAGCTCAGGGTCTCTTTGTTTCCTCGTGGCACGTCTCTGGGATGCGGTGTCCCTGGATGCACGGCCCTGCCTGACTCGCAGCCGCTCTCTTCTGCTAATTAAGGGCATGTCTTGAAGGTTGCCATAGTGGAGCCTCATGCATCTGGGTGATAATTATAGCGGCTGTATTAAGGTGAGTGTTTCTATTCTCTGAGATCATTACTGGCACGTATGACCTTCAGGGCATCTGAAGACAAGATGCGTACAAATCAAACATCAGAATTGAAGCGACAGGAACCGCAGCCCTGGATTCGATAGGTCCGTCTCCTTTGTGCAGGTGGCTTAATCACAAAGAACCACAAAGCGAGAGCAAGACTGAGCCCCGGACTGTCTCTCGTAATCACATTATCATTCATAACAAGTAATGTGGTCTTTCTGACATGAGTCCAATTCAATTCAGAAATAAAATCCAAGAAGAGCGACTCAGTAATATGAGAAAATAACTCCTGCATCTAGTTCTTATTGGAAAAACTGTTAATCATACACGCACATAATGGCTTCTTACAGCACCTCATAAGTCTGTTGGCACGATATAGCCCCACTGTCTACCTTCACTAAGCTCCCAGCCTGTGATGCAGGCCAAAGATAAAGAAAACAACTGAAGTCAGGCCTCCTCGATGCCCTTTTTGGGTTAAGTGATGCTTCCTGCCCCTGATGTGCACCTCAGGGTTCAGTCAGACTCTCATTGTGTTTCAGTTATAAGAGGAGGTGACCCGGGGCTAGGCGGGCAGGCATTTGGATAGAGATGCAAAATTCAGGTCCAAAGTGAGAATCCAGACCAAGATTTTGTTTTAACCAACTAGTTGACTATAGAGTCACGGTCACAGAGTACATCCCCAAAAAAATGAATCGTTTCTGATCATAACCATGGAGGAAAAATTATGGAGGGACCACAAGCCCCACCCCCCCTCTGAGTTCACAAAATTTAATAAGTTGGAGCTGGGGGCATGTCTGGCCCACTGGGAAGGTAGACGCAGAGGGAGCTACATTACATAGTGAAGACCTCTCTTTCTACCACCGTTATTATTACTGAGTATTAATATTCTGGCTGCCATTTCCACAAAAACATATGGCTACAAGGTTGAAAACAGCACTATGACTTTGTACTCGACAGGCAGTTATGGAAGATGGATGGCTGTTGAGTGGAAAAGTGGCCCACTGCTTCGGAATCAGCCCTTGGGGTCTGTCTCGCTTGTGACAGAACATTGGTCCTCATTTAAATGGGCTGCTCACAGGAAACACAGGGCCGTGGATCTGGCCCTGCATCTGGGCGCTGGCCATAGAGACAGGCGACACGCCTGGGCATGGGGACCCCTGATGGTCCTTGTGGGTCCCCCACTGGCAAACAAAGACCTTTTATCTAGGTTTGGTCAAACAAAAGTCTTTTAGCTGTTAGTTTGAAGGTGGGGAGGTGCAGCATACTTATTTTCTGAAGACATCCTACTAAAATCTCCATGTCTGTAATCTAAGG
Source organism: Gnathonemus echidnorhynchus (assembly GCA_026776725.1). Classification (NCBI taxonomy): domain Eukaryota; kingdom Metazoa; phylum Chordata; class Actinopteri; order Osteoglossiformes; family Mormyridae; genus Gnathonemus; species Gnathonemus echidnorhynchus. The sequence goes on from JAODJU010000007.1 coordinate 4,455,356, forward strand.
CCCATGTAAGCACTTACTGCTTCAGCCCAGACCTTTAACCCAAATGGCAAAGCATTCAAATGGAAACACAGCATAGTGTGTCACCAGCACATGGTCCCGGGCACATTGGCCAGCCACTTTCTTGCATTAGAATGGTGGAGTTCTGGGGTTTTTTTGCGGGGCGGAGGGTATCTCTCAGCATCAGCTGATTCTGTTTGTTCACCTTCTAATTCTGAATAGCATAACATTCATGTTTTTTTCCCGTGTTTTCCCATCAACGTGCCACCTGTAAACCTCCCCCCAGCTGAATGAAGCATCCACGGCGTGTCCCGAGGTCGTACCTGAACCGGCCTAGAATACCAGGCTGGCATCGTGCCAAAGCAAACACATGCCATTCACGCGCATCGGGGAACATTCCAGAAAGGCTGAAGAAGAAAGAGATGTTGCAGAACAATGCGTTAGCTAACTGTCGGGTTCGAGACGGAGGGCATTTGTAGCGTGGCCTTGAGGAGGACGACAAGCTGTCCCGCCACGCTATTCATCATTACTCATTTGAACAGGATTTATACGAGCTTGCGCCATGACATCACTGACAACAGATCAATACACCTAATTGATCAGCCTCTTGAGAGGGTGGCTCAGATCTTTAGCCTGCTTGAGCCCCAGCATCGACAAAATAGTCACACAGCCATGGGCCCATAAGCACGGCCTTTACCCCCCAAATGCTTCAGAGGTGCTGCACACCCCCGACCTGCACTGTGACCCCCCAAGCTTGCAACAAGCAAGTCTGTGTGTCTCATAAGGTGCATTCACAACGCCGGAACTTTTTTTTTCTGGAACCAGAACCATTTTTCTTTGAATTATTTTTGCACCCTACAGTAATCACATTTAATTAATAAATTAATACATTTTTTGCTTCCCTTTATTTCTGCATGGGAAAATTTATTTAAAAATTGGTGCCAGCTAAACTACATATTAGCGGGATAACATTTTATCGTTTTTTAACAAAAGATCGATCAATTCGCCAGATTTTGTTTATTGGGTATTGTGATGATGATGATGCTGATGATGATGATGATGATGATGATGCTGATGATTACATGTTGAATGTGGTTGCTTTATAAGGGGATCATACTGGATCTCTGACCCATTTACACAGCTGGGTGTTTTAATATCCAATGGCACATCAGCGGTTCCTCCCTGGCACCAGCCCTGGCTCATCCGTCTGCTGCCAGCTGCCCCTTATAGTTCACTCAGCCTTTTAAAAAGTGGCACAGCGTGAGATTGCAGATCCCCCAGGGGAGAGGCTGTGTTTGATACGTGCGGGATCACTCAGGCCTAATCAGCAGTATGAACAGTGCATTATGGGCCGCCTGCTATGATTTGTGGAAGAGAGTGACGAGGCGCCCAGTGCTCACAGTGATGCTCAATCCAACTTGGCATACAGGGGCAGAGACAGACAAACACAGCCCCTGTCAAACACACCACAAGAGTCAAACACACCACAAGAATCAAACACACCACAAGAGTCAAACACACCTCAGCACCAGAAGTAACCTACAGATGATATATCACACTCTATTCCACTCAACGATCACATGCAGGTAAGCTGTAATCCTCTGAGAGATCCCGATGACACCCAGAGAACACAGTGGGGATTTCAGATGACATTAATGGGTAGCGATGCTAATTAATTAATTTCGAGCTAATTAATTTCTAACCAAGTAATGACAGTTTAAGAAACTGAATCTTATGTCCAAACAATGGTGAATATAAGCCGTTATAATGCATTATGAAGGTATTTATAGTGCATTATAGATGAGAACTTCATACAGCATTCTTAATTCATAATTAACAAGACTATAATGTTATGCGTTTTTATAGTTACAGCTGTGTCTATAATACTTTATAAATGCATTATAATGTATTATGAAGGTATCTATAATGCATTATATATGAGTGCTTTAAGTCTTACCGAAAAACATTTAATAATGTACAGTGAATACAGCAGGTGTATTTCATGTGTGTATTTCAGCCCTCTGACAACACCAATGGCCCCAGCCTTCAGTCGCCATACCTTCCCTGACGTCCGTAAGCGTACTGGGAGTCTGTGAGTAGAAGCGAGATTTCCTCAGGATGCATTGACACGGCACATCGCTCCAAGGCCTGTGTCAAAGAGGGAGTTTACTCATTCAGCACAGTGAGACCTGCGTAAATATCACAGGCTAATCGCTGCCACTGATCTGTTTGAGAAAAGTCTCGCCGAATGACCTCAGTAACCCAAATGTTACCGGTATTTTTAACTGTGGGAGGCTGAGTCACCTTGGTGTTTACATGACACTTCCCTTAAGTCTCCAAACGGGGGTGCTTTCTCCAGACATGACTGTACGCCAATAAAGGCCATTTAGACCCATGACGCTGCGGCGGGAAGCACACGGGATTTCACACGCATGTCTAACTGCCAGTGAAGAGCCCTGTCATTTCCGCGAGTGACGTGAAGAGTACAAGCCAGAAAGTGACAAAATGATGTGACTTTCCTGACCGGCTAATGAGGGGACACAGATGTGTGACATAGCACAGGCTCTGGGTGACTCCTCAGTCACCCGCCTGAGACTGTTTACATGCCTTTTAAGGTTAGCACATTTACAGCACAGAGACTGCTGTCACAGTAGTCCAACACACTGTAATTAGACTTGCAGTACCTACTGTAATTAACCTGTCATTACGTGCCATAATTAAACCAGCGATACACACTGTAATTAAGCTACCATTACGTGCTGTAATTAAACTACCATTACATGCTGTAATTTAACTTTCCTGCACTATTGCTCCACTGTCTACACTTGCACAGGTAGCTTCATGTCTCACCTGGTGAACGTCTCCTTCCCCAATGACAAACACGAGTTTGGAGTCTTTCTCCACCACAGTCCTGTCCTCCAGGATCCCCTGCAGCTTGACGGTGACCTCCTGGCCCCAGACGGGCCGGGTCCATTGCTGAAGGCCTTGTTGTACAATCTTCTTCCTCAGTAGTCCGTCATCTGCAGACCAACATGTGTGGAGGTGGTTGGTTAATCCATTTGTTTTTGTAGCTTAATGAGCTTGCAGACATGCAAGGCGACTCAGGACGTAGTAGCCAACAACTGGCTCTCTTCAGGAAGTATGAAACAAACGTCTTGTATTGCAGCCCTTCCTGACCATGTCAACACCCAGAGTATGAGTGAAGCTGGATAATTTACTCCTTACTGTGAGTATTTCAGCATGTATTACTAACCTGTAGTAGCTAGGTCCATTATATAAGCATGATATAAGCATGTTTAAAAGGACAGTATTTCGTACTGTTAATTATTATTATTATTATTTTATTTTATTTTTTGTCAGTGGCTTGCCGCTAATATTCTCTATGTACCTTTTAATGAGGGATAGATCTTTGCTACATGACTGATCACTGCAAAGTACATTATGTCGTGTCAGATCCATCAGAGATGTAGATATCACTGTCTATGGGTGCGTCTGGCTAGCTGAGTGATGTACCTGTGATGTCCACCCAGTCTTCTGCGGAGAATAACTCTTCAAAGATGGAGGTCGTCCATTCTTCAGGCTGCCAGTCTGGAAACAGGCTCTCTTCATCGTCTTCGGTCACCGCCAGTGGTATTTGAAAGCGGACTGTTTTACCGCAGCCGGACGCTTTCATCAGCACCCCACTGTCCGCGGCGTCTTCGATACCTTTGGCCAGCAGGACGGCGGGCACCTCCAAGGCCAGGCTAGCAGAGGTGCAGCCCTGGATGCTGTCCTCATCCAGGCTTCTGGCCCCAATCTCCTCCTCCCTCTGCCTTTGTGTGTTCCTTGGCTGGGGACTTGAAAAGAGATTAGGTACCATGGGAGTTCCCGGGATCCCCGCATCAGGACAGGCCTCAGTTGGCCCCCCCAGCCTGCCCAAGCTCTCCCCTGATTCTGCTGGCTGAAGTTCTTCCTGCATCTCCCGACTAACACCCAAAGTCCACCATCTGCAAGGGTTTCCAGAGGGATTCCAGAAGGGCAGACATCCAGGAGCTTCTCTGCAAAAAAATGATGAGTGTCTGTCCTCTGAAAGTAGTCGTCCTGCTGCCAAGTGTGTTAGACACCTATCCTTATGGCTGCCAGCCTGCAGTAGTTTTCAAAATCATGCACTCAAAGTGGTATCTAACCAAATTAAACCGAGATGCTTCGCCGACCAGGTTGATCCAAATCTTTGCATGAACTAGCTGAGTTCTGCCAATATCCAATCGCTACAGGAGATCAACAGGACTCCTGTTCTGTAGTGCTTATCCTTATTATTGTATATCCCACAATAATTAAGAATGAAGATCAGAAGATGAGTTGCTGTGAATGAGTTGCAGTTCTCTCCAGGGCCGTTTCAGTCAGCAAGCTTGTGTGACAATAATCTTCCAGATTAGAGGAGCAAAATCTAATCTGCCTGAACGCCTGTAAGCTTCTTAGTCACCCATCATGTGACGAGATAATGTATTTCTATAACTGCCATCAACCAATGAGCATTCAGGAGGAGTTACCCATAATTCTGTTGGGTCCAGCAGCATAACAAACTCACTGGTTCTCACTCTTGGCAAAAGAAAGAAGAACTGAATCATTGACCTTGTGACAATTTAGTATTATTTGTCTGGACACAGCTGCAGTGTGATGGGTCTTCCACACGTTGGAGATTATATGCTCTCTGTCTCCATTGTAAAGTGAAGGATACCCTCTCGATAACCGGATCGGCTGCGATCGCCTAGAACAAATAAGTGCTTTCACATTAATAATAGCGATTAATAACTAGTTGTACATTTTACAACTTTGCAGCTATTCAGTCATATTAACCAAGAATGTGAGATGAAGAATAAAATAGCATGATAACTAGAATAATGCAACTGCTTCTCGAATGTTAAAATGAAGGAAGTATGTTTTTGGAACAGCTGGTTTGAAGGGAAAATCCTGTCTTTGTTTACTATAATCTGCCAGATGTTTTCTAAGTATATAAACATTCATATACAGCTTTTGAAATGAAAAAGTTAAGTACATCTGTGAGATGGGATGATTTCATTCACTTTTAGTATTTGTTTTAACCTCAACTGTGACCTAGAATTGCAAGATAAATATAAAAGGAGATTTGTGAAATTCCCAAGATCACAAGTATACAGGGATGAGCAGAAAACTATTTTCCTGTTAAATTTTGCTCAGAGATTTTGTCATACCCATCTCAGCTAGAGGGCATGGAAGCGGAGCTGAGGGGGCTTGTGGGCACATACAGCACTCTGTGGCCGTAATATCGCCTCAGACACCTTCAAGGTATCTTCCGTTTATGTGTTTGTTGACAGATGTTTTCCCAGATCTGCAGTTCCGGTCCAGCATGCTGTCAGTCATGGGGACGCGTGTCTGTCTGTCTCACTTCAGGGTCCTTCCCTCCCCCTGACGGAGTGCAGCTGGATGACACGTTAAGAGGCCAGTGCTGTCGGTTAGTGACTAGCTGGCTAGCGATCGGAGGACTTCAAACCGACATAAATAGCCTTGCTCTCACAAAATATTCCATTTTAGGGTAATTGTTTTGACTCTTTATAGCTTGTAAAAATTTTCTGTTTACCATGTAGCGTGATGTAATGTCAGTGCCCCAATCTGCTGTGGAATAATATACTATTTTTCCCCCAAAAGCTCTTTATTTTATGATGCTAATTCTATTAATTTTACAGCAGCACTAAATTTGCAGACCAAGTCTTCACTCGTTAATTTTCAGTTCTTTAGACATTAGGCCGCATGTGCTTTTCAGTCTATTTTTACTGTGATTGTCTGTTTTGGAGGGTTTATCTAAAGGGGGACAGAATGGGTACTCAGATGTACCCCTGTCCTGTCTCGCTGTAGGCCTTAAAGCAAACTCAGACCAGGTTATTTCTCCCGCTTGCATTAGCACAGCTGACGATATGCGATCCCAGTTGCCTTCCACGTTCTGCGGCTAAAGTACACAGCCTTTATTTGTATTGTGAGACCTTTACTTTCTACTGACCTGCATGAAGTTCTTATCAGAGCTACTTGCAGAATGATTAACTAGCGATGGCGAAATTATCACGGGCCAGTTAAATGAAGTGATCAGGACTGCAGGGTGCGGTGCTGAGCTGGATAAACAGCAAACAACAAATAACGTTTCAAATGCTGAAGGAAACGCTGCCACCGGTGACTGAGCTCAGACCTGGGATTAATCATCGGAATATTCCAGACTGCCATTTCTCAAAACGAATGCAGATTTGTGGAGAGGGCCATCGTCCAGCTTGAAACAGAACCCAGACCAGTTAGAAATTGTATCAGACATCTAGGGCAGAAGAGCAGAGGGTTATTAAACCCTGCGCTGAAACTTCTGTAGAACAGAGTTACCCTCTGTACTGTGTTAATCGCTGCCAACCTCGTAATTCCGATTTACAGGCCAGTAACAAAATACTGATCTGTGCATCATGTGTTATGGCGGCTGGGCATGGTGTGGGCAGGAATGAAGGTGACGATCCACCTCACAGCGCCAAGACAAAAAGGGCTTTATTAAAGAAACAAAACATTAACAAAAACCAAGGGACAGCGTTTCCAACATGCAGGAACACACCACACTCAATGATTAACTAAAGAACAGAGAAGACACTTAAAAAGGCACTTAAATAAGAACAGGTGACTAACTAGAGGGCAGGTGTGCAACATCACAATTAATCAATCAACTGAGACAGAGCAACAAGCAACAGGTGGAGCAAGCAGAGAACTACAGTAGGGATCTCACTGAGACTAGGAAACACTAACCACACTGAAAGTTATGGTGCGTTCGATTATTCTCTCCAACTCGGAACTCGGATGAAAACGTCACGAAACGTCACGAAAAACGTCACTTCCCGTCGGAAACACGCCT